>CAKOAT010464042.1:334172-395467 GCA_932364175.1 Eruca vesicaria subsp. sativa | reverse complement strand
GTTGAACTAAATCTACTTTATATATTAGATAGTATATTATGGGAAATATATATATATTTTAATTTTTTTTATCTAAAGCAATATATATCATAAAACAGAGGGAATGTATTTTATAGTAAAATAAGACATGGGTATTCTCTTTGTTACCTCGAACATCCATTTGCAAAGTGTAAGAGATTGAGAGTTCTTGATGACTAGCAAGAGAGGACCGATCTCTAAAGCATTGTTGTAATAGCTTGGACCTTTTCTTACGTGGAAAATCGCATTTGTCAAGTTAAAATGTTCATGGATCTTGATCGAAGGTAGAAACCCCTGGTAATGAAGAGTTTTAAGCTTAGATGATCTTATATCTAGATATCTCATCTTCGGGCAATCCAAGATCGACAAGTTAAGAAGCCTAGTTGGTGAATCAATAGTGAGAGAAGTCAAATCCTTGCAACCACAAATCTTGAGGTTCTCAAGCAAAGAACAATCCAACACCATGGAGGAAACGACCTCGTGCGTTAACGAACCCACCGAGTCTAAACAAAGCGTCTTCACCAAGAAACCCTTTGACTCGACACGTCTCGGGATCTGATCTTTGATCTCAATACGCCAGCAGAAGCTCTCTTCGCTCTTAGAGCCACCAGAGAAGAAACTCATATGCATGGTGTTATGAAGTCCTAGGATAGTTGACACGAAGGTTGACTTATCAAAGTGTAACTCCATCTTTCGTGTGTTTTTAGATGGATCCTGCTCGTTGAAGTTGTGGATGAAGCTAGTTAACGCGTGAGAGATCTCCTCGATGGAGCCGTTGGGGATGTGAGCGAGGACCAAGGCTTGGCTCCAAACGGACCTAAACCGTTTGGAGACGAAAGGGATTAGTCTTGTGGACTCGAAAGGGAGAAAGCTGATGATGTAGAGGAGAAGCTCTAGTGGTAAGCTCGAGAGGTTGTCTTGTTCGTGTTTGTCCATGGTGATTGTGTCGTGAATGATTTGAATGGTTTTGAAGAAAGTACGTTTATGGTACGTACGTTTTTTTTGGTTTATATAAAAAAGAATACATTGATTCTTCTGGCGTTGATCATGCTCCTTCTGTTGTTAGAGACACTTCATTGATTTCAATATATATATATATATATATTTATGAAAATCATCCGTATACGTAGTAAGTACATATCCTAAGATGTCGTCATTATACGTATTTCAACATATTTCTTATTTTCGAGTAATAAAAATAAGATAAAAATAATCATTTTATACGGGTTATTCATGGTTGAAAGCCTATTTAGTTGCCACGTGACCTTATATCAGTCGGTGTAGGACAGCTATTTTATCGATTCGGTCTTCATTTCAATTTTGTTCAACAAAAGGGTCTTCATTTCAATATTGACTTTTTATACTTCTGTATGAAATATATTGACAAAAACATAGTAGACACACACCAATGTACTCAGAGGCAGACCCACCTTAAATAAAGGAGGTGCAACTGCAACAAGTTAAAAATATAATTTTAGCAATTTGTTGGCTTTGACCCAAAAAAAGAAGAAGCAATTTGTTAGCTTGTATTGAAAATTCTATAGTTCAAGTGGTCTATTTCTTTCTCATTTGACCCATCTTTAATTGAGCAACCTGAATTTAAACTTTTTTTTTGCATTTCTTTTTAAAAAAAATTATTCATTTTAATTTTAAGGGAGAATAAACCTAATTAATGACAATTCTAAAAAAAAATATAATCTTGGATCCGTCAATAAATATACTTGTGGTGTGTGAGATGATAGCTAATACAATTTTTATATGTTGAATATTTTGTCATGATTGAATGTTGAAAAATAATAGTTTATGATTGCAAATCCTCTCTATATCCTAATACTAATTCTTTGATATCTGGATAACTGCTAAAATCTAAATCTTAATTTTTTTTGTATTTTTTAAGCTTGCAGTGAATAGAAGATACTGTATTACCCATTAATTTACCAAATAAATATCAGATATATCTCGACCTTGTCTCTAAACTACATTACATGTTTTGACACAAAATTAATTTATCAACAAGATGTTACATATTTGGACCTTTTGGCGTTTTTAACTTTATCACAGTCTCTTTTATGTTATTTTCAACGATAATGATAATTGTACCACTATTTATTTTTGGAACCGATCACGTTTTCATATTATCTAACATTTTGTACTTATCTCCTTTTATAACAAAATTTTAGAAACTAGAATTCGGCTTCATTAGCTTTACTGAATAATAAATCAAACAAATGATGGAGGCTGCTTTGGTTAATTAATTTAGTTCAACCTAAGCGAAATGTCCTTCTAGTATATTTGCAAAACTGTATCGAGGAGGTATGATCCGGTCCATGCATGGTTGATGGTACGATCGTTCCTATATTATACCGAAGTGATGATGATAAAATTAGTTACATTTAATTCTTGTGAAGCTCAATGTGTCCAATATTCGTAGGGATAAAATTAATTTAAATGTGAAGCAATATTTTTTCAAAGCGTAACCTAATCTTAGTGAGCTAAAAGACAACTATAATGATAATTACATTTACTTCATGAATTTATATATTTTCAGTTAGACTTTTTTTTTTAATCTATGTTTGGTGTCTTAAACCTTCTTAATCTGCTTGAGGGTTTGAACCTACTCCAATATAGTTGAGCAGTAATCGCCCAACATACAAAGCAGTAAAGGATGTAAACGCACATAATCTTGGTTTAATAAATAATAGTAATCCGTGAGACATCGTTCAAAGGAGAAAACTATTACCTTTTGAACATCTAAAGCATAAAAAATAAGAGCGTAAATAACAAAGGGAAATATGGTAGACGGAGAACTTTTTTTTTTGTTAACTTACACAAAGAACTTTTTTCGATTTCAGGAATGGAGTTGCTCCAATTTCAAAAAGCAAAAGCAAAAAAAAAACAAAAACAAAGAGGAGATGATATGCGGAAACAAACACGGCACTTATTAAAATGAACTTATCGTTCTTTCCAATTTCCTGATAGTATTATAGGCCTTGGTTGATTTGCACTAAACTTGGCACATAAGAGCACACGAGTGGGTAACAGTAGCCATCAGAATCCACAACAGCTTCGCCGAGATCCACTTGTTTAAAATACTCATCCTCTCCAATGATGTAAGCCCTTTTGTAGCGACCAAGTATGTCTAAAGTGAAAACCAGTGCAAAAAAAATATTTTTGGAAGATTTCAGACATTGGGTATAATCCGATCCGAACCGAACCCGATCCGATTATTAGCAAAAACCGAATGGTACTTATGAGTACAATACTAAAAATCCGAAAATCCGAATCAACCGAACCGAAACCTATTGGGCCACCGAACGCCCATGCCTAGTTGCTCCAATTTCAAAAAGCAAAAGCAAAAAACAAAAAAATCCTATATAGATGATATATATATACCACACACATTAGGTTATGCTTCTTATATATACATGTGTCACACAAAAGCGGTGCCGTTTCATCAATACACAAAATCCTATTGCTGCGCAGAACAAACTCTTACAAATGTTAGTTTTTATTATTTAAATTTCTTTTCTTTAACTTTACAATAATTTCTTATTTAATTAAGTTTTATCAAAATCTAAACCAAGCACACCATTATTGTTTATCTTATATATCTAAAAATGTAGAAATATAAAACTATATACTTTATGTTATCTACTTTTGTTTAATATTTTATGAGTACTTTCAAAAACCTGAATATTCCACTCGAGTTCACCTCTATTGTCAAGTAGGATGGTAAAATGATCTTAAAATCACTAACTAAGAATATTCCAACAAAACCAGTACCATACATTGAATGCTCTTCAGGATGTATATATAACAAAAGTATAAAAACTGACACATCAAGTACAAACCTATCGATCTCACAAAGATGCTTTTTCTTATAAGTGGCGATTAGAAACCGCAACATACAGAATCTCCAAAACACGTCCCATTCAAAAAAAAGTTTATTAGATCCATTATGCTCCATTACCCACCACCGCATTACATCATGTTCGTGCTCTAAAGCATTACTTTTCAATAACTTTTTTACAGATTACGTATGCAAAGAAAGAAACATAAAGCAATTTGTATATATATGCTGCAGATTTATTGGCTAGCTGTTGGAAATATATATGGGAAACCCAAATGATATTGAAAATTTGTTACATAATTGAAGAATTCAAAAGCCCTAGAGTATTAATTATTCGTAAAAGGTGCTTCTCATAGTACAAAACATTACATTTATTGTAGCCGGATACAAAACTTAACAAAGACAAAATTAGCAATACAATAACATCATCACTTTCGACTCAACCAAATCAGTACCGATCGATGCAGTATTTCGAAATCGGACTCATTGTTTACGTTTATTATATTATATAATCGCGGTTTGTGGTTTGTTTATTTTAGATTGATTCATTGGTGTTAGGCCTAGAGATCACGATACTTGCATCATTGGTGTCCATTTGTGCGTTTCCTCTCAACGAGAATGTCACAGGAGTACTAAGTGGGAGTTCCTTGTCCGTGTCTGAAAACGAGCTAGATGGCTCGTCTTTGCTTTTGCCCCACAAAACCGAATAGAGTCCAAGAACTATCACTATTGCTCCAAGAATCCTACATATATATATTTATTTCCATTATTAAGATATTTGAAAATCATTTAACTATTTCCAAGGGATTCAAAAGCTTACGTACCTTCCAAGGTACATAACCTCAGCAAGAATTATAGAACCCAAAATCGCAACAATGACCATGCTCAATGGATTGAAGGCAGTCACAAACACCGGTCCTCTAGTTTTCATTATTACACCTTGAACGTAGTAACCAACACCTGAACATATTACTCCCTGCATCATATCATATCACAGTAAGATCATTTAATTTTATATGTATTTATAAACCAAATCAATTCCTAGATTATATAATAGTATAATATACTTACACCATAAACAGCGGCTAGTAATTTGGAATCCAGTTGAATAGCCCAAGCAGAAGGATTTCCCCTTTCAATAAAAAGTGCCACAATAGTGCTTTCAATAGACCCCATCAAGCATATGTAAGCCGTCAAGGATAGCTCCACTGGGTACGATTTAAGCGTGATAGCCTACATATATGTTTAACGAATCATTAATTGAGTGGTTAAGTACAATAACCGGTTCTAATATATTTGAATGTAAATCTTGGTCTTAAAATTTACTTGGAGATTGACAAAACCGGCCCAGCAGATGCAACCAACAGCGATGAGGAGTGCGCCTTTTGTAAGATCCGGTGTGACACCGGGATTAGATGAATCTTGATGACTATCGTTAGGATTAGCCCAAGGCAATGGAACTAAAGGTCCTTTCACAACTGTCATAAGCATTGCTCCACCAACTGTCACAACTGTCCCTAGAATCTTGGCTTGGCTGTGTATTTTCCGGATGTTAACCTTCTCAAGTCTACACATCAAATAGTGATCCTTCAGACCAAAAAAATCAAACTGGAAAAAATAAAACTTAACCACATTAAAAGGAGAAAACTGTGTTTAATTACCTGAAGATCCATGCCATAAGAAAGGCAAAGGCAGGAAGAACATTGGTCATTGCAGCTGTGAAAGTTGCGGAAGTGTACTTCATACCAGTGTAGTATAAGTTCTGATCAATTGTTGGTCTATTAACATATATACACAAATTCAATTTAACATTCGGTACTTAAACATGTGAAATTAATATATAAATGTTCAAATAAACAAAAGTAATAAAACAATCTTACTCCAATAACCCAAGCAACGCTATCTTGAAGAAGGTGGGCAGCGTCATCTTTGGCCGCACTTTTCTGCTTATTCCGAAAGCAAATCAAATCAAATTAATCAGAAAGCATTTTATTTTCCATGTAAAGAATACGTAGACATGAGTAAATACAGATACTTGCTTGCTTTTACGTACACAATACGTAAATTATACATGCATGCATGGCAATAGTACAATTTTTATACCTATCCAAGAAAAAAGCAAATGGAGCAATGAAAATTGTAGCTACGATATGGCGATATGCAGCTAGAACGTGAGGGCTCATGCCTCGGTCCAGTGCGAATTTCGCTATGATAGATAGTCCAGCGTATCCGAATTGTAGAGAAATAACAGTTAGGAATGGCTTCCATGTTTTTAAAGCCATATATCACTCTACGTACGTACTTTGGTATAAAGTGAGAAATATAGGAATACTGATGTAAGAAAGAGCTGATGGAGAAATGTGGAAGGGTATGAGGTTGGTTTTATAGGACGGTTTTTAGGGTTTTGTGTAATTTTTCATGGGAATTTAAAATTTGAAAGATGACTTTTGGGTTCGGATGTATTCTAGGGATTCCACTAAGTAATGCAAGGATGGTACATATGTCATTCTCACTACTTAGAATTTATTACATGCTTTAGATATGATCATAGTTTATATAACAAGGACACATACATAATTATTTTTAAAGGATATGTTTCCATCATCTTCTGGTGGTCGTGATGATGATGGAAACATCAACTCATGCTTTTAATTATAAAAAAACGCAAAACATTTCGATTTGGTCCTTTTAACCAAGTAAACTGAGTAATCTCTAGATTCAACTGTTTTAAATACCATTGGAGATTCCATAGATTTCACATATTTTTCCTACAGAAAATGACCATGCTCAATCGTTATCCGACTACAATTTTTTTTTATCAAGTTGTCCGCATGCTTGGTTATCCTCCTCATCTTTTAATTTATCAATGGAGTATTAAGTATTATAGCTTTTTAGACTTTATAAAAAAAGTACACATATATAAAGAATTTTGATATAGCAATTTCGTAAACGACTTGAGATTTCCTATTACCAACTCTTAAGCGGGTACAATATGTTAGGGAACAATATCGAATAAAGTTATAGGTAACTATATTAGTTATAATAATTGTTCTGTATAAAATATTTTTGATTCCTAACAGAATAATTAATATAAATGGAGGGAAAGATAAAACAAATCATCATAAATACTGAATATAATATTTAGCCAACAAATGGGATAATGAGGCTCAATTTAGGAACACAAATGGATACGTGTGCATTTTGTATTTGTAGATTGTGATAAGAAGATATACATAGAGGTATAACGAATAATTGTACCCACTAAATTAATTAAATATAACTTCAATCGATAGCTGCAAAACAATTAGAGTATGTGGATACATGTCCACATAACACATTAATTAATAAATGGAAAACTGCATAATGCATCCGAATTGGATCATACGTGGATGAAAGAAAACAAAATAACTTTTGGCCAACGTCGTGGTTGAGGATTTCTGGCACTTTATGATTCTCTCCACCTGGAACCAATATCGCTGCATGTAATAATAGTAATATGATTAAAACTGAAGGGAGTATATGATGTATCTGACGAATGCTAATTCCTGACAGTCTGATTCTGTATATCGTAGCCACGTTATGTGGCGAACCGTGCCTGACGACATATATTCCCATCCTCAGTGTATTAATATGCTATACTTTTTCTACATTAAGATAAATACATTTTTAGTTCGTTTTGTTTTGTACTTTTACCTGTTCCAAATATGTGTCATGTTAATGAATAATGGTGATTGGTTAATTAAATTTAAATCCAAATACTTTCAGTATACTTTATGTGCAAGTTAAAAAAGTTCTTTAATTTTGAGACATCATATAACATGCGTGTATTCATATCAAAAACCTTTTTTATAAAGGTATGAATATCAATGAACTTACACACGAAAACTGTAAAGAAGATGGAGTAAATATGTGGTTCTCCCCCACCATATTGGATAAATTTGGCAAGCTGAGTTGACATCGAATAAGCTTAACTGGCTTTTTAAGTAGCGGATGCATCAGAGCTGATTTGAGGGTTGATTCGTAATGGATAACTATCGATGAGAAAACATCATCATATTCCATTTTTGTATCTTTAGGATTGTTATTCGATAAAAGAGCTATTGATAAGAAAACATCAACCAACAAAACATATCTCAAATTTATCAGTCAGACCAATACAACTCTCAAAACCAAATATTCAACGGCATATTGATAAATTATAACAGTATCAGAAACTTACAAAAAAAACAATATTTATGATAGTCTATTTGGCAAAAAAAAAAAAAATTATGGTAGTCTAGTAGCTGAATGGCCCTTTTTCTATGATATCCAGAGATTAGGGTTTTAGTCTTTCCATTGTGTCTATTAATTTTTAATTTTTTTTTTTAATTTGGAGGTTTGAGCCGAATCTCTAATCACCTCAAACCCGAAACCACAACATGTACAATAGTTTCGAACTGGAGACTTCTGCAACGATAGACATAATCATTTCCGGTTGATCTAATGACTTCTCGTCATTGTTTATATTTAATTAGTTTCAGTGTCTTAAATTGTGTAGGTTAGTCCAACATTCAATTCGAAATCCTCCTAAAGAAAACTACATATTCACAAAATTATAACTAAAGAAATAATCGAACAATGGTCTCTGCATATACGCATCTCTGCCAAAACAAGTGGTATAGTGGGGTCTGAAATTTATTCATCATGCCACCACTGGCCAGTAAATAATTCAATTTTATTCAATTTTCTTATGGACAATAAATCATAAAATATCATCTAGAATGTTTGCTTGAATTGACAGCATTTGTGGCTATGAAATCGAACTACCAAAAGGAAAGTATCACTTGCATTGTCTAAGAAAAGGTTTTGCATAGAGAGTGAAAAAGATGTATACAATATAAAAAGAAAAGAGTAGATAAGATATGCTTAGACAAGTCTCAGATATGCGTTGTGTGCTATTTGGGGTTGGTTTCGTGGTTTAGGCTTTACCACTAATATACTATTCCTGCTCCACTTATATTGCCTGTTTTTGTAATATTCTGTTCGATTTCATAATTGTTTCAAGATATGTTTCGAATATTGAAATAGTTAGATACGGTTAATTACTTACAAATATCTCTAGAAGTTGGCATTGTAAAAACTAAAATTTAATTGTAGTAACTAATATAATTTTTAGCTCTATTCAAAATCAGTTCATTTGGGTTTGTTTGTCTGCCACACCATTTTCACATGTTCGAAAACGGTTTTGACAAATACAATCTCAAATTGGTTAAATAACTGCACCAACACATTACATTGCCACAAAGCTATATGATCAAATCGAAAAGAGTATGAGTGAATAATGATGGAACTTAACTAAACTGGTGTTTGGCAATAGAGAGTGATGAAAAAACAGATAAAAGAGCGAGGCAGAAGAAAGCAAAGAGAAGCATACTGGCTGATGCGTGTCCTCTTCTGAAGAGCTTTTCTACAGGATCAGTCGAATCTAATACGACTAATGCTAGAAATGTATCTTTTAAATCTTTGCTCACTCCAAATCCAGCTGCCGAACCAGTTGCCACTAGATATGATATTATCTGTCCAAATACTATTAATTAGGAAACACATTTCCAGTAAAGCTTTGTTGATTACAAGAACTGATACGTTCAAGATAAAATTATATACTATTCATTAGTTTCTCCTTTTGCTTACTAATGTTGAATGTGGTTGGGAATACATTATATACCTTGTCACCGTAAAAATCCATTTGATAATTTAAAGGGCTTTTAATTCTGGTGGCCAGTTCGGAGATTGCGAAGAACAGTTGTATGACAGCGTAAAGTAGTCCGATGATGGCGGCTGAAAACATGTATCTTCAAGCATCCAGGAAAAAAAAAACAAGTGAATGAACGAGTTAAAGAAATTTAAAAATGGCAGAGAATGAATGAATTAATAAACTTCGGTTTAAAAATCAAAAAGATGTATGACCATCGGCCAGATAGTGAATCCACAAGCCGAGTGAACATGCGTAAAGGTTCATAGGTGAAGAAGCGTTATACATCTTCCTTGAATACAATAAACTCTAAACTATATTTACTAAACCATAAATTCAAATATATTATTCTGTACAAATGTGGCCGTTTTAAATGATAATATTTCACGGTCAGAAGCACAAGCTTCACCTGCTTCTCTCCAAGGCCGACTCTGTATATATATGTGTGTTTATTTTTAATAAATGCTATTTTAATAAGTTTATCTTCGTAAAAACATGATTTAATGATATTTAATAGTATTTCTCTAGAAAGTAAACTGATCAAGAAGAAAAGAAAGTCAAGAGGTTGTTACCTATAGGCATAAACATCTTTGAAATGAAATTCCGACGAGCTTCCTTGAGATACAATGGTGACGCTGTTGGTGCTAAGGATGATGACAGTTATAACGAGGAAAACCACAGTCAAAACCCTAAGAAAAAGAAGTACTACCCTCAGAGAAACCAGTGGTAGTGACAGAGATGGTGATGCCATGTAAATAATAAGTAGCTATTCAGGGCATTTAATGGGTTCCTTTCTAATATAGACCTGGTAATCAAAGCGTAGGAAGAAGATAAAAGCCTGAGATGTTTGAATACAAGACATGAAATGTCAATTTTTATAACTGACTCGAGAAATTTGAGTTGACTTATCTTGGTGGGATAGGATAATAACTAAAGTCAATGTCAAACAAATTAATTTTCGTACGGATATAGTTAAAGAATTCCAAATTGTAGTATATTGTATGTTATACTATTGAAGTCGTGCTGAAACGATCGATCACCACGTCTAGTTTACCAAACGAATGTAGAATATATATTTCTTGATTTTCCCATTTTTATATCCCAAACTTTTTTATTTGTCAACATATCCCAAACTTTGGTAACGCATCCAGGCCTAAACAAAGTTACTTAAAATCAAGAGAGCCTGGTGAACTATATTTGTTTTTCTAGCGACATAAGATTGCATTCCACTGCAGAGCCCAATCAAGAGAGCCTGGTTCAAATACAGGCCTTATCTATAGAGTCTAGATGCTCATTTCCAATATTGGTTATATATTTGAATAACCGCTCGGCTGTAAAATTGAAAGAGTGAAAGTATTTGATTTTTAATGAAATCTAACTTTTCAAAAATCCAAGGATATTCCAGTCTCCTTGGAATTTCTAGTATAAAGTTGGAGTTTGACATCTAGGGTTGAATATTCAAAAGTGTGTATTCTTTTTCTCGACGCAAAACAATGTATATTTATATACAGTATACATCAAAGAGTCAAAAATATTAATTCACATATATAATTGTATTTGGTCCAAAACATGTATGATTGGGTGTTATAAATTCGAAAAATATCTTTTAACATGCTGACTGATCGTGTATAAAAAAGTATAGAACAAATATCACAACATGGCGTAGATTTAACACAAACAATTGAATCAACACTTATTAAACATTGGTAGCAAAACCAGTTGTATCATTGTTTACGCAATGATTAACAACACATAACACTGGGACAAGCTATCTGATCAAATCATATTTTTATAGCATTTTACGTTATAAATCGATTTGTTTTGTCAGGATGAGACTTAAAATTATCGTTTGGCAATGGCGAGAGATGAGAAAACAGATAAAATGGCGAGACAGAGGAAAGCGAAGAGAAGAAGACTGGCTGATGCATATCCTTTGCTGAAGAACTCATCCACATGATCAGTTGAATCTAATGCCACCACTGCTATAAATACATCTTTTAAATCTTTTGTTACTCCAAATCCAGCTGCCGAACCCGTCGCCACTAGATATGATATTACCTGTCAAGAGAAAAATCAACATTAACCAAAAGGCACATTTTAAGACAAATTTCACTGATTCAAAAGAATCAATACGTTCAAGAAATTAGCTTCTATATTTATAAAAATTGCAATATTTATGTGGTATTTGATGATAAATTCGCTTGGCAATAGAGTGAATATATACCTTGTCACCGTAAAAATCAAGTTGATAATTAAATGAGTTTGTCGCTCCGGTGGCGAATTGGCAGATTGTGAAGAAAAGTTGTATGGCAGCGTAAATTAGTCCGATGACGGCAGAAGCTAGCATGTATCTTCAAGAATCCAAACAAAATAAGTAAAAGAGTCAATGAGATTTCAGTTATAGTAACTAAACAGAAAATTACTATTAAAAAAAACTCCTAGTTTAAGAGAAAGCAGTAAACCATGTAATGATTTCTATTGGCTCAACTGATCAAAACCAACTAAGAAGATTTTTTTTTTTTTTTTTTTGAATTATACAGAGGTATCCTGGCCCCACAGAAGTGGTCCAGATTAGCCACGTGTTGCCACATGTCGATCCTATGTCCCTGGCGATGCCGAAATGTTAATTTTTCAGTGGTCAAGATTCGAACCCAAGTGGCGGTACTCACAGCTGTAAGCCCTTTACCATTAGAGGTAGAAGCCCCGGTTAACCAACTAGAAGATAACTAAAAAATAAAGGACACAAATAATTTAATAAAAGAGGTTGGCTCAGTTTACCTATAAGCATAAACATCATTGAAATGAAATTTGATAGTTCCGATGGTGACGCTATTGGTGGTGAGGACGATGACAGATATAACCAGAAAAACTGCCGTCAAAACCCTCAGTAGAAGGTTTACTACCTTCAATGCAACAGGTGGTGGTGAAGGAGGTGGTGGTGCCATATATGATTATAAAATTTAAACTATATCTTTAAGGAACTTTTAAAACGAGAAACTACAAGAGGAATATGAGTTACGGCTTGAGGATTAATATATTATAAGACGTGAAATGCCAATGAATTTATAAGCAAGAGAATCATGTTGACTGGAGAAATAGGAGTTTATTTTTTATATTAATGTCAACGTCTAATATTTTTATAAAAATGTTAGTGCTATTGAAGTCGTGACGAACTTGATTACGCGTTTAACTAATCTTATATTAGTAAAAGAAAAAAATGATATATAAACATGACTAAAATAAACCTAAATTTTTTTTATCACAAATATATAGTTTAATATTTAAAATGGTCAAAATAGCACTTAAATGTTTTATTAAATATACATTTAGACCTTAACAATTAAAATGATCAAAATAGCACTTAAATGTTTTATTAAATATACATTTATACCCTTGGTTTAACTAATCCTATTTTTTTGTTTAGAGTTGAGTAGTGGGTTTTGGAGATAAGGTATCGAATTTAAAAAAAATTAAAAAAAAAAACTTAAAATTTTCAAAATAAAAAATGCTATTTTGGTCATTTTAAGTTTTGAAATCTATTTTATGATAAAAACTTAAAAGAGAACTATTTGAGAGAGAATGTATATTAAGTATATATATTATCAGGTTTTTACAAATCAATTGATAAATTACTAATTTTTATTCAGTCTATTTCATTTACGTAAAAATAAAAATAATATTGTAATCTAAATTATTACTTGAAGGGAGAAAATACATATATTTAATAATATATTTTTTTGGTAAACAAATATAATTTTTTTTTTTAACAAATATACATTTGTTTAACGAAGATTTTTATGTTGTTGCTATTTTGATAAACAAAACCCACATCTTCAAATCGTTCTCTTAGACTATACATAAACACACTTATTCGGTTTTCAAAATGGGATTATCTTCACTTCAATCCTGACAACTTGCATTCGGACTTGAACATCTAGCGGTGGAAATTAAAAACACGGTTTCACTAAATGATAAGAATTTGGTCGTTTGTTTTTATCAAGAAACTAACATGAATATCATATATAATCAGTTTTAATGTTTAAAAGAAGTATAATAAAAGTTGACAATAGTTTGGCTACATATGTGTGCCACTAGTCCTCTGGTTGATGAAATCCAAGGAAATGGTTCTTGTAAAACGGGGTCCAATCTTGCGGCCAGCATTCCCATTAAGTAATATAGCCAAAATTTACGTTGACTCGAGATAGAAGAGTTAAGGTCAGTGTCAAATAAAGATCATAAATTACAAACTTTAACTAGACGGTAAGAAAAAATGCACAAGTTATATTATTCAGTCGTGCTGGATATTTTTTTTTATTTATATATATATAATGACAACCAGATTCATGGCATATTCACCAATGGTTTTACTAGAACCAAATGATATCACTAGTCTGCGACCAGCGTGACTTTTGCACCACAATATATACCAAATCATAGCACTCATTGTCCAATCTAATTCAATCTATGGACTTAGCCATCTATCAATCTTTTTTACATCTAATGAAAAAACAATTAGGTTTTATTCACGCGTATTTTTAGAAGATATGTAACAAGAGATGACTAGTAAAATGAAAGAAAAAAAAAGTTGACTATAGGTCGGCTAGACATATGCTGCCATGAAGTTGACTATAATCTTAAACTTGTTTTAATAAGGACACTAAGATTACTAGGCTTTTTTCATCTAATTAATTAGTGGCTTTTACTTCATTTAATAAGCAGGAAGAGATTTCGTTATGCTAAGTTTCATTTGATTGTGCTCGTTTATGATTCTTACCTACGTTCTACAACTTAGCTATGAAAGTGGTGGTACTTTCTGTGCTATTGCATCCCTTCGATGATGGGTTTTGTTGGAGCTGATCTGCTGTCAAATGATCCATCCAGTTCAGTAATAGATCCTTCATTGATTCTCAACTGGAGTCTACAGGTAATTGCTTCAAAACATTTCTTCAGAAGTTCCATATTTTCATGTATGTCTTTTGAATTTACCAAAAAATTTGTTCTTGAATGATCTGACGGGTTTTAATTCATTGCCTATAGAGACAAGCCAGTAACGGTGGGTTTCAAGGTATGACTAACAAACCGAGCAATACATGTTATGCATTTTGGTAACTCCCTTCATCTTTTCGCTGTCACGGTCTCTGTTTGTTCCTATATGTTGATAAGGCCCTTTAACATGTGTGTAGGATTAACTGGAGCTGTCCTTAAACTCATTAGTGGCGATGCGTAGGTACCTCTCCTTCAATGTCTCATCTTAACCTTTTTAAAAAATCCGTAGACTGCAACTAAGCTTATTGTTGTTTAGATACTGCATAATATAACTAGTTGCAGCCTATAGATCTGTCCACCGTGGTGTATGACTTGTTAGGATATTTTTTGTATATTGTCTTTCACTCATGTTTTTACATTTTCTATTCAACAATGTGATTAACGTTGTGTCCATACAGTACAGTGGGTTCAGTAAATATCTAGGAGAATTACCAGACCTGTATCATTCATACTATGGCTACACAACTTTTAGCTTCTTGGAGGAACCGGGTCCCTATCACTTCTTGCAGCCTCAGGAATCTGATTGTTTATTTACATTTCTCTCAAGAGTCACATTTTTGTATCATCATTGTAACATTATATTAACACTGCATAATAAGGATTGAAATATTCAATTATTGATCACTGTCTCTCAATATACGCCACTTGGATAGATAGTAAAAAGAAAAGAATCAGACAAACTATAAAATTAGGACAAAATCTTGAAGGGGAAAGAGATTGCCCACTTGGTCTCTTCATGAGTCTTGTCTGTATCTACTTATTGTAATCTTCCAGTTTATCGGTTCATGTTCAAAGTTAGTAAAAAATATATTCTTACTATTAGCGTTTGGAAGCGAATGATCTCGAGAAAACCAATTAGTAGTACGTAGTACTTAATGATTCTTAATCTTTTCTTCGCCTCACGTGTTCTGTTTACCTTTCTAACTACATATTCGATATGATATTAACATTCTTTCTTTTTAAAAGTGAAAGTCGGTTTAGGATTAGAATGCTGAGTTCGTGCATCATATGTCAACTAGTCTACAACAGTGGTGTGGAAATTGTGACGAAAAAAACAAAACAAAAACGAATCCAATGTGTCCTTTATTCTTTTTTCTTTAAAACACTAATTTGTTATTTTATTCTAAGTTATGAAAATCATCTACAGTTTTGATTCTTATCTAAAATCATGATTTGATTAGATATTCCTTAATATATTTCTAATCAAATTATTTTTCATAATCATCCAGACCAAAAAAAATCTTGATGGTAAGGCAGCTTACGTAAACGCTAAATTTGATTTACAAAAGATTACTAAAATCCAAAGAAAAAGATTAGCAAAATAAGAATTTTGATATTTCAATTGTATAAATCTTGAAACTCAAAACGTTTTTTTGGACCACCTTTTGTCACATTCTTGATGAAACTTCATCTTCAAAATCTCGACTCTTATCACTTTTAGCCCTTGCTGACTTCCTCAGCTTCTTCAATCTCCATCACTTTCCTTCTGTTAAGCTTCTCCTCTGCGTCTCTTAGGAACTTAAATCTCGGCAATGAAGATGGTGATGATGACAATGGAGATGATCTCACTAGCCTGTTGAACTCAGCATCAGTCGATGACTCGAAGAAACCTTCTTTTCTTCCATTACAAGTCTCTGTTAACGGAGTGAAAGGAGGAGTGAAAAGCGAAGGAGAAGCACGGGGAGTTAGATACGGTGGAGAAGAACCACTTTCCATATTAAGAAACAAATCGTTCAAGCTCTTTCCTTTTGTGGAAACACCTTCTTCAGATTCCATTTCCTCTACTGTTTCTTCCACGATAGTGAACAGAAACCTCGGCACAAGCCCTGGACCCACGACGTTCCCAAAGGCATCATCAGGAGGAAGACATTGCTGTTGAGTTTCATTAGGTTTAGGGTTAGAGGAAGGAGAAGAAGGAGAAGTGTTAGTGCTGCAACACAAGATGAAGAGAAGCTCTCTGCTTGCAGGGGTAGAATAGTCATTTTGAAGATTAGGTATAGTAGTCCTCCTCCTCCTCTTCTTACACCAGAGCAAGTAATAGAGCTCAACTAGGAGAGCTAGTAGCAAGCAACCAAAGACTATGCTTAGAGCAAGTCCTACACTGCTTAAAGATCTCATATCTCCTCCTCAAGACAAGATTCACATCTCTTGTTCATCATTAAACCAAACAGAAAGAAGAGAAGAACACAACTACCAGTCAAAGATGAAATGTATAAGGAACAGAAACTATGGTTGTTATTTATGATTCTGAGGAAAAAAATGTTTTTGCAGAGAAAGAAAAATTAAAGAGTGTTATATAGGGAAGTGTGAAAGTGAAACTATATAGCTTTTGTTTGGTTAAAGGAAACTTCGGTTTATAAGATCTTTCTTTTAATCAATAAAAATGCCTGAAATGATTATGACATTTTACCCTCAAAGAAAGCCACGGCTGACCTTTTCCTTTTTTAAGAGAAAAGTATTTGTGATCTTTAGTTTACACTCTCTTGTAAAAAAAAGAACTTACATTTATTTTTATATTTTGATAAGTCAGAATTTACATTTATCTTCAAATAGTTTCCCTTTCAAAACACTATAGAGTATATATAGCAAATAAAGACTTCAACCCATGTGACGCATATGCACTGATAAGAGTGAGATTTGTTTGTTTTGCACTTCTTCATGCGTTGATTATTATTAGATTTGCCATAGTCAGAAAGTTCCGCACCAAATCCGAGTGTCAGTGATTCAACTTCAATAATGTTCGTGATGTGCATCAGCAATTATATATCCAGCCTCTTCCCTCGACCAATCACACATTTTATACGTAGCATTTCATATATTACCATTTGGTTTCTTGGAATATCCATTTGTTCTCTTGAACTTATGAACTTTAGAAATTTATTCTCTTCCATCTTAATGCATCGGAAAACGTTATATTTACTTAGATTTGTTTCTTCACATGCCTGAACAGGCCATCCAAACGTATTGTAGGCTTTGTCGGTTAGTCTCATAAGTATACAAGTAGTATGATTTTCAAAGCATTTGAATATGTGTTTGGATGTTACTAGATGTCTAACCCACATGGGGTCGATTATCAAGGCTCTGCAGTTGGGTAACCAGATCCGAGGGTAAACTCAATAACTCATATTAGATGAATTTTATGAAGATTCTTTTGATGCATACAGTCATGGGGACTCGCATACAAAATTCTACCAAAAACACAATTGATTGTTTCAATGAGCCTTTCAGATGTTTTTTTGTGATAATCTATTTGTCTTCCGTCTCAACTCTAAGCTAAGTACACAAACAATTAGGGCTGGGACTTAATATCCGCTATCCGCTATCCGATCCGAGATCCGATCCGATCCGCTCCGAAAAAACGGATATCCGGGGGGTCCGGATCCGGATCCGGATAGTGATTTCACGGATCCGGCGAATCCGGATCCGAATCCGGATAGTGAAATTTTCGGTCCGGATATCCGGATCCGGATCCGGGCCCACTAAATATTTTAAAAAATATTTAAAATATAATTATATTTATATTGTATATTATATATTTTTTATTAAATATAACTAATACTTAATTTTTTTAGTAATTTCTATTATTTTAATTTAACTTTTTTCCAAAATAATATTTTTTAATAGAATAAATAAATACTAAATTTTTAATTTTTAATGTTTTTTATTTTTTTTTTTTAAATAAATCGGATCCGGATATCCGCGGGTATCCGAGTTTTAGTCCGGATATCCGGATCCCGGATATCCGGATGGCCCGGATCCAAATCCGGATAGTAATTTTATGGATCCGCCGAATCCGGATCCGGATCCGGATATCTTAAAATACCCCGGATATCCGATCCGTTCCACCCCTACAAACAATACCGCAAACTATTTTCAGGCTGGTAAATCCATCTTTATTGCCTTGCTATGAGGATACATCTTCTAGTTTCTCTTATTTATTGGTTGTTTAACTAAATTACTTTCATGGAAAACTTTTTAAGGAACAAGAAACTATTTTCCGAAGAACATCACTGTCCCAAATCTATATTCTAAAAATTGGGAGATTTCATTCTAACAACTAGTATTAGATTATTTCACATGTATGGTGACACACCCATAAACAAGTAGATTAATCCACAAGTAGTATATCATTCTGTTTTTTTTTTATTTGCATTTCTATTTACTATTAGGTTATTTCACATGTAGACACACCCAAAAACAAGTAGACTAATCCACAAACAGGGTTTCATTCTATTTTTTTTGTTCTTTGCATTTATATATTTTTTTCTTTGCAATTCTATTTAAACACGTCTTAAAAATATAAGTAAACTAATATTATCTCCCCACTTCCCACCCAGCTTCAACGAAAGATCTAAAACACAAGTGAACGAATTAAAAATAGAAACAATTTCTTTCCCACCACAGAATTTATTAATTAAAAAAAACCCTACAATTATCATCATCTGTATTTTTATATTACAAATCATACAACCCGTGATTGTTGTTGTATCAACAATTCCACAAAGAAAAATATCTAATATTATCCATCTACCTTAAGATCTACGGACCGTCTTACAGAGCACAGCTTGTCCAACCTGAAATTACGATAACACCCTTCTTACGAAAGATTAAGATGGTACGTGTCCACTGCCTAACCCAGCTTTTTCTTTTCCTCATACGTGTGTATGACTAGACATGTAGGTCCCACTCAGCAACCTGACAACCCTAATTAACCCAAAACAAAATAAAAATAAATTTTCTCACATATATATTTCTATCTTCGTCTCTTCTTCTCCTTTTCTGAGGGATCTTTTTTGTTTTTGTTTTTAATCCTCTGTTCGGAGCAGCCATTGAATTTTTTTATTTAATTGGCTACCAAAAAAAATGGGAATTCTCAACGACGACGCCGTTTTAATCGAATCGGGGAAAAACTCCGGCGATCCCACCATGGTTACCGTGAATTGTCCAGACGAATCAGGTCTCGGTTCAACTCTCTGTAGAATCATCCTCGAGTTCGGTCTCTCCATTACCAAAGCAGGTATTAAAGTCTTAATCTTTATCTTCCTTTTTTTGTCTTTTATCTGTACGGAGGGAATATACTCTGTTTTGTCGGTTACGAATATTCGAAGTTTCTACCTTTTTCAATTCAATTTATTATGTAAATATCTGATTAATTTAAATTTGATGTTTGTGAAAATGGGTTTGCTACAGATTTTTCAACAGATGGAAGATGGTGTTACATAGTGTTTTGGGTCAGTCCTGATAACGGTTCTTCTAGATTCGATTGGGACAGTTTGAAGAACCGTCTTTTGTCTGCTTGTCCGTCTTGCTTGGGTTCCTATTACTCCTCTCTTCAGTCCTCTAATGTCTCTAAGCCTCCTTCTCTTTATCTCCTCAAGTTCTTCTGCCGCGACAGGAAAGGACTGCTTCATGGTTTGTTGTTTCCCTCTGTTTTCGTCTCTGTTTCTTGGTTTTGTGTTAATGCTTTGGTTATAAAGTTTGGTTCTTTCGGTGGTTGTAGATGTTACCAAAGTTCTGACAGAGCTGGAGTTTACTATCCAAAGAGTCAAAGTCACGACAACACCAGACGGAAGAGTTCTAGACATGTTTTTCATCACTGATGCAATGTGAGTTCAGTTCCTCTGTTTCTTATATTTCACCTAGAAAACGAACAAAAAAAACTAAGTGTTGTGTTGTGCAACAGGGATCTATTGCACACGAAGCAGAGACAAACCAAAACTTGTGACCATCTAACAGCTGTGCTCGGAGAACACGGTGTGAGCTGCGAGATTGAACTAGCTGGTCCGGAGCTAGAGAGTCTTCAACGATTCTCTTCACTCCCACCTGAGGCTGCAGATGAGCTCTTTGGCTCGGATATTAGTTCCCTTTCCAACAAAGTAGTTCTCACGGTTGATAACCACTTGAGCCCTGCGCATACGTTACTTCATATCAACTGTATCGATCAGAAGGGGCTTTTCTACGATATCCTCAGGACTTCTAAAGACTGCGACGTTCATGTAACGTTTTCAACACTCGTCTAAGCCTCTTCCTTAAAGATTTTTGTATAACTGATTGTTTCTTTATACAGATTGCTTACGGTAGATTCTCATCGAAGGTTAAAGGGTATAGGAATCTAGACTTGTTTGTGAGAGGTACGGATGGGAAGAAGATAGCTGACTCGAAACATCAAGACAACTTTTGTTCTCGTCTTAAGGAGGAGATATCGTGTCCTTTGAGAGTTATAATTGTGAACCGAGGACCAGATTCTGAGCTATTAGTAGCCAACCCTGTGGAACTATCTGGTAAAGGAAGACCACGAGTTTTCTACGATGTCACACTCGCTTTGAAGTCACTTGGAATCTGCATCTTCTCCGTAAGTATATACTATATTATATATAGTATGAGTTTTTTGGACCGAGTTATAAAATGTTGTGAGTTGTGTTGCTTTTGTAGGCTGAGATTGGGAGGCATTCGACTTTGGATAGACAATGGGAAGTGTATAGGTTTCTTTTGGAGGAGCGTCGTGAGTTTCCATTGGCTAGCCTCATTGCGAGGAATCAGGTAGTGGATAAAGTGACAAAGACACTTATGGGTTGGTGAAAAGTGAATGAGAGATTTGAACGTTGTATCCTACTCAAGAGGGGCCAAAGAAACCAAGTCATGGCTCGATGAAGGGTTAAGTAAGAGGTTTGTTTCAAGGGTGGTTTGATTAGCCTTTGTGGTGGAGCTTAAGCTGAGTTGCGTTGTAAAGATTTGGAAAAATTGTAAAAAAAATGGATTAGAGCGCAATTGCAATGAAATGGTTTGTAACTCACTTTGGTTTAATCGAAATCATATGTACCTGTGTTGAGTCTGCGCGAGCTGACTAGGTGGTTGGTTACAAAGGAGTCACAGTGTGTGTTGAATGTGCGATGGACGTGAAGAATTGGGCAGAGCCAGGTTCGAATAGCGAAAACCTGCACATGTAAGCTGCAGTTTGTACATTAGGGACGAGTAACACAATCTGTATTTTTAGATTTTGTAATCATACTAGAATTTATTTGCTGGATCAATGCGTCACATTAGTCAATTTGAATCAACAATGGGATCAGCACAATTCCATTTGTTCATAGCCTGTTTGAGCATTTATAACCTGAATCCATATCAAATCTGAGATGAAATGTGAAAATATCCAAAATTGTATATGGTGAGATATTTCAGATATCAATATCAGGTATTATCCAAATTTAGATTGAACCCAATCGGGTAACTAACTATTTGTAATGAAATTTTCAGCTATAAGTACACTAAATACTGAATTTTAAGTTTATTTTAATCCAATTGAAATACATTAAATCCGAAAGTATTATAAACGATTCCAAAATGTGCTTGGATTTTTAAAAAATCTTATAAAGAACTATAAAATATATCTGAACATTTTTTTTTTTTGTCAGCTGTCCATATACTCTAGATTAAGTGGTGATCAGTCGAATTGATTCTCCGAGGAGAAATTCCGTCTTATCAGATCTGATCTATATGAGAAAATGAATAGCCTCTACTTCTTGCTTTTTTAGCTTGAATGAAAGACACTTTTTTGTTTGTCAACAACTCGAATGACAGTAAGAAAATCGAACCCATAAAACTCACAAAAACGTATTCAAACCTAAACAAAGTACCTGAACAACATTTTCTTTTTTTTTTTTTCTTTTGACCCGGGTAAAACTAACATGGTAGTAAAAACAGATTAACAACAGTCAACAGAGTAATTAACAGCGCAATTAACAGTGTAAGAAAAAAAACGAAATAAAATATAAGAGGAGTAGGGCTAAAATAGTCGTTTCGTAATCCGTTATCTCGGTCGTGTTCCATCCATCGGCGGCCAAAGAAGAGGACCCAATCAATCATTTAGAGGGATTTACGAGAGCAAAACTCTTCTCCCTCCTATTACTCCCATCTCAAATCCGTCTCTCGATTACCGTATCTTAGGGTTTGGATTTTCATCTCCGAGAGTAGAAGGAAGATGACGACACCAATCTCCGGGAAGCAAGCTCCGGTTTCCGGAAAAGAAGAAGGCGAGCTCTCCGCTTCCGATGAAGATGTACTATCCTATCTCTCCTCTTTTCTACACTCCATAAATCTCCTGTTATTGATTCTTCATACTCGCGAATACGTTTATTTAGTGTTTTTTTTTCCTCTCGATTTGTGTTTAATGTATTTTAGGGTTTCTATTGTGCTTAGTTCGCACACTCTCACGCCTTGTAGTGTTCCTTGTATTGCTTGAATGGTTTTTCATTAGCAGATTCGGAACCCTAAACCTTTTTGTTTTTTTTTCTTCTTATAGGTACAACCTATTATGCAAACAAGCACGAGAGCTCCTCTTACTGAACATGTCTCAGTTCCTTTAGCTAACACTAACATCCAAAGGCGTCTTCAATCTGGTAGTAAATCCTACTATCTTGGCTCTTGTCTTTGTTTTTACTGTTTATGAAGTCTTCTAGGGACTTATGAGCAAGAGGACAATTTTATCATCCTAGTGTTTAGATCGGTATCCTGTTCAGCTTACGGTATCTTCTGTTGCTTCGCCATGTTTTTAGAATAGACATTGATCGGTATCAAAACTATAAGAGCAGAAAGAGAGTCCATATTGTAGTGTGTTTTCTGCTATTAATTCATTGCGTGTGGAGCATGATTAACCTGTGTATATTGATTTATATTATATTTCGAAGTTGCCTATGAAACTAGCTAACTCGTTTTTATTTCTGTTGTTTGTGACTTGTCAGGAAATTCTGTATCTTTAATTAAACCTGCTGTAGCTACTACACCGTTGAAGCTGACACACCCTGGAGGCCGGGTAGTTAAGAAGCAAGCGGTGTCTACTGCTCCCTTACATGGGAAGAAACTTCCTTTAAGGGGCAGCGACAACAACCTTGTGATAGATTTCGCTGATGACGATAGTGGTAGTGAATCTGATAGCAAAGGAAGGAAGCAGGCACCGAAGATTCAACCAAAGGGAACCGTTGCTGGGAATAGAAACCCGTGTACGGTGTTACAAACAAAATTGAAAGGACCATTTCAAATTGATAACAGAGCAGTAACAAAGAAGGCATCGTCCATTAGCACCTTTATTCATGCTGCGACTTCTAAAGTTTCCAACCTTGCGCTTCCCAAGGTAATTAAGAAAAATAGCCATACCTATGAGAGGAAGGTTGGCAAAGATACACAGCGTCCTGAACAGATTGTGGAGTCCAATAGCAATAAACTTCAGGATCTGAGGCAGCAGATTGCACAACGAGAACTTGAGCGGAAGCTTAAGGCATTGCAGACTAAGAAGGATGATGTTAACACAAAAATCAGTCAAACAAGGAGTCTCGTTATGGTTTCTGATAATGGTAAACAGCTCGAACCAAACGAACCTGCAAAGAAGCGCTTAAAAGTTAGTGGAAATGACACAAGTCAGCCTGTTATTGATAACAGAGTGCCAGCATCTACTACTGCACCAGTGAAAGCGCCTGCCATCGGTAAAAGTCTACTTTCAGGTGAGACTAACGGAAAAAAATGGAATATCTTACTGGCTGTTTCACTAGAAATTTTATTTTGGTTAGGTAAATCAATGTTTTGCTTTTTCACCACATCTGGTTTCACATGACTTTGGTGTTTTCTGTAGGTGTCAGTGCAAATGCTAGTTGCAAACACATTGGTAGTAACAGTGGTGAGACTGCTCCCCCGGTAATTTCTCAGCATATTGTACAAGGCAATACAAGCTCAAGTGTCTTACCAAAAAGTGGAGTAAGTGTCGTCATTCTCTCCTTGACTAGAATTGGAATTATCGACTTTAAGACTATTAGTTAAACTATTTCTAGCTTTGGCCAGTGTTTTGTCAATTTTAAGCATATTTTCTTCTATTTTGTTCTGTTCCAGAGCAAAGCAAATCATTCTGAAGGTGTAAGATGTGACCAGCCAGATCTCCCTGTTCAGTTAACTTCAAGAGAACTGGAAACAGTGAAAAATGTTGATAGCAACTTGTCGAGTGACCAGTTGCCCAAAACAGTCAATGGAGACCATCAGGTTTTTTTCTATATAAATAACAAGTTGTAGGCGGCTGGTAGGATTTCATGATCCTTACTTTTGAATTTTTGGTTTTCTGCTTGATTCAGCCTTCTCTGGACAATTCTGGCTTCTGGAACATCCCGGGAAGTACAATTGCTCCTGGACATAGTCGACTGGATATGCTATATTTGACAAACCTAGAGGAATCTCTTGACAGAGACCTGGAGGAAGCACAAGAACGTAAACGCCTTTGTGAAATTGAAGAAAGAAATGCTCTCAAAGTTTATAGAAAGGCACAAAGATCTTTGATTGAGGCAAATGCCAAATGTGCAGAACTTTACAGTAAGAGAGAAACTTTATCTGCTCACTATGGATCTCTCATTGTGCGTGACACCAGATTGTTGTGGCCTTCTATGCATCATGAGCACCCAGAAACTGGGTTTCGGTTCTTGAGTAATAGTGCTGAAAACCTTGATTTGGCAACTAAAACGGACGTCCCTCAGCATACTCAGCTAGAAACCAACCACATATATAACAACGAATTTGGTGGTCTTCATTCTTTACATGGTCCCCGTAGCGGACATAATTTGGGTTCAGAGCCGTGCAGTGATCTTGATGCTAGCACCTCGGATGGATTCCCTGGCAGTGACAAGCAAACTGCAAGCAGACTATGCTCCCCATCTAGTGATGCTCACATTTTGGCAGATGATGAGTCATTTCCAGTGGACCATGAATCTGCCGAAGGGAACATTGGGCATCAAGCAGAAAATCTTGAGCAAACACTAGGCAATCAGAATTCCTTACTTATTGAAGCATCGTTAAGATCTAAATTATTTGAGCGTCTGATTATGCGGGAAGAATCTAGAGGTGGCACATGTGCTAATGGAGAGGCTGTGATAGATAGAAGGGTTGAAAGAGATGTTGCAAGTGAACAAACCCAGAGAGATGGAAGTAGTCCTGTCTCTGAAAAAAATCAACATAGTGATTCCAAAGGTAACTAATTTATATATAAGAGATTGGCGTTTTACGTGGTTATTTGGCTGGGCACTCACTTGACAAAAGGGGAAAGGTTATTTGCAGCCTAACTGCGGATAGCAAATGAGTGGTTCTTCATGTGCTTTACTTTCTTTTAACTCGTCTTCCTATTTTTTAATCTCAGAGCCAAACGCCAATAAACTGCAAGGAAGTCCCTCGGAACCACCAGTTGAACGCCTCACAATCAAGGAAAATTTGCTAAATATTGGATCATCTATAGATATAGAGTCCCATGAAACGTCGCCACAGGATGACCTTTTGTTGTCTGTAGCTACCGCAGGCCCTTTATTTCGGAGCACAATTAATCATCTAAAGGTTCCTGGGGGTTCCATTACGTCTCTGGGAACAGACTATACACTTGATAACAAGTCATATAGCCGATACAGTGATGATAGACAACGTAGCAGCTTGACTAGAACTCCAGTATATGAGAGAAGAATTGACCTTTACACCCCTAATTTGAAGATTGACCCTTTTCTGCCTCTCTGCATGTACGAGTTACGTGGAAGATGCAATAATGATGAATGCTCTTGGCAACATTTCAAGGATTTCGCTGATGACAGTTTGCACCCAAGTCAAAACAATCCTCCGGGTATGGCAGAAAATAAATATTTGAAAATTCTAGAAACGATATTTTCTTTGCTAGAGTTCTTAATTTGCTGCGTGTTGCAGATGGTGATATTGCGTCGAGATTACATGAGAAGCAACATTCTTCCTCCAGAGAATCCCAGATTTTTGACGTGGTGGATTCACCAACTTATCTTGTCTGCTTGGATACGATGAAGGCTGCTTCGTGGTCTTACGAGTCTCTTATGGCTCAAAGACATGGGCAAATATGGGGGAACCACTTTAGTGTCTGCCTCGCCTCATCGAACTTGCTTCACAAGAATATACCTGCAAGGGAAAACGAAGGTCGAATTGAGGTCCTAGGAAATCCAAGAACACAGTCCTCGTACCTTAGAATCAAACATAGCCTGATGGTTTGTCTTTTTTTCTCTTTATTTTAACCTTATGATAATATCTAGCTGCAGAAGTGCAGATCTGACCCATGCTCATTGGTATTCTTACTACCATCTACTGACCTGCTTGGTGCATTCGTAGAATCTCCTTAATCAAGGTTCGGATGCTGCTGTTGAATCCGTGGAAATGGCTCTTACTATTTTCTGTCGGGAAATTGACCACTCAGAAGGCTTGATCCAGGCAATGTTGTTTGATTCCTGTCAATACTGTGTAGTATCAAATTTAGCTCTCGTTTTAATTCTGGCTACCTTCTTTTTTTCCAGGCCCTTTCTGTTCTTTCACGAGGTCTTGAAGGTGATCCAGCTTCTGAGATTCTTTGGATTGTGTATCTCCTAATTTACTATTCACATGAAGGATCAGATGGGAAAGATATGCTGTCTCTTGGGGTATGTTATCACCTATTATGATATTGCCTGCATCTACATAGCCACATGTGCATTTTATGATTGATTATCTGTGTACGTTTGCATATATGTGTGCTTATCCATATATAGAACAAAATAATAGTATTGATCTAACCTTGTGGAATGCTTCACAATTTTGCAGCCTGGTTTATATGAGATAACTTTTAAACTTTTCAGGTCAATCTGTGTAGCGGATCGTACGCAATATGGCTTATGTACATCAACAGTCGAGGACAACTTAACGATCAACTAACTGCATATGATACTGCCCTCTCGGCGCTCTGCAACCATGCACCTGGTTCTATCGACAGGGATCATGCCAGCGCTTGCATATTAGATCTTTCATTGCAGATGTTCAACCTTATGTGCATTTCCGGGAATGTTTCGAAGGCAGTCCAGAGAATATCCAAGCTTCGGGCTCAAGCAACAGTTTCTGCGGATCCTGACTTTTCAATGATGTCTCAAATTCTGACATGCTTAACATATTCTGATAAATGTGTGTTCTGGATTTGTTGTGTGTACTTAGTTGTTTACAGGAAGCTGCCTGATTCGGTTGTCCGACGATTTGAGATGGAGAAGGAACTACTAGAAATAGAATGGCCTTCAGTTAAGTTGGTAGGTGATCTGAAGCAGATGGCTCTCACACTATTTGATAAAGAGACGCGTTCAGAAGATGGAATACATGAGCGCACTGCCGGGCTATTCGCTTTGAACCACGCACTGTTTATGATAGCAGTTGATGAGTTGGAAAAATGTAGGGACATTGTGAAGGCATCAGTTGAGCTCTACCCATCTTGCTTAGAGCTGAAACTGTTAGCAGCTAGGATGAAACCAAAAGAGTCAAATGAAACGCTGTCGTCTGGGTTCGAAGAGCTTCTCAAGCAGGAACCAAAAGAAGCTTCAGGCATACAATGGATTTGGAATCAGTACGCTGAATATGCTTTGCAAGGAGGAAGCAACAACTCAGCAAGAGAGCTCATGTCCCGTTGGTATGCCTCTGTATGGGATGTATCGTCCTTTAATCAAAAGACAGCACTGACTAATGAAGAAACAGAGGAAGAAGGTGTTGCATCGGATGAGATGTTTGGATATCTCAATCTCTCTCTCCATAACCTACTGCAAAGTAATTGGACCGGTGCTTGCTCAGCCATTGACCAAGCACTTAAAGCTGCAGCTCCTGATCAGTTCATGCATTGCCTAAGAGAACATGCTGTGTTTCAGCTGATCAATTCGTTGCAAGCAACAGGTGAATTTCCAATCAACCTACAACTGAGATTACTCAACTCTTATCTGGACCAAGCAAATTCTTTACCTGTTAAAGAACCACTTTCGTGGAAATTCATCAGCGACAGCGCCGAGAAACCAAGAGTGAGGAAGCTAGTAAGTAACCTTCTAGCGCCAGTTTCATCTGAAGTCTCAGTGGTGAACACGGTTCTTGAAGCATGGCACGGACCATCTCTTGTTCCGGAGAAACTGAGTAAACAAAAGGAACTGGTGGATTTTGTGGAAACAATCTTAGGGTTGGTCCCGTGCAACTACCCGGTGGCTCTGTCTGTAAGTAAGCTGTTGAGGAAAGAAGATTCTGGTTCATCAGGTATACATTTCTGGGCAGGTCTGAATCTGGTGAATGCAATTTCTTGTGCAATGCCAGTAGCTCCGGAGTATATTTGGGTGGAGGCTGGAGAGATACTGAGTAATATCAATGGTTTCAAGACAAGAGCAGAGAGATTCTTGAGCAAAGCTGTGTCTGTATATCCAATGTCAGTGAAGCTGTGGAGATGTTATGGGAGTGTAGGTAGAAGTATAGAAGAGAAAAGAGGTGTTGAGATTGAAGAAGAAGCTAGAAAGAAAGGAATCACTCTGATGGATTGAAATTTAAAAAGCTGACTCGTGTTTTCCCCTTTATACATAGCACACACACTAAGAGAAGGGAATTTAGTACTAGTACATGGGGATTTTTTGAGAGAAAAAACGAAAAAAAGTAGGAATACAGTTTTTAAAAAGGGTAAAGTGAATACCACAACTGTTATATTTATGACTTTTTCAGTTTCTAGGTTCAGCTTTTTATTGTACGTCTCAAAAATCAGAATTACATTCTCATTTGAGAAAACAGTTCTACTTTTACCTTGCTTTTGCTTCATGGTAACAAACTTAACGATCAGTTCGGAAGGTCTTATCAAGGCTTCGCATTCCCTTCATATATACGTCATTCAAGTTATTTCCCTAATGCTCTCTTCGGTTCACTAATCCTATTAAGTAGTTAATTTTCCAGAAAACAAAAAAAAAAAGATAATAGAGAAAAAAACAAATAAGGGCCCAACCGGGTTCGAACCGGTGACCTATTGATCTGCAGTCAATTGCTCTACCACTGAGCTATGGACCCTTGTTGTTAAACCACCAATATATAAAAGCTATAATCACGTATATATTTCCTCTCAACGTGTGGCTCTACTCTTCGGGCAGATAGATAATATATACAGTTTTTTTTTTTTTTTTTGGGCAACGATAATATATACAGTTTAAGAATCTACATAATCCAGATGATGCAAAAAAGAGAAAAAGTGGGTATTCTTAAACTTGTATCGCTCTTCAAGCAGGAACTTCCTTGATTCTTGATCCATATTCCATCATTAGCATCTCCTAATCTCCAGTCTTTTTACCATAATGAAATGGATTAAGAGGCTCAGGCTTAACAAGCTGACACAATGCTGCACTACTTAACCACCAATTATAATGCATTCTAGAACAAATCAAGAAAGCTTCCAACACTCCTACATTTGCTCACTCTCACTCCTCTCACCAACCAAACAAACTAGACTTCCCCAATAGTCTGTTGGCAATAGATCAATCATAAATGCTCAATGTTCAAATTAACTTCGATACTGTCTCTCTCTCTCTTTCATTTCCTAGAACATTTGTTTTTCTTCTTCAACTAACCCTGCGAATCTACACGCTGACAGAACACTGAGAAAGGAAACAGAGTCTAGTTTATGTTCCTGTAGGGGGGAAAGTTTTTGTTAATCGCGACAAAAGGTAACTTTTAGAGGGATGTTAGCAATGTGTGGAAGCAAGACAGGGCAAGTCAAAATAGTACATCCGTACGTAAAGATTGCCCAACTAGTGGTTGAAATATATTCAAAAAATGTCCAAAAGTAACGCCAAACAGACAGCGACGTCCAAACAATACGCGACTCCTTATCACAAACCTACCTCCCAAGTCAAACCTATTTTTCTTTTAGTTGATTCTTCATTATGGACTTGTTTATGTCATTTTTCATATGTATATGTAGAGAGAGAAGGAGTAAAAGTTGATAGCTTGGGTCTATTATTTTGTATGTAAAATTTCTTGCATCTAGAATAACTAGTTTCCATACGACCATGGTGTACACAGGAAACAAAGTCAACACCATGGTTTTGCTACTTGGTGAAAAACAGCGAAATTAAAACGATATTTTTGCAAATGCATTTACAAGTTAAAATCATATCAACACCCATAATTTCAGGACCGATCATGAGCATAAGCAATTGATTTGGCATATGATCTTAAACCTTTTTGAAAAGATTTCCAAATTTTTAAGAGAAAATTATATAAACATTTACTAAATTGTCTTTCCATAAAATCTCAATGATGTTACTTACAGTTTTCAAATGATAACCATATGCCTAAACTCCTAGTTAAGAAAAAGACGTGATATATTTACAAAAGTAAAAATAAAAATAATGTAAAATGTAAAGAAGTAATGATTTTAATTGTTAGTTATAATATATTTACGTATTTTCTGTTTACATACATACACACACATGACAGTGATGACACACACCCGAGACCAAATAAATATTTTGTTACGACAGCAAATATGAAATCCTCGTGTCTCATTGTTTATTTGTCGTCCCCATAAATGGTAATAAATCAGATACGGACGGTAACAAAAGAGCACTCCAAAACTAGTAATGTGATTGATAGTTTCTTTTTTTCTTTATAATGATCCGGGCATCTGGATTGTAAAAACCTGACTAATCCCAAAGATCAGGGATAAAAAATCAATTGCTGAATCCTTTCCCAATGAAATTGAATCTAGGGAACAGAACTTCCACGCAACTGATAGTTTATGTTATCAGTTTTCTAGAAAAAAAAATCTTTAGAGGATAGAGCCAAAAGATTTCTTAAGACTTTTTTAAAAAAAAATTTGGTCACACAACATATCATTTCGATAAAAAAAAGAATCCAACGACTTTTTATCTTTTGGCCAAACTATACTTATTTTTTTCAAACTATACTTTCTTGTATCTATTTGTTTTGACTTTATACACAAAGACAAAGCGGCCATTCTTCTTCTCTTTCTGTCATGCCTCGTGCCTCTCATTAACACCAAACCATTATTCTCATTTCTTCACCTTCTTCGTTCTCTTGTTCACATCTCTACCTCGTTATTTTTCTCTTCTGCTTACAAACTATATCCGGTTCAAGCATCTGAAGAAGAACGATCAAGAATCAAGAATCAAGAATCTGTTCTGTTCTGTTATGTTCTGGACTTTAATGGGTACTTGCTTTGGATATCCTGCCAAGGCCGAAAACTTTTCCTACAATGGTACCATCTCTGCATATCTATTGACTTTCTTGGAATCTTCTTCTTTATCTCTTTGTTCTTCATCTATATGTAGATCAGAGCAGCTATCTGTCCGGTCTAAGCATGTCGAGCCGGACATCGACATCCACGATGGCTGCGCCTCAGAGGACAGAAATGGAGATACTTGATTCGACGTCTGTCAAGAGCTTCACCTTCATCGAGCTCAAACTCGCAACTAGGAATTTCAGACCGGACAGTGTGATCGGAGAAGGTGGGTTTGGTTGTGTTTTTAAAGGCTGGTTGGATGAAACCAGTCTCGCACCAACTAAACCGGGGACTGGTTTAGTCATTGCTGTTAAAAAGCTTAACAACGAAAGTCTTCAAGGCCACCGTGAATGGCTGGTACAGTTTTCATTTCTTCTAACTTGAGTTATGTACGTTCATGAAATAATGAAATGACACATCGTAATTGGAGAAATAATCAACTAATATATAAAGAGTTAGGATCAATCCACTTATCGTCAATTGGTTTTAACTTGGAAACTGGCGTTTGAGTTTGAATTTAACACGTGTGTCTGTGTGATTGTCTCTTATATGTTCTGTTATGATGCAGACGGAGATCAATTACTTGGGAGAATTGAGTCACCCAAATCTAGTGAAACTGATTGGTTATTGCTCGGAGGATGAGCAACATCTTCTTGTATATGAGTTTATGCAAAAAGGAAGTCTTGAGAATCATCTATTCAAAAGTAAGTCCCATGGATAGTCTTTTCTTGATTCAGATCTCTTTTTTTCTGATTAATGAATGTTATGTTATGATGTCCTATTAGATTGAAATGGTTACAATATATAGGACTTATATCTCTTACATATATAGCTTGTTTTTTTTTGTGCTAATGGAAGTGGTTTTGAAGCAGGAGGTTCATATTTTGAGCCACTACCGTGGTCTCTACGGGTCAAGGTTGCGCTTGATGCAGCAAAGGGCCTTGCCTTCCTCCACAGCGACCCTGTCAAAGTGATATACCGAGACTTAAAAACCTCCAACATCTTGCTTGACGCGGTTAGAAACATATATTCAAAAAGAGTTAGATGGTCTCACTAATCTTTGAAAGACGTTTTACTGATGATGACTTTGTTTCTAATAACAGGACTACAATGGGAAACTTTCTGACTTTGGACTAGCTAGGGATGGTCCAGTGGGTGAACGAAGCTATGTCAGTACAAGGATTATGGGTACACATGGTTACGCGGCTCCTGAGTATATGTCATCAGGTTTAATAAACCACCAATCTTCTTAAAAGGCAATTTTGACAGAAATTTAACAAAAATGGAGGCATATGTTTTCTTATATTTTTCTTTTTATAAAAAATTTTGGTTAGGTCATATACAAATTTTTTCACTTGTATATGTTAGTACCAGCTCAGCATATGGATATAAGGGTTTGAGTACTTAGTTTCATCTTTTAACATTCTTGTATCCTTCCAGGTCGCTTAAATGCAAGAAGCGATGTGTACAGTTTCGGAGTTGTGCTTCTAGAGATTTTGTCAGGTAAACAAGCGTTGGACTATAACAGGCCGGCTAAAGAAGAAAACCTTGTGGACTGGGCTCGACCGCACCTCACAAGCAAACGCAAGGTTCTCCGAATCGTGGACCCTCGGCTAGAGACACAGTACTTACCTGAAGAGGCAGTGAGATTGGCTAGCATTGCGGTGCAGTGTATCTCATTCGAACCCAAGTCACGTCCAACCATGGACCAAGTGGTCCGTGCATTGCAACAACTTCAGGACAACTTGGGAATACCGACTCAGCCTGATCCGGTTAAGGATAACAAGAAACATGGTTTTAAAACCAGAGCTAAGTTACCAGAAGTATAGGTTAAATTTTTTATTTTTTCTTGTATTGTTGTAACCACTGTTGATTTTTTTTTCTTGTGTTGTTGTAACCACTGTTGATTCTTTTGTTCCTCAATACATTTTTTTTATAAAAACTCAAATGAAGTTGGAGTGTAAATATACTCGGTTTAGGTGAATATTGCGTTTTAATCAGAATTAATATTTGGTTTGGATTGGTTAATTACACTGTTTAGAAGTCAACATTCTAACTGTAAAAAAAAACGTGTGTCGTATCTTGCTTTTGCATTCGAACTGTGACACGTTTTTTAGGCTTATACGCTTAGTGACCAACACAACTCAATACTTCTTGTTGCAGAGAGGTTTTAGACTGGATGTGTTAAAGTTTGTGCCACAGGGAAAGACATGAAATTATTGAACAGGTTAAGTTCTATATCACCTATTGTTTTCTGCTTCCTATGGATTAGGTGAAATAAAATGTATCGAAACCAAGATTCTAATGGAATGATACTGATCTCTATGAATTGGAGTTTTGGGTTAAAATACATTAGCATAAGATCTTAAGTAGTTTTTAGTTTGAGTCTTCAAGTGTAATGTAAACTATACAAAATAGCATTTACAAATTAATATCAGATAATAGGTCTCCAAGGTGATGGGGGTTCACGTCATGCCCACCTCTACAACCTGTGTTTATAATTATAACCGAACTATTTTTTTGTTCATGTCTGAATCTGATCAGCCGTTATCATGTCAAGACTCATGTGACTTGCATTTATCCCTTAACAAACTCAAAGTGACCAAACACAAAAGTCAATATAACTGTTTTAAATATTTGTATGTTTTGTAACCACTTCATTTAAGTCCAATTCTCCGACCGACCCTTTTAATGGCTCCCACGTTTCAGTCTAATCATATATACTCTCTTCCTATCTTGTTTCTCTTGGAACTTAGAAAACGCATGAAATTTGAAGAACTCCTCATGGAAGCTTCACCACAATACAATAACAAGAGATATGACTTAGAGGAAGGAGTAAGCATCTCTTTTCCCTAAAAAAAATACACTTACAAGCAATACTTTATGTTATCTTGAATGTTTGTGTTTATGTAGGTAATGCATCTTAAAGAGAGACTAGAAGAAGAAGAAGCATTGAGTAGAAGTTTACGGTCTGTTTTTGATGGCTCTGTTGTTTCACTCCCAAGTCTCTCCTCATTGTTTCTTCCACCACAGGTAACACCACTAACCATATCTCACATAATGTATAATGTTTTAACCTAATGATCAAAATAATTGGTGTACGTGTAATAGTTTTCGGAGATTATACAAGAACTTGCCCTAGTGGAGGCAGAGATTCTTTGTCTAGACCGAAAAATCGAGGAGCTGAAGCTTAAACTGTGCTACGAACAGAGACAAACGCAAGAGCTAACCGAGCAGAAGAGGACATTGGCGAGACAGAATCATGTGAGACGCAAAAGTTTGCCACTAAGATATGATCTTCATCAACGATCTTTTTCACATCATTACCAACGTTCTGATCTAGATACTGTCTCAAGTACTCACTCAAGGCTCTCGTTCTCTTATGCTCCTGATTTCTTGGATGCAACTTCTTCAGGTGGCTTCACAGGTAAAAGTAGTTGCTTATCCCTTAAACATTTATAAGCTGCACATAAAAATACTAGAGGACACAAAGTAATTAAACCTAACTAATAGAACCAAACCGAAATTTCTTTAACCAAACTTTGACTTCAAAATCTAACTAACAAAACCAAAAAAAAAAAAACATCCGGTTTCATGAGTAATATATAAGGAACTTGAACCAATCCACTTAAAACCAACTCAAAACTTCCAATGTGGGAGCTTATATTCTCACATTATACATTTACCCTCATATTGCACTCAAAGTCATGGTTTTACTCGGCAGATGAATTTGATGGATTATCAAGACCACACATGGGTAGAGTAAGGAAGGGGCTTAGGCTTGTGGAAGTGAAGAGCAAAGAGGACCCAAATGAAGTCTCGGAACAACTCATAAACTCTCTCATAGGCATTTACTTGGAACTAAATCAAGTTTCATCAAAGACCAAAGGAGATGTAGAGTTTTCAAGACGGCCCTCTTCTTCGTCTAGCAGGAAATCAAACACATATAGTTATTATCAGAATGCAATGAATCTTGATCCTTATCACGTATTACCAGACTCAAACGGAGGATTTACTAGAGACATTGGTCCTTACAAGAACTTCATCCACATTTCAAGAAACTCCATAGATGTGACTCGTTTTACGCATTATTGTTCACCGGCTGTTCCACGCTTGAGGTTATTAATTACTTTTGGATTCAACATACTGAAATGATCTAATCAAATATTATAATTCTTGATGAAAGTGTTTTATTTGACTATCTATGCGTGTTTGGCAGTGTTTTGATGGAAAAACTATCAGAAGTGGATTTGACTTTCTTGACCTACAAGCAAAAACTCGCTTTCTGGATCAATATCTACAACGCTTGTATCATGCATGTACGGCCACAATTATAAAATAAAATTATTGAAACTGTTATTATATATACCACACGAAAACTTAATTTAATTATATGTTCGAATAATAGGCTTTTCTTGAGTATGGGTTACCTTCGTCACACAATAAACTACTTACCTTGATGAACAAGGTAAGGTTTTGGATCAAAATCACAATCTAATTTTCTCTTTAATTGTAGATTAGCATTCAAACATATGATTGTGTTCTTTTTTTACTTGTTAGGCTTCACTTAACGTCGGTGGCATAGTCCTCAACGCTTTGGCAATTGAACATTTTGTCTTAAGACATCCTTGTGAACCAGAACATGTAAGTCTATGTTATATATCAGTTCATACCTATAAAATAGACTAACTGCCCAAGAAGCTAATCAACATCTTCATGATGTAAGGATTCACTCAATGAGAAAGAAACTCTCCTGCGACACACTTATGGTTTAGGATATTCAGAGCCTAATGTGACATTTGCGCTTTGCCGTGGAAGTTGGTCTTCACCAGCAGTAAGTGTAGAAACATATATAGTTTATCCACTTTATGTATTATTACTCGTATATATATATATGGATGATGATGAGCTAGGTTTTCATTTCCAGCTTAGAGTATATACAGCAGATGAGGTGGTGAATGATTTAGGAAGAGCAAGAGTGGAGTATCTAGAAGCTTCCGTAGGTGTTTCCAGCAAGAAAAAGATTATCGTCCCACAGCTTCTGCAATGGCACATGAAAGATTTTGCAGATGATATTGAATCTCTTTTGGAATGGATCTACAGCCAGTTGCCACGATCAGGGACCCTGAAGGCTATGGTTATGGAATGTTTAAAGAGAAAAGTAAAAGTCCCTTTAGCTAAAATGGTAGAGATTCAAACATATGGCCACGAGTTTCGCTATCTATTGTCATTGTAAATACTAGAGATCCTTATAAAGATTAGAATAACAATGTTTGGTAACTTCTCTCTCGGAGGTAAGGGCACCATCATAAGTAGTTTTTCAACCAGTTTTCTAGATTTTAAATATATAGTAGAAAAAGTTTAAAAAAGAAAGAGTGAAAACTTTTTTTTTTGTCAACATATTAAAGAGTGAAAACATTGAGAAGAGATTTTCAGAAAATGTTTTATAATAATATATGAGAAATTCTCTTTTATGTTTTCTTTTTCATTGGATCAGTTATTTTTATTTTAAATATTAATAAAAAAGGTAAGATATACTAATATTATAGATGTTAGATATTCTAAGGAAAGTATCTCCTAATGTTGATGCTCTAAACATTCTCGTTTGTTTGCATCTAAAACCAAATGAAACAAAGTTTAATATGAGAAATCTTTCTTTTTTGAACATCAATACGGGAATCTGTTAAAGTGAAGTAATATAAAACAATAAAGATATATATAATGGAGGTGAATAATAAACTTTAGCTTAGTTTGTAAGTGGAGAAGACATGTTCCGTTCATATCTCCAAAAGTAAATAAAAATGAATAACAAGTAATTGATTTGTGGACCTGTGTATCTGTGATACGTTTGCATTGAATGGAAATACTATTAAAATTTACTTTATCCATAGTCAAAAATAAAACAATTCCCACTTATTAAAGGCATTTAGATGTATACTGTATAGCCATTGAATTATTCCTGTTTCTTGTTACCAAACCTAAGTGGGATCCCCGTGTATCTATCACAAACGTGCATTAACTTCAATCTTTAAGAGAAACTGTTTTCTAAATGGCTAGTTAAAAACAAACCAGAAGATTAGTAAATTGTATCATAACATAAGCATGTATTACATTACACGAAATTAAACGTTACAAGTTGTAACTTACAACCCAACCATTGTAAATACTTTAGTAGTTGCGGGCTGTTACAAAATTTTCTCACAGCCACTTCAACTACTATCCTTCACTTTCCCTCACAATTAAAACACCAAGCCCCAAAAAAAAAAAATTAAAAACACACACGAGAAAGTCAAAGATAATACTTTCTCTCCTCGGTATAAATTTTTGAAAAAAAAAAGGAGAAGCGAAATTAGCGGAGAGTTTTCATTTGTCTCGACCACTTTAATATAGTTTCTTGAAACTCGCTTAGACCCTGAAATTCTTGCCGACATAGGTTTGACCAAACTGCCAGTTAGAAGGAACTATGTTCCATGAAGTTGAGGTTCTACGATCACTGCCTGTGACTCGGAAAGAAAGTGACTGACCAACCAAGACAGCGTTAGATTGCCAGTTCTGACCCCAGTTCCTACTCAAACTCATCCAACCAGTTCGTGAACCTTTCACGCTCGTCCTCACTATGTCTCCTGCTCCAGCCACGTTAGTGATCAGAACTAAGTTGAAGTAACGGTGACCGTTGATTGTGAACCTTATCCCTCCTCTCTTTCTACAAGGCACCCTACAATAAAAAACCAACATTTCACACTTGTTTACTCACTCACTTAGAGCATCATTAGTGGAGGTTTCTACACTTAGGGTTCTAAAAATATATATGTGTGTATGTATATGTTATATATGTGTATGTAATTGTGGGTTTCTAGCTTTATGGGAAACTCAACCGAAAGTTTCTAGAATTAGAAACTTTTGGTTGAGTTTCCCATAAAGCTAGAAACCCACAATTATATACACATATATAACATATACATACACACATATATATTTTTAGAACCCCAAGTGTAGAAACCCCCACTAATGATGCTCTTACTGCATTAGAGAACACCCTAACTAAAACCAAAATTGCATTCATTTATTAGTAAATTATCATAAATAAATAATAATCATAATGTTTCAATATATAATTTTTTATTATTTAAAATATAAAATTTTAAACATTGGAATGTACTTTTTTCATGTGTGCATTAAGGTTTTATGTTCTTGTTAATATTTTATATTCCTTAAATTGTTCACATTAATATTGCCAAGGTCTTGAACATATATTAGAAGATTTTGTACCTGCGGTATGAGACTGGGACAATGCCGGCACGATATTGAGCGATCTTGAGGAAGACAGGCATGGCTAGATCGAAGTGGGCTCTTGGAGGGTTGCACCAGCCACCGTTATCGCTGGCCTGAGCAAAGTTTGGTGGGCAGAAGTTTGTTGCGGTGATGAGGATCGATGGGCTACCAGAGTGGCACCATTGTGGATCGTTGGCGCATTTTAGCTCAAAACAGGCTCCACAACTCATACCGCTGTTAAAAAGAGCCGTGCTCAAAGCAGCCGTGTTAGTTCCGTAGCCTTGGCTGTAGAGGTTACCGTAACCACAAGCTCCTCCTGTAAAATCAAAAAAAAAAAATTTGTTTAATAAGGAAGATTTTTTTTTTGTTACATTTACTCTGTTTCTTGTGGACTAACCCATTGTGCCGGAGGCATCGCTGCCTCCGTAGAAAGTGGCGTGTGCGGTTTGCCAACCGCCGCCGGAGTAGACGCCAGGGATTTTTGCGTCGGTGAGGGTGAAAAGGACAAATGTGGTAAAGAGAATTGCTAGTTTAGTAATGGCCATTTTTGTGTTAAATGCTAAGAAAGAGTTTTAAAGTATTTATGAGGGTAAAGAAGAAGATGAAGAAAGGGCTTGTGCTCTTGTAAAAGAAAGAGTTAGGTTTTGTTACTTGGAGAGATGATTGTGAGGAAGAAGTAAGAGTGAGGTTTCGGTATTTATGGAGGGAAGGAAACTCCAAAGTTAGGTTAGGGGGAGATTAAAAGATATTATTATTGGCTTAAGTCTTGATTTCATTTGTTGAAATAAAAACTTAAAAAATCGATAAGTATTTATTTCTACGTAAGGTGGAGGTAGGTTTTTTTAATTTATTTATGATGGAGGTAGGTTTGTACTTTGTAACGGTTTTTCATATTTTTATAGATAATAATGATACTCAAAACTATGTTCTCAAACAAACAAAAAACTATCGAGTTGACTTATGAGAGGCATTTCATATTTATGATGAGAGTTTTTGTATTTTATACAAATGTATTGTTTGTTTCGCTGTTCAAATGCAAACTTAAGCTTTCAATTCTTTAGACTATTGGTTAATAAAAAACTAGCTGATTTTTCTACGTTGGAAAAAAGGGGAAAAGAGTTGCTTAAAAAACAAGCTGCAGCATCAATCACGGACGAATTTTGCTAAGCTCAACAGTAACACTCATCATTACTTCTTTTAACCTTTTTCTGTTTGCATGCAGGACATTGGCACTGCCTTGACATCTTTAGTTTGGCCAAAAACTATATACTAACCTCAATAACTAATCATTTGTATTCAAAAATAAGTGATGATAGGTAGCTATATTTTCTATACTAAATGTTTCGATTGAAAAGTATTTGGTTATTTACTTTTAAACCGATTGCCGCCAGTTATTTACCCTCCAAAATTTAAGAGATTTCACTTTAGGACGAAGATAATGACTCCCACTTACATACAATCTTTACACAGAAGAAAGTGCTTATTTCATTTTATTAAACATTTGTTTTCACAAAGCAAAAATAAAAGAATGACCCATAATTGTCCGCATTTATCGGGCCACGTATTGCGCCGTGTATCAGCCGTACGTAAAGTGATACAACACCCAAACTCTATCGGACGGAACCGGTCAACTTTTGATGCCCAAAAAAAAAAACTGTCAAAGATTTACATTACATGCAAAGTTTTCCGTTTCTTAGTTCGCACATGAGAAAAGTCAACATGTTCATATCTTCCCTCAACTTCATTCAGTCTCCACTATTCAGCCTTTCTTTAGCCATACTTCGAATACAATTTAGAAAGGTATATTGGAGATGGATGGATTCTAGAAATTATAAAAAAAAAATCAATTTAAAATATAAATAACATTAAACACAAGACAGATATATGTTAATTCATATTTGTGACGAATAAAATTCATATAACTTATTTGAATACCACTTATGTTGTGCAATTAATTTTTAGTTCATCGTTCTCATATGCTTGTTTGCTGTCAAATTATATACCTTTTTTTTTTAAACTGATCAAATTATATACCTTGTTAGTGTGGAAACTTAAGAACGACTTTTTAGCGTTATACAGTATATTTAAAGGAGAAATAAAAGTCACACATAGAAAATAAATTATAGCTACTTGACAAAAATAATTACAACTTTAGAACTTCTAGTGACCAGCTTCCGTAATATAGCTACATGAACCTTCACTTTTTCTTGTTGAATAAAGAACATTAACATGCACACTTTTAACCTTTATGTTAGGCATTGCCGCGCCACCATTATCAAAAACAGCAATAATATAAAACCAGAATATATATATATATATATATATATATATGTATATGTGTCAATTTGAACCCTGATCAAAATAAGTAATTCTCTCTTTGTTTCTTAAACAATGTCATTTAGATACTTTCCATTTATATTAAAAATAATTGAAATACATTTATATTTTGATTAATTATATTTATTTAATCAGTAATATTTGAAATAAATAAATTTATTTATAAAAACAATACATTTATAATTAATATTAAATTAAAATAGGTATAAATTACATTAGAATTCTAAAACGATATTTTGTATAATAGAACGAAAATACTGAATTATGTCACACTTATTAATATTTATAATTTTTATTTATATCCAAGTGATAAATTGAAAAGAGGAAAACAGTTAGTGAATGTAATATATGGCGATGACAAGGCAGTATCTATGCACCAACCAGATCTTCTTGTATCTACCACGTCACTACAAATCTACTTACATCTGCCACGTCAGCCCAATATGTGCCAGCTTCTCATCTTTTCTGTGTTTCCGTGTTATAAGATTGTGAAATTCTAGATGGATTTGTGTAGTTACCGACGCTTTAATTCGTCTCTTATACGTGGACAAACTTATTGAAATGCATAAAGATCACATGTGTGTGTATATATGAGAATATACGTTTTGTTATGTTTATGAACTCGAACGATAGCGAATCTAGCTAACACTATCGTGCTAACAAAATTGTCTACGAGGATAGATTTTGGAGCAAAGTGTGGTGATCCCAATTAGAAATTCAAAAGTATTTTAGTATTAATTTGGTGGAATCGTAGTAATTACTCCGATACAAATTTATCCCATATGTAATTTCTATGTAAAATTACTTTCTTTCTTATTCCGTACCTAATCATACATACATGCAATTGCTTAATTGGCGGTATTTGTCGAATTAATCACAGCGAAGTTACTGGTGTAATATTTAGAGTTACGGAATACATTTATTTTCTCTATGGACTCATGCACGCATACAAGATTAGGAGGCCTTTCTCATGAGAATACAAATGAACTTGCATGTGAATTGGGTATCTACCACTCCTCACCCAACGAATTCATGTCTTGGCATTTATTGCGTTTCAGCATTTATATGCAATATTTGTTGGCGTATTGTATAGAACTTAATGACACTTTGGTTTGAATACAAAATGATGTCCGTGGACCTCTTGATTGTACATATATATGCAAAAATATTGTGTAGGAAACTTTGAATGACAATTCGCACAGGGTTTAAACACAAAACTATGGTCTCGCTTAATAATGGCTATTATTATACCAAAGATATTAGTAATGTGATCAATGTTCACTAGTAAGCTCATCAAATACAATTAGGCGTAAAACATAAGTACGTATAGATTGCTAATTGAGCTACATTCAAGCAACACAGAGAATCATTGGCAAATTATTTTATTAGTGAAGTATAATTAAGTCATGCAACTAATTTATAGATTTTTTATACAATTTATAAGTCTCAGTGAGAGAACAAAAACTATTTATGCATGCCAAGTATTTGAGCGAGCAAAACAATCTAATCAAAATGCTATATTTTCACATTTAGTTTTGCTTACACTCTATTTGAAGAGCATACAGCTAAATAGTATATAAGACTAAAGAGTGAAACCTACTCAAATTACTGAGAACTATTGGAACATCATCTTAAGAAGAGAGGTGGGGTTATATGAATCATGAGTCGATATAAGTGGGAGAAGGAGACCTTGGAGACTTGTAGTTGCCAGAAAAGGTAACTGAGACCACACATGCTATGTGTCCAGAACCACATTGTAAAAAGATTCCCCTCAAAACTTCGGAATAAAAAAATAGATCTACAGCACTTCAATTCTTTTCGAATAATGCCGCCTAAATAGTACTCCCTCTGTTTCATTATAAGTGTCACTCTACAGCTGTGCACACGGATTAAGAAAACAATTAATTTTACATATTTCCTATATAAAAACACAGTTACCCATACACCTAACCATATTTTAACCAATAGAAAAACAAATTACATAATAAAAGTAATAAATTTTGCATTGAAAACCGAAAGCGACACTTATTTTGTAACGCAAAAAATTCTCTACAATGACACTTAATATGAAACGGAGGGAGTAATATTTCATTTTGGTTTTATTTTTTACTTATTTTACTGATTTATTAATTTTCTTATAATTAGATTTTTAACGATTACAGATACATGTTAAAATATTAAATAAAATGCACACTAATAGTATTTTACGAATCACGAAAAATTAAATGTGAAAGATTACAGATACATGTTAAAATATTAAATAAAATGCACACTAATAGTATTTTACGAATCACGAAAAATTAAATGTGTGTTCTTTCGTTCTGTGAAATATAAAAGCAAAAAAGTCTACTTATAAGAAGAAAAAAATGTGCAAGCAAAGTCTATTTATCAAAAAAATAAAAAGTTGCATAAATGGTGGTTTACAGTGACTTCATATTTTCTAATGGACTGTTTTGGGGCCAGGCTATGGTGACATATTGGGTGTCTAAAGAACGTAGTTGGATTCCTTTGAAAACACCACGTGAGGCCATTTCTCTATAAACAAAGGGGAAACCTGTCATGTAAAGATTGGTGGTATCTAAAGAAGAAGGTCTCGTGGCTATATTTGTTAAAAGGGTTTGAGATTTTATGAATTAACGTTCGAAGCGGATATGATGAGGGTATTCAAACGCGTGGAATTTAATTTGTCGCTTCATGGTTGCTTTAGCATGTTTTTTCTTTCACAAAATTGGAGAAATTTCAAACAAGTTGATAACAGTAAGTTCTGCACCGACAATCTACGGAATTGATGGACAGTTTAATTTAACAATGAATTTGAAAAAAATGGAGATTTGATGTGTTTAGTCATTTAAAATATGGACTTATTTAAGAAACTTGCGACTTTTCTAGTCAAATATAAACCATAAAATTTAGTTATTTGTATTTTGAATTTTTTTTTAGATAATCACTAATACTGTATTTTGTTTTTTTAGATAATCAATCACTCATACTTTAAACACACCATTATGATGCTAAATAAAATTAGTTTGAGGGGTTTTATGTTAAATATTTTGTTTATGATTTTTTACCGAATCAAAATTGTTAAAATGGCAGAGAAGAAAAATAAAGAATTAGTTGAATAAATATCTGAAATTTGAAATTGAAAATCGCACTAACATAGTTTCCCTCGCGCATGCTAACTAATTTGAAGCTCTAGGAAGAAAAACAAAACTTGCAACAGCGTAATCAATCATTTAATAAAAACCCTTAATTTAAGGTTAAGGACTGGACCAAAAAGGACCATTTGCTACAATTATGTCTCCTCTTTACATGCATCGATGTCTCGCACTCATAATTATTAGGCTTTACGCAACACTCTTTTTCTGCCAAAGATTAGATCCCAAGTTTTGTCACGCAAAGCAAAATTCGAATCCAATATTTATCACCTTTTTTCTCTTCATTTTATTGGATTCCTATCCACTACTTTTATATATTCTACGAGTGATTGACCTTTTAGGTTTCTTCTCTGTTTACCCATTTGGATGCTGCATGCATGAATGATATAGATGTTGTATCCCAATATGAATCCATTTTAATTTATGTATTCAGATATTCATATCATCAGACATGTTGATTGCTCCAATACAACCATTCGGCACAAGCTCTTTCAGCAATAAAGCTTAATTTTCAGGCCAGTCAACATGTCACCAATACCACAAAAATCGTAATAAGTCGGTCGCTTCTCAAGATAAATGAGGCTTTAATTTCTAATATCTCTCCACTAGTCAAACTTTGGTTCTTCATGGTCATTGGTGTCATGGATTGAGAAGAATAAGATCAACGTCCTAGACCCTTTTTGATAAAATCAACTGTTTTATCGGCTGGTTTCGCTGAACTTAGGCCATTTAGGTTGGTATCTTTAAGCCCTGTGGCACAACTGTAAGTAGGTCATAACAAAGGTACATTTGTAAAGATAAGGTGTCGAGACCAAACCTGTGTGTGTGTGTCTTATGTGACAAAAGCCCAAGGGGAAAAAAGTTGAAAATTATCGAAATGGAGTAGCAATAACGAGTCACCACATAAACGAGGAGTTGGGCCAGAAAACGGTGTTTCTCTGATTAAAAATGCAACGATTCAGGTTAATTTAACCCAATCGATATAAGAGATATGTGCAACCCATATAAGTAGGTAACATACAGATAAAGAGGTGCATAACAACTTAAAAGAGTGATCAACTTGAAATTAACAATTATGCTACAGTGCTTATGATATATTAACCCTGTAAATACAGGCAAAAGTCCCAAAATAGTTTCCCCTTCATCAGATTCTTAAGTGACCCATGATTCATAGTTGTATGGACATATATTAAAATACGTTTTTGCGTCTTTATGTAAAATATGGAGCTTATAAATTGATTATATAAAAATAGATATCAAAAATGCATATTAACGCGAATCAATTTAATTTTCTATCAAAGTTTTAGTAGGATTATGGATGGTTGAGTTCAGTTTATATAACTGATTAGCTTCACTTTAAACAAGATGCTGTGAGCTGAGATCTTAAAAAAGAAAGAAGAACAACTGAAGTAAGATCATTTACGTGTTAACATGTAAGCCAATGTTTGCATTCTTTTATATGTTTTTTTTTTCCTTTTTCGCCTATACAATCAATCATTGTGAGAAGCTCTCATTTCTATATATAGAAACGGTCTCTTTTAACCATAAACAAGATTTAGTGACCAAAGATAAGTAAATGCCCTTGGATTTAGCATATTAACCTCGTAACGGTCAATTAGAGCTCACTTATCGAGATTAGTTTTCCATGTTACATAGTTATTCCCATCACGATTCACATGCATGAATGAACACAGGCTAACTGGAGAGACGAACGTTCTGTTTGTAATAGTGTAGTACACTAATAGTTTACTCTAGTATTACTATCAACTGCGACATTGTGGAAGTAGAAACAAAAAAATGAAATTATTAATCAAAGATATAAGAGCAGTTACAATGGTGAATTTTAATAGAATATCTAATCTAAAGATCAAAAGGTAAAAAGTATCAATAAAATAGCAGAGAAAGGGAAACTAATTCTGTGCAGAGATATTTTTCTGATTTTTTAAAATTCCTTTTTATATTTGTCATCATGTTAGTGGTTATTTGATTTTATAATGATTTTTATCAAATAAAATATTTATTTTAAATTTTTTGAGAACTTTACAAGAATTCTACCATTGAGATTGTTCTTAAGAATCAGAACATTATTTCTACGTAGTGAGATCTAAAAGCGATTCAAAGGACAAATGTATAGTCAACTGTGAAAGTTTGTATTGTCAAGAAAGCTTCTGAGAATTTGTTAAGCTTTAGTCGAGGCATTAGTTTTGATCTTGTGTTCGTGTTATATTGACTGCATTACGTGACAAAAACAAATTGAATACCCATAGTTAAAATAGATAAAAACTTTGCAAAATAAAAAAAAGACTAATATTAGTCCGTGGCCCTTTTTTATTCATAGAAAATCTTGTGTCAGAAATGCATGTGAGAGTATTCATATAAACCCATATTAAATTTATCCCACGCATCAATGATATTCACATTCATGTTTCACATAGTTTTCTCAGATTTACATAGTCATTGTAATCTATCATGTTATCACAATACATATTTTCCTATCCAACTCCAGCCAATTGCTAACGCTGGCTACTAAACGCTTCAGACTTTAGCATCAAAAACAACGGTCGTATGGTTAGTGATGATGTAAGTGATTATTCATTTTGATTGTAATTGAACTTAAAGAAACAATATAAAATTGATAAAATTAGTGATGATGTAAGTGATTAAATATATGAAATAATACCTGAAAAGTTCTACTGAATTTTGTGTAAAGTAACTAAGAAAGAACATTAATTGTTAACATTTATGGTAAAATACAAATGCTACTTTTTAAGAAGGTAAAGCTAATATAATAAGGTAAAAAACCAATGTAAAAACCTTGTTTTCGAGCATCTCCAAAAGAAACTCTATAACTTTAAATATAGAGTTTTTTGTTCTCCAAAAAGAAATCTCAAAACTTCAAATTTGAAGTTTTTAAGAGTGAAACTCTATATTTGAAGTTTCAATACTCAAAACTCTAAATTTGAAGTTTCATCTTTTTAATTACATTTTGGTCCTTACAATTACAAATACAAATTAGAATTCATAAATATTTTTTTGTTTATTGTTTTAATCCATAAAAATTTTTAAATCTTATAAATATTCAAATTAAACTTTACCTTTAATAAATTTAAGTTTTAGACATAAAACTAAATAAATATTTATAATAAAATTTAAAATAGTTGCTTGTAGTTTAGTATTTTTAAATATTTTAAAATTAAAATTAGACAACAAAAATGTGGTAATCTATTTGTAATAATCATGTATTTGTATTTATAATTTTATAATTTAGTGTAAAATTTTGATTAATTAATATTGTTGTATAATTTATATATGTGTATGTTATTTATCAATGTTTTATGAATTTATATTAACTATGACAAATATAAGGATCAAAATGTAAAATAGAAATAATTTTGAAGTTAAATTTGAAGTTTTTCTTTTGGAAAAGAACACCTTGAAACTTCGAATATAGAGTTTTGGAAACTTTAAAATAGAGAGTCTTTTTGGAGATGCTCTTCTATAAAAAAAAGGCCATGCGTTACGGTTGCTAAATAAAAAGAGATCGAAACCCACCCAAAGGTAGAAATAGGGATTGACGAAAATACAGTGAACATGTGCTATGAGTTTGCAGGTTCTCTTCATGCAAGCAAAATCTTATAAAAATACAAGAGAGTGAAGTTTGACTGTTGACCAAGTCACCAAGAAGGAGAGGCATACAAGTCGGTGCCCCCTGCTATACTCGAGACCTCGCTTTCACACATCTCTAAATACACGTGTGAGTGGTGACGCTTGGCCTGTTTAGCCGCACGTGTTTCAACGTCCACATAAGAAGAGCCACACAATTTTCTGGTAAAGATTCTGGTAAGTTTCCTTTTCATGTCATTACGATGCTCTCACTGTTTATTTATTAAACCCTTTTCAGTCTTTTCAAGATTTATCGAAGAATGATATGAACTCAGACTAACGCGAATGATATAAGTTGATAACTGATGGCATAGTGAAAGATTGCGACGAAGGAAATTCTGAATTTTTGAGAGCTCGATGACATTCTTCGCAACAATACTGTATTTATGGATGTTCGCCTTATGAAGGCTTGATAAAATATTTGAGGATAATTTCGAACTCTTTACCAAGAATTAAACATATGATTAGTTACATTAGTATATAATCAGTTAAGTGCTATGATGGATGGATGCAGAGATAGAGAAGGTTTTACGTCTGTCTCTGACTAGGATTCGGCGTAATTGATGTAAAACCTCAACTGATAAATTCACTATTTTCAAGTTGGTGATAGTGTAACAAGATTTTTTCGGTTCAGTGTTGAATAGTCTAATAAGCTTAGGTTTATGAACTGAAAAGTTGTTTACATTTTAGAGAGACTTGATGTTTTGTAACGTATTTTCATACTATATTACACCTTGTAGTAATTCTTAAGATGGACTCACACGTGAAAAAATTAACAATAACTAACAAGAAAGAGCTATCGAATTCCAGTTTCAGGTCATACAGCTCACAAGAGAATTTGATTTCAGCGTCGTATTTTTTTTTTACTTTTCTAGCATGCAGTTTTGATAGAAGGTTGGAAACATATAGGGTTGTCATCACATTCGTCCACTATAGTCTATAATAGTTCACTATAATTTTGTCTTATTGTCAATTTTTAAAAATTTCCACTACTCCCCAAACCTACGTTGTATCATCGTATAGTAGCACGAAACAGATAGTGCGGAATAATCATTAATATATGGTTGCTATATATGAAACAATAAAACTATGTGGATCGAGCAAAACATAACGAACATGAGTAAAATTAAATCATCCTGTAAACATGATCAACTCAGTTTTTCTTAAAACAATTTACTAATTTTAACAACTACTCCCTCTGTTTCAATATAATACATGTTTTAGAAATCTTGTTTCTAAAAAATCCATATTTTATATTTTCAATGCATTAGTTAATATTAAATTGTAAATTTCAAAACATTTATGATAATTCAATTGGTCAAAAATTATGGAGAATAATATAGTACAAAAATAATACATTGGTAATTTAAAATTCAAATATTTTTTAAATTTGTGTGAAAATATTAAATTATATATAGTTTATTTAAATAGAGGGTATGTTGCTAAGTTGATATATATTTTTCTTTATCTATTCGCAACATCCAAATTTCATCACTTCAACAGTCTAATCTTCACTGAAAATTTTAAATAAAACGATTATAGGTATAAATGTAAACATAAATTACTAAATAATTTAGTATAATTATTTATGTACTAAGGTAAAAGAGTAAAATACGCGAGAAAACATTATTAAAGAACAATGAGTATTAAAATATTCCCTCTGTTCCTAAAAGATTCATATTCTAGTTTTTTCACACTTTTTAATAAAACACAATAATTTTGCATAGTTTTTTGTATTTATCTTCTTTTCATAATTTTAAACCAATAAAAAATCAATTAGTGCAATTAAGTTTTTTGAAATTTACAATTATTTAATAAAACATACATTGAAAATGTAAAAAATGGATCTTTTAGAAACAAATTTTTTTCTAGAATATGTATCTTTAGGGAACGGAGGGAGTACTTTTTTTTGTCAACGAGCATTAAAATACTAAACCAGATTATTAACGTCTCCATCTAATATCACATTCCTGTTATCTATTTTTCATTTTGTAATCTTTCTTTAGTGATAAAAATTCACCGCCGTAAATAAAGAGGTGAATAAGCATCTGGGTAAGTAACGATCCTCACCATAAATACATTTAGTATAACTGATTTTAATACTATTCCGTTATTGTTGGTGCAATTATTAACTGATCTGAGCAAGTATTTCACAGTTATAGGTGCAGAGAGAAAGGGAGGTCAGCGACTGAGATTTGCTTTGATGCATTTACATCCATCCTTCCTTACTATCCTCCAGTTTCTCACTTTCCTTCCCTTTTCAAACTGATTTTTATGCATTTATATTCCGTCTTTCAGATTTGCTTTAATATTTTACTAGGTGTTTTATCCACACTTGCGGACATAATTCTCTTATGAATATTTATTAGTTGATGTTTCATTAATTTAAAAATAAGCATAATAAGTTATTATTTATGTTTTCAAAAAATTAAAACTCAAACATCAAATAATTATCAATGACAAAACTCAATCATCAGAAATATTTAAAATAATAGATTTCTATAACTATTTTTTTTTATTTATATTAAATTATATTATTTATATCTTAATTTTAAAATTTATAATAGAAAAACATATTTTCAATAATGCATAAGTTATTTATTTTCTAAAAATATTTAATTATATAATAATTATATAAGATTATAGAAAGTCTGACATATAATTAAAATAAATAAAATCATGGAGAACTTAATGAATCAACAAATTCAATTCTTAAATAATGTTTCTTGAGTGATGATTTATATTTATTTAATAGATAATTATTTTACTTTTAAATTATATAATATAAAAATATTTTCAAGATAACAACATAATCCATAATAATTATCTTATTTTAGAAAAATATTAAATTATTAATATAAATTCATTTTAGTTATATTTAAATAATAAATTATTTGTTTTATATCTTAATTTAAATTTTAATATTTATATATAAAAATATATTTCAAAATAATAACATAATTCACAAGAATTATCTTATTTACTAAAAATATAATAAATAAACAAAATTACCTAAACTTATGGAGAATATAACAAGTAAGCAAATTTAGAAATAATAGTATATATTCCCATAGTTTTTAATTTTGATCTGTCAAGAAACCTAATTTTTATATTATCGCTAAACTTCGTTGGTTTATGAAGTCAAACCTTGCATTTCTAGTTCAATATATTTAGAAATTACTATTACGCCTTAAGATAATGATATTATACTACTATCAGATGTTGATTATTCTAAATATAAGAACACCTTTATTAATGGATTTCTAGTATTCTACCATTGAAATTCTCAAATATATATATATATATATATTAATTTTATTATTTTATTATTTATTATTATTTGTTTATTGGTAAAGTAGTAAATAATTCATATATAAAATTATCATAAATTAAAATGTATAATTTATCTATTATTTTCTAAATAATATATATATGTTTATAACTATAATATTTAAATATATATTATGTTATGTTTGTTATTAAAAATAATAAATGATATGTGTAGTTATATAAATTAATTTATATCTTAAATGTGAAATACTATTCTTTTAATAAAGTTAAAATATTTAACTGTAATTTTTATTTGTAAAAATACAACTTTAGTTTTTTTATTATAAAATATTTTATTATAAAAAATAAAAAAAAATATATATAATTTTTTTAAGTTTTATATATTATAAATGCAAATATTCTTCCAAAAATTTCATATAAAAACATTGAGCAAAAAGTAGTTAGAGAGCATTAGTATACGGTAAATAATTTTCTAAATGTTTCTTTCATTATCATTAGGTAAGTGTTTTTCTTGATAATTTTTTTGATAAATATTGATTGGATAATAAAAAAACATTTTTATGATAATATACTATCAATCAAATCCTAACAATCATTTTCTGAAAACAACTCTAATGAAAGTATCTTTAAGATTCTCATTATAAAAAATGAAAGTAAAAAACAAAAGAAAATATCTTAATAAAAATTATGGGATATTCGCAAGATATTCTTTTCCATTTATCAACATATAGATGGTGAACTTTGGAAAGTTAACTATTTATATAAAGTGGTTGCTAAAATTAATAATATTTTATTAGTAGTAAATTTGCGAATACCTCACCATTAGAGACTTCTAATGTTCTAATAGTACTTTGTAAAATACTTGTAAACTGTTTGGATATTTTTTAATAAATTGAGGTGTTTTTTAGACAATTCCTTACGTAGCAATAAAAAAGTGGCAATGGTGGACTGACCGAGGCATACAACAGAGGCCCCAGGCAGTACCGACTGCCACAACTCTCTGCATTCTCTTCTAATTTTTTTATTTATCACAAAAGAAGACAAAACAATACTACAAAACAAAATAAAATATAGAGAAAACAATAATTTTATTATTATTATTTGTTTTTTTTCTTCTTTTTTTTCCTTAGATGGAGATATGTTTCTAAATATCGGTTATAAGTACAGAACCCTAACACTTCTCTCAAGTCCCTCTTCCTTTGCTGACTCAAATCCTCCAAACTCCTATAAAATCTTGAAACTCCCAAAGTTTGTTTCTTTATCAATTTTCAAGAAACCCACAAGAAAAGAATTAAAACACATACTCGTACCAGTGTTCTTCGTTGGTGAGAGAGAGATCACACAAAGCAATCCGAGAGATCATTTACATGGCATCATCCGGCCTTACTCGATCAGGAAGCGCCCCGCGATTCGAGAAGTGGAAGCTGTCAAAGAAAGACGGATTCAACGGTGGTGGCTCCTCGAGGATCACGCGTTCCTCGTCGGCGACCTCTTCATTCTACATAAACGGCGACAAGAAGAGACATAAACAGGGGAGAAGCGCTTTCACGAGGAAGTGTGCGAGATTGGTTAAAGAACAGAGAGCTCGCTTCTACATCATGCGTCGTTGCGTGATCATGCTTATTTGCTGGAGAGATAATTACTCTGAATCTTGAAAACCAAACAGAACAGAAGTCTCTCTTTGCTCTGTTCTGAAACAGAGGTAGATAGATATACATGTACATAAAGGGTTCTACGTTCGTGTGGTTTCTGCTTATTTAGATCGGTTTAGGTTTTGTAATTTGTATGTCTCAGCCTTTGATTCTGGAAAGAGGTCATGTGCTTCAAGATCAGTTTCTGTGTGCTGAAATTTAACAAGAAAAAAAAAAGACAGAAAAGTTGTATAATACTATAATTCAATAAAAATAGTGAAGTAGCTTTGTGTTTGAACTTGTTTTTGTTGGTTGCTTTTCTTTTTCTTCATGTTCATTAATGATTTTCACTGTGATGATGACTACAACGACGATGAATGTGGCGTTGCTCTCTCTCTCTCTCTCTTTCTTGAAAGAGTCTAGAGATAGAGAGAAAGATTCCATTGGAATTGTTACAGTTAAGCTATGTTTGGATCTTGTGTGCTTTAGTCTGACAAACCGATTAGTTTTCTCTCTTTTCCTTTTCTTACATAATGTATATATTAATCTGTTACGCTTTTTATATGTTTTGTATATGTAAATATATTATTTAATGTCAGTTATATGATTAAATAATTTTAATACATTAAGTTACAGTCAAACTCTCTTGTTTATGCCCAATGGTATTATATTAAACTTTTGAAATTGTTAACCCAAGTTGATAATCTATTGAGACGAGGCCAAATTAGACTTGTTCAAGAAATTCAAAATGTGTTAAAATACATTACGTCTTCCTTTTATTCGTATATGCTTCATATACTGCATCTAAATTAATATAATGAAGATAGGGTTATTTATCTGTGGGTCTACTTAACTTTCAAGATTCTACAAACTTTAATCTAAAGTATTTTAAATTTTATATTGTATATACCATTCATATAAATTACAGCATGATAAGTCGATAACCTTTGTACCGATTTCTTTAAAAAAAAATATATGTATTTGTACTGATTCTTTTTTGCTAATTTTATTTTGAAAGTATTAGGTTATAAATTAAATAAACAGACAAAAATATGAACTTAATCAAAATTAAATAGTTAATAATTCACATACAAAACTAACAACTGTGGTTTTTCGTAGTTTTTTACCACGGGCTTCTCTGCATTGCAGAGATCATATGCATCTGACTACTCTATACTATATCTTTTTTTAACACCTCTTAATGCTATATTTGTATACATTTTTAATCTATATGGGTTATATACTGGTATATATAAATTTTTGTCGTAACACTATATTTTGTCGCCATATTATGTTTTGTTTTTAAACATAAATACGGGTATTATTTACTACTGACGCTGTTTACTTCATTAGTAAATTTACTGGTAACTGTTTTAGACAGTCACCAAATCAATACATGATGTAATTCTGTCCATTTACGATGGACCTTACCACTTCAGGCTATTGTATTTTATGACGCATTTCATACTAAAAAGTCGACTGATCAATATTGATGACTGTTAACTGGTTTGAAAAACATAGACTATAGATTTGTTTTGGTAACGTTCATTCGAACTAATTCAATAACTTTTCAGAAGTGTAAAATACTCAAATTAGTCAAGAATTATGAAATTCAACTTCAACTAATAAATACAGAATTTCAGATAAGTTCTTGTAACACTTTTCAAAAGTGTAATTCTATGAAATATCTTGCTAGATATGTTTACACATGTAAACAATTGTTTTTTTCAAAAATAATATTTCATTAGGTATCGAGATCAAGAGGAACTATCTTAATTATAATATGGCAAAGAAAAAGCATATAGTTATCCCCACAAATCCAAAAGGATCTTTGTTTAATGATTGTAAAACGTTTGATTGTTCATTAGCATGCTTAATTTGGATTATTATAGACATATCCTGAGCTCCGGACAATTCTATTTGACTTACTTTATTCTTTCGTGGCCGTCTTGTTTTTTATATATTTTATGGACAATTATTGAGGATTATATATATACTATTCTGTATTTTTCTTATCAGATCGACATATCCAAAACTAATAACAATGTATACCAAATGCGCGTTGTTTCACTATAAGACACCAATAATATATGTTGTTCTCTTTCAAATATTTGACGACGAAGTAGGAAATGCTACTCCATGCCATATAGAATAGATTCTAGAGTTATAATCGAAGAGTAGTATTAATTTCGTTTTAGAATAATCGTCCTTAGGTGTGGCTAACTTTGTTTTTGGAGCCATATATAGCCATTATCCCTCAAGCAGCAGTCACATGGTAGAGACGAAAAATAAAGGCTTTCTACATGAATATTGTGAATCTTACATATAATTGTATCACGTATATAACCATTTGGTGACTAGAATAAATTAATGTATAACAACTTCCATAATTACATTAGAGGAGTTGTTTTACTATAGAAAACATACGATGTGAACTGATTGTGTATAGGTATTAGGTAGTACTACTATACATGAATTCGTATCAAATTTGATTGGTGATATTTTATGGTTTACAGTGAAATCTAGTGCAGCTACATACCAATTACGCATATGGTTGAGATATTGTGGCAAGAAAAATTAGAGTAACGCGACATAAGTGTCTTTTTCATTCTAATTTGTCAGAGTATTGCAAATTCTATGAAGTTTGATACCATTATAAGATCGTTTATACTTATAAACCAATAAATAAATAATAAGAGGGCCCAAGACTATTCTCAAGCTCTTGAAAAAGTGTAACCACGATCCGAAATAATTGTTAGAAATAAATACAAGATGTAACGAAGTAGGCATTAGGGTCCATGTTTGGTCAACAATCACATCCGTGACACGCAATCATGAATAATAGTAGAGACAATTGATCCAGATGATGAGGATACATACATATATAACTACATTCAGAACATTATTTGCTATACTAAGATCAACATGTATTGCCAAAGTCCTGAGTACTTAAATAGTCAAACATCAAAAGTTTACCATACAATTTTGTGAGTATATGGCAAATGTGAAATAATCGAGTTCAAGAAAAGGACATATCGCCGGAAACTAGTTCAAGAAGAGACATACGACAAAAGCATGTGTGATAACTGATAAGTTATACGTGTACCAGAAGAGACATAGTCACATAGACCTCTATATTAGTCATTTTTCTCTACAACAAGTTTTCACTTCACTTTTTTTTTGGAATTTCACTGCATGTTATCACCATCGAACGGTGAATTCATTATTGCTAAGAGCTTATTAAGAACGATGGACAAACCAGGTCTAATGGCAAACATGCGAAGAGTGTGACGTGTGTATGCATGGACATATATGAGTCGACATATCTTTTAACTATATTTAATGTGAGACAAAAATAGAAGTAGGTAATGAAAAGATCAAAGACAATGAGAAATTCAAAGAACCGCTCAAGGAGAAAAATTATGGGTCTTTGATAGCATCACATGAGCAGATATGGATACCCACCAGCATCTGGCAAGCCTCACGTCTCCTTGATATGATTTGTCTTTTTATGTACCCCGTTGTATTTGTTTTCACGATTAAAATATGATAAAGTTCAAAAACAAAATAAAATACAAGAGACTTCTTCAGACGATTATAACTAAATTTAAAATTTCCAAATAAAATGAAATAAATTGAATCCATTTTTTTTCCATGTTTTTGGAAAAGGCAATTATCAAAGAATTGGGGGGGGGGGGTGGTCTCCAAGTTGAGTCTGACATAGGCAAAGACCAACCGTATTATATTTGACATAATCCTTACTAATTTCATATTCATATTAATTGGAGCAGTCCTTATCAGTCACTGGCACTGCGTCATGATGTGTATGTCTATATTCAATATACCAAAGAAATTTCTCTTCATTTCATTTTGTGGAAGAAGAAGATTATGATAAACTGATATACAAAAATAATATAAATTCACTTTCATAAAAAGCCAAGAACACATAATTTTTGTGTTTCGAATTGTGCTTGCTATATAATTTTTTTTTGATGGAATATCAAATTTATTGATCTAGTGATGAGCAAGAGTTACAGTGGGAACTAGACTATAAAAGCGAACAAACTGAAAGAATGTGTGCCTATATTCCTAAGTGCTGTTTATTTCAAATTATCTTCTTAGCAACCTTTCTAGCTTGTGATTCCTTGTGTATCTGAGAGAAGATATGCGATTACAAATTGTTTTTCCAATACTCCTGGAATAAAATCCATTAATTTTTATCAACGGAACATGCGATCTTCTAAGAAAAGCGTTTACGCGCCACTCTTCCTCCATGTGGCACTTCATTATCTCAACAGCGACTGAGAAATAGATTGGAGATAATTTTTCACGTTGTTCAGACATCCGTTCCATCACTACATAAACTTCTCTTGTCCTATTATAGGTTTTAGGCCCAATATTTATTGGCTCTCCAGAAAAAAGACACAATAGATAGTAACATCTTTAGACATCAGCCGGCGAGACATCCGAATTTTCACATCATTTCTCCACGAAGAAACGTGTTACTATCTGAGCATTTCATAGCTGCATTTTTGGGATGGGGGGGGGGTGATATTAAATTATTAAAATCAATATATTCCAAGTCATTACTATTTCTTTATCTTTCAAACTTCCCATACACAATACATGATCAATACAAACCACAGATCTTAAAAACTATTTCTAGTTAAACATATGCATTTGTCGATACGCATAAGTACAGTGAAACCTCAATAAATTAATAATGTTGGGATTACACCAAAATTTTATTTTTTTATTAATTTAGAGAGATATTAATTTATAGATATATACTAATTGAACCAAAAATTCAATTTAGGACTATAAAACTATATTAATTTAGAGAGATATTTAGTGTATATTATTTTATCGAGTATTAATTTATAGAGGTTATACTGTATATTTCCTTTTGTTAGGAAGTAGTGTGATATTGGAATTGAGAGATTATTTATTATAATATGTTGAAATTTGTAGTTCATTACTTGTGCTTGGTCCATCTTCTAGAGCCCAACGAATACTAGGCCACAGGGCCTACTAGAACTAAATATTTTGGGCCGAAGAGCCACTTAGCATGGCCGCCAAATGTTTATTTAGCTAGTAAAAGAAAATGAAGATTTTTCTCACAAAAAGAACTCTATGAAAGATATTTGCTGTATATAAAGCTAACCTCACCAAAAAAAAAAATACATATATGAACTAGAAGATGTTCCTTTTCTCCACAGATTATCAATCTCGCAATCCGAGCCGTTGACTAGCTTGATCACATCTGACATCAGCACCAAATCCAACCCTTGATTTAGCAAGATCAAACTCCATCCACACGTTCTGCTGATGATGATGACCAATCACAAACGCTTCTATTCCCAAAAGATCGGAGTTCCCAAATGTGAAGCAATACACCTGATCCTTCCCTTCCGACCCGGCTCCGTTTACCCGGTACAACAGCTTCTCACCCGACACGCTCATCTCCGCGCCACGAAACATTAAACTAACAACTGGCAAAGCCGAGAAATTGGGCCGGGTTAACGACCCAACCCGGTAACAAAGGTCCATTGTCCCTTGGAACACAAAGTTTGGATCGTCTACAACTTTGAGAACCGACTTGGTTTGCGCAATAAACTCGGTTTTCAAAGCAGCGTAAACCGGACCCATCAGGAACGTAAATTGCGTACCGGAATCCACCATTGTCTGACCGGCTCCGGTATGGTCCGGTACAAAATCGGATTTCGGTAGAGAAAGCAGCTTTGATCCGACCCGGATTCCTTCTAATTGAACCGTGTAAGCAACCCGGTCGAAATACGGTAACGGCGTCGTTTCGAGTACCAAAGGTGTGTATTGAATAGGACCAAGCCACGAGAGACTCGAGTCACCGAGAAGTAATATACCGGAAGAGTCTGAACCGGAGATGCAATAAGAGAATTTAGAGAAACCAAGCTGGTTAACAAACGATAAAGCTCCCCGGTTCATTCCCATTAAACCGGTTGTTTTAGCATCCTCCTCCGAATCTGAACTTAAACCTGAATCCATGCACCCGAATATGGTTCCGGGTCGGGTTGATGACCCGATTACAAACGTCTCGTGAGCTAAGTTGCCTTCTATTGAGGTAGCGTCGGCGTAGGAGACTGCCACGTGGCAAAGATGGGTTTTCGGGTCACATGAAGCCGGTATGGGTAAATCTCGGGTCCGGGTCTTGCAAATATCCGACGAGCAAGGTATGGGCTTATAAGAAGAGGACGAAACCGGGTTAAAAACGGATCCTAAGTTTGGAGATTTCTTGCAGTGAAGCCAAGAAAGCTCACTTCCGGTGTCGAGAACCATGGAGATGCTTTGTGGTGGAGAGCCGACGGAGAGAGAGACGGTGAGAGTGACATTATGTCGGAAAGAAAGCTTGTCTGAAGAAGACTGAGGAAGCTTTTGGGTTTTGAGAGAAAACACGAGTGGTGTTTGGTTCGAAGAAGAGGAGGTGAGAGGGAAAATGAGAAGTAAAACTGAAATTTGACGTAATAAATTTGAAAGAGATGATGATGATGAAGCCATGATATAAGTCTTGAATCTTTGTTACATACTTAGCCATCTTTAAATACAATATTGTGTTTTTTTTTTCCCTCTTTTTTATTATGTCCGGTTAGTTTCGGTTTACTCAAATCATTCCGAGCCAAAAAGACTTTGAATTTTAGGTGGAGAACCTTGAGTTAACTTCTAAGCAATAATTCTAGTAGCTTGTCATATCAATGACCAAAGGCCAAAGCACTTGAAACTATTCAGAAACATGATCTTGTCTTAAGTTAAAAAAAAAAAAATGATCTTGTCTCGACCTAACTAAAATCACTTCATGAAGAGCATTTGATATTAGGGTTTTTGTGTTGTCAAATTTATTTGAATGTTATTAGGGTTTTGGAGAGAGACAAGTCTCGAGACAAAAGACAAGTTAGTGGAGGAGTAGGTCTTTTTGGCCGTGTCTTTGTGATCTCTGTTTAGTCTCTGTAGTTCACATCAACTTTGTTTTATACTTTCTTCGTGTTCCCACTTTCTACGGGATTTTTTATTTATTTTTTACTTTTTCTTTCTGTGTTAATAGTCTGAATTGTATTGTTTTCTTGCATCATGCATACTATAACTAAATCAAAAGAGGGATATCGTGTAAAGTTATATTTATTAAATTCAATAACCTAACTCACAGAAAAGAATACCAAAAAACTACAAATGGTGTTTTTTTTGTTTTTAAATTGATTTTGTCAATCTGTCAAGGCCAATATAGTTTTGCAAAGTTGTTAAAAGTATGATTAGAATAGAGTTTTGGTGGTTTGACGGAAAAAAGCACCTCTCTAATGTAACTCTCAACCGACATAATGGAGTTTACATTTTTGCAAATGTTTTGTCTTATTATGACTTTTCGATTAATAGTATTTGTTACCATACGGGAAACGGTGCCGTCTAGACTGCTACCATTCAATGAGAAGAGTTTACACAGGAATTTTGTGATTGTGTTTTGTTTTGTTCTGTTCCGTCACATGAATTTAAAACACACAAAAAAGAAAAAAATCCAGTTTGTCTTTACGAATATCTCATTTCGTCGTGTCATGTACTTACTGAACTGGTGCATATGCATTGTATAAAATTCTAAATTTTAGTTGTGTTTTCCACAACGCGTTAGCTAGTGGCCTAGCTAGCAGTAGGTCTTTAGAGGAATGTCATAAACTTAGTTTCTTTGAGTGTGACTCCTATATAAAGCAAATTTGTTCTACGTGGATAAGCCGAGGAAGGTTTCATCGGCTTTCTCTGTTGAACTAGTTAATCCCGGAGACTTGTCGGGTCCGTTGGTGTAGCAGGTCAATGCTGCTGGCTGGTTGTGTCGACTTGATTTTTGTGAAGTAAACTGAACTGTGCACCCTTCAGTCAAAAGTTATTAGAATATAAAATATGGATACATATCTACTTATATTTTTATAAAAAAAATTGCATAGTACCTCCAAAAGGTGTAGATGGTAGTAACCTCACAGTAGGGGTGGGCGCGGATCGGATATCCGAGTTTTTTAAGGTATTTGTGATTTGCTTCGAATGTTACGGATATCTAATTTTGGTATTTGCTTTGCTTCGAAAAAATACGGATATCCGGAAAAACGGATATCCGGAAAATAAATAGATATTTGCGGATATTTACGAATATTTACGGATATCTCATCCATTTTAATTAGTACAAATAATCTTAAGATTTTGATACAAATTT
>CAKOAT010464042.1:266028-334072 GCA_932364175.1 Eruca vesicaria subsp. sativa | reverse complement strand
CACAGTAACACGTCAAACCAAGTCGTGCTTGCCTACTATATTTAAAGGAAAATGTTTGAATTATTTTTTTGTTGGTTTAGCAAAGTTTGTCAAAGTTGGCGAAAGGTAGATATAAAATCGACCAAAAAGTTTGTCAAATGTGTGCTGGAGGCAACCCATTCCTAAGTCTTTCTCAAATTCTCACCAACTCTTTCCTGTTGTGTTACCAGATAACTCTACGTCGTTTTTCTTTCAACCATGCACCAACAAAAATATTTTGGTTTTATGACAATGACTCGGCATGTAAAATTATAGGGTTACAGGCTTACAGCTGCAACGTGGATATTTTAGTGGTCAAAATCACACTTAAATCAAAATTGATTCCAATGGTCTTGACAAATACCTAATAAAAGAAATTAAGCTTTTGTGGAAGAAATGAATGATGCCTTGAGAATTAAATGTTGGCAATTTTTTCTCCTCAGGGTGATTGGATATGAATTATGGACCATGCATTTTTCGTTGGTTGATGAGTTTTGGTATGGACCGTAAATATGAAACTTGGATGGATGGTTATGATGCTAGCACCCTATCAATATCTTCTTGTCATTGGCGCGCACGGTTCTAGCTATGGTCTAGTTTTAACAAGTAATAGATGCATCTTTTGGCAATATTATCTTCTTGCTTCACAATGTTTTAGTTTTTTCTTAGAGATAAGTTAATGGTAGCAGAACTCAATCTCACAATGTAATACATCATGGGTGTGATAGTTTACCATACTATCTCCTATAGATGTTATATGATACATTTTTAATGTAGACAATTAAATTATATGCCAGACTTTTAGTAAAAAAGCTTTAATCTTTCTGTAAAGAGTAACGTTGTTTTTTTATAAACCAGCTCAAATTTGAGTATACAATAGTCTTATTATCAAATAAGAAAATTTGATTGATTAGCATTCTATGTGCAAGGTAAACCTTATTATACATTTTAGACCCTTTGTCACCTATAGCATTTTGAATTAAAATACATGTATTATTTCAATTTATCTGTGCTCAATAATTTTGTGGTTATCATATTTTAATATATTTTAGATGCAGTATTAAAAGTCAAAAAAATTAGTAATAATATTCAAAAGATCAATAAAACTAATTCTCGAAAAAAACCAACACCAAGGACTATAGAACCGAATCAAGCAAGTAGAGTCGAATTGGAATAAATGCTGATTTGTATTCTTTTGTATTTTCCGTGGCAAGGCCAGACCATAGCGTACGGGGACCAGATCTTTTAGCCATACTATCGTACGCGTTTGTAGTATTATGGTATGTTCAGATTTTTCGAAGTCATCCAACAATTAGTTATGAGTGTGAAAGTGATTGAAGCAGGAGTCTATGTGAACCAGTTTTATCACATTCACCTCATTAGACTGCTAGTTTGACTATTTCGATTTGTGTGTACATTTATGCTAGTAAACTTCTGCTAATGTAATGTGATTTCTTCATCCAGTTTTGATGCTGTTTAGTACGTACAGTGCTGTTTAGTACGTCACAATGTTCCTTAGGAAAAGTTTTGGGCCGAGACTTGAATTTCGGCTTAGAATATGGCTTTTCAACACCCAACCGCAGATCCAAATGTAACAAACAATGACCCAGAAAGCAGAAAAAAAAAATCAAGATAAGTTCCAGTATTCAGATGGAGAAAGAAGAGAGCATTGACCTTCCAAACTCAATAAGTCATGTAACAGGTCTAATGACAAAATAATGGCTACCCTACAAAGGGTGTTTCCAGTAATCGGTGAGTATCATCAGATATGAGTTGTAATAAAAACTCCATTATTGCTTCTTTTCTCCTTCACGTTTTCTATGTACTTAGTGACCACACAAAATAATTGTCCCCTTCTTAAGATGTTATAGCCTCTGTCTCATAATATCATTTATTCTGTCTGTATCTCTAAGATTATTCACGAATAGGGTGTGGATACAGAGAGGCTATACCATACTACTCATGTCGAAATAAACCATCACCTTGAAATTAATGAAACTGCTGTGATGATTTTAGATTGTGACTTGTAAGATAAGTAACTATTAAGCTCAAGGCCATGAACGATTGCTCATTTCAGCTATTCTCTGAGTCGCAATAAGTTGCAAGTCACAAATCCATAAACTCACAATCCATACCAATTACTAACCTCCACCAAAATCCATTACCCGATTTATCTAACACTATCATTTCTCTGTTCAGTGTTCACTCATCACTGTAACACCAAGGAGGTCTCCGAATATTAACGAACTATCAATTTACTCGGATTGATTCAAATTTCTGTGAATGAATATAATCATTACACTGATAAACAAAAAAACCCGAATTTTTTTAAACAGTATACTCGTTTTTATTTCATGTTTTGTTTTACCTTTGAGAGGCTAAAGTTCATCTAGTTAGCCAATTCCGTCTCCTTGACGAACCTGAACTGAACATAGACAACGACGACCTGCTCCTACTAGTTACCCTTGATCTCGACCCGGACCCGGATGCTATGGATCCAGCTGACCCACTAAAACACCCAAACAGTCTCATGATCCGACCCGCAAACCCTCCTCCTCCTCTCTCTCTACCACCTCCTCCTCTTCTCGAACCCAACGGAAGCCTCTCTTCCCCCATTCTCCCACCGTCTACCTCCGTGTACACAACCGGCATCACTCTATCTCCTCCCGGAATCCTCCCCACCGCAAATCCTCCCCCCGGTAACCTCCATATCGTCAACCCCGCCGCAAAATCCTCCTCCTCCTGTTCACCTACTACTCCATCACCACCACCACCACCACCACTATCACTCCCCTCGTCTGCCGGCAGCTCATGCCGGCAGACGGGGCAGGAGTTTCTAATAGCTAACCAAGGGAGAATACAATCAGGATGATAGACATGACTACAAGGCATCTCTCTAACCACAGATTTCATCTCGAAATTCTCTTTACAAACAGCGCAATGAGACTGACAATCCGACTCCAGATGATCCCGCCCGATCTCGACCTCAGGCAAACCTTCGACCGCCGATTTAGAAGCGGGAGGATGATCACACAAGCTAATACTACTACTGTGAAAGCCGTTCCGATTCGCGTTGAGTTCGATCCGAGAGATCTGATCCAGCAGCCGATCGAACCCGGAGCCTAAGAGAAACTCCGTCATGCTCGGGGGTAACGGTCTGAGGCCCGAGTCGTCGTAGTACATCTGGAAAGAGGATCGGTCGGAGGCGCCGCGGAGGAGGATTACGGGATTCGGGGAGTGGTTGGTGGGCGCGTGAGGGAAGCGCGTGGGGGTTGGTGTGAAATGGGGGGATTGGTGGATGTGTTCGAGGAAGCCTCCGTTGCAGTCGGGGCAGGAGAGGGAGTCGGAGATCCAGACGAAGCGGTTGCAGCTGTAGCACCAGTAAGATCCAGACGCCATGAGGAGATTTTGGAATCGAATTTTTGAGGAGGAGAAGAGGAGAGGGGATGGAAGGGGATGGAGGTGGTTTTTGTGTTAACAAGATGAAGACAGAATTGGCCTACACCCAACCGTTCAATTCGTTTTGCTGTCTTCTTATCTTGTGTAACTTTTTTTTTTTTAATATACAAACTGTTATTGCCAAAAGAAAACGGGTTATTAAAAGAGTGAATTAGTTTGACAAAAAAAAAAGAGTTAATTAAAAGCTTTTTGCAAAACTGAATTAAAATCTTACAGTTATGGAAATGAAATAAAATGATGGGTTTTAGGTTTTTAGTTTAAACTCGTAAATAAATCTTAGGGTTTTATTTCATAATTTAATGAGAGACTAATGATAGCTCTCCAAATGTGTTATATGGATTTCATATTTAATACTATGTTTCTAAAAGATATATATTCTAAATTTTTCATAAATATTACTCCCTTTGTTTCGAATTAATTGTTATTCTGGAAAAAAAAAATTCGTTTCAAAATAAGTGTCGTTTTCAAGTTTCGAGACAAAATTTATTAGTATTATATGATATTCTATTTTTCTATTGGTGGAAAAATGGTTAGGTGTATAGGTAACTGTGTTTTTTTTTTCTTGAAAATATGTAAAATTAAATATTTTCTTAATCTGTGTGCAAAAACGTAGAATGACAATTAAAATAAAACGGAGGAAGTAAAACTCATTAAATTTTGATTGTAAATGCATTGTTTTTTGTGAATAACAATTTTCCACAACTTTTAACCAACAGAAATTCAATAAACACCACTAGGTTTTTTTGAAATTTACAATTTTTCATTAAATCATTTTTTGAAAAGATAAAAAATGCATCTTTCTGAAACATTTTTTTCTATAATATTCATTTTTTAGGAATGGAAAGAGTATATTTGTTATTCTTTTTATTTGGAGTATGTATTATATTAGCCCCAAAAAAGAAATATATCTCATATTTACATAGCTTTCTATAATTTTCTTTTTGATTTATCATAAGATTCGGGTCGAATCTCTAATCTTTTTTCAGATCCAAAACTATAGCATGTAATTAACATGTAATAATTTTATTTCTACATGTAATTTAATCTAAATCTAGGTTCATTTTAATATAAAATTATTAATTTTAAAATATATAGAATGATTTATAGTTTGATAAAAAGTTGAAATGCTTTTTTAATTGAAGTAATAAAAAGGAAACAATCTCTTTTGGGTTTCTCCAGTAATAATACAAATAAGGAAGCTCAGTTTAGTTAAAAGAGAGATGAAAGCCCATTAAAACTTCTCAATCCCTAAAAGGTTTCTTCCAATTTCGCAACTACGCTTCGCTCTTCTCCTTCACAACATCTCCCTCCTTCCTTCCTTGCAGCTTCTCTGAATTTCCTATATTCCTAATCTGAACATTCTTCCTATATTCCTAATCTGAAGATTCTTCCTTCCAATTTTGTGGGCCGTTTTGATCATTTTCAGGTACGCTTTGCTCTTCTCCTTCTCTCAATTTCTGTTAGTAATCTGGAGATTACTCGGATGAGAATTAGCCGACATCTCGTTGTTGTGCTTATCGAAATATAATTGATGAGCTTTGTGTGTGTGTTTTACGCATTAGATCCGTATTCAATTTTTAGTTACAATCAATCTCACTTCTTCTCATTACCAGAGAATCTCTTCTGTTTTGTTCTTAGATAACAACAATAAAGAAAACATGGGAGCTACGAAACTTTCGGGGATGCAAAAGCAAGTCCTGAGTCTATACAGAGGATTCCTAAGAGCAGCTCGTTCAAAGCCAGCAACTGAAGACAGGAAGAGGATAGAGATGATTGTCTCAACGGAGTTTCGCAAGAACTCTAAGGAGGTTGACCGTAAGAATTTCCAGTACATTGAGTATTTGCTTAGGTTAGGGCATAAACAACTTGATCAACTCAAAAGTCCTGATATGGTTTCCATCTCCTCTGTCAAGATCAACTAGTCTCAGTCTTATTATGCATCCCAGGTTATATCTCAAGTGATCATATTGTTATGTAGGATCATAATAGATAAAAACAAAGAGATGAAACTGTTTCCATTTTTCCTCTAAAGTTTCTTAACATTGGTTAATATGTTGTATGATAATGCATAACTTGAATGACTGTTTCAAGTTCCATTTATTAATAAAAGAGGTGATTACAATTGGAATATATATAGATGAGTTTGGAGATTTGCGAACATTCAACTTGAGAAGATATGTATATCTATGCCCTTTACCTGTTTAGTAGAGTGGCACTGTTGTTTACTAGTCGTTCTGACCTTCAATGCGATCGCTAGACTCAGCCTATTGTTCGTTTTTTTTCTCTCGTGGTTTAGGGTACTTGCAGATTATAGCGGTATGTAAACAGAAGGTGTAGTGGTTCTTACTGATACAAAAGAATTGCATAATGAGATTTATACTAATCTCAATGATAATCAAAATTCTGATCAAAAGATTAAATGACTTTGATACGTTAGCTAATTTAGTGTCTTTCCGGTTATTAAGGATTCTTGATTATTCCGTTTCTGGATGTTAGCAATGTACAACAGCCAAACATGATCAGTTTCTTGGGATCATGGGAAATTCATGGCTGAATAGTTTTATCTATAATGCACTACGCATTATAGAGGAATAAGAAGCATGAAGTAGCAAAAAAAAAAAGTTGAGAAATGGTTTATGATAAAAGGGCAACTGTAATATATGAATGTTTGCACATAATCATAAAAACAAAGTGTAACAAAAGATGATAGGAACTACCAATCCACAATTACACAAAAGTAGAAGGAAAAAAAAAACAGCAGATTTAATTATAAGTAGGAGAAAAGTTCGTCACTTTTAGCCGTTGGATCAAAGTTTTCTGGCCGCAGGATCAGTAACACCCTTCAGGAACAGGCAAATTCACTTACTGTGCACTTTTACCTGCAACGCAAGTTACACAGTGAATCCCTAATTCCTTTTTTCCCCTAGTAGATTAAAAAAACAACAAAACACAAAATGAGTTGGGACCTTAGGCTTGAGCAGCAGGGGTTTGACCGAAGAAAGTTCCACGGCCAATAGCGTCAGCGTTTGCGTCTCCCAACGCAGCCTCGTTAAGGTATTGGTCAGCAAGTTGGACTCTCTTGACGTTCTCTTGTTCCATCACAAGCATGTTACCATACTCCATAAGCTTCTGAAGAGTCATCTCCGGTTGCTCGAACACTGGAGGAGCTTCCTTTGAGTTCACCAGCCTCTTACTGATCTTCTCCACTCCTAGTCCCTCCACGAACTTCCTCACTTCATCATCGTACACTCTCGCCCTCAATGCACCAAAGAAATCTAGAAAATCAAGAAAATCAAGAATCAGAAACACCAACAAGAAAACAAGTACTCATGATGTTCTTTTTATTACCGATGGATTGGCCAGGGAACTGGTCAACAAGAGTGACAATGTCCTCGTCAATGATCTTGTCAGTCCTGAAGATACCCTTGCACACACCGATACGGTCATCACGGGTTGGTGCCCAGTAGAACTTCTCCATACGTCCATCACGGATGAGAGGAGCGTAGAGAGTGGAGAAATCGTTACCAGTGACAATGATGGGGACACGTGCGTTGTCTTCTTTGTTGTACATTCCTGGGAGCTGGACGTTGGTGGGGTTATCAGCGATGTTCATGAGCGTTGCGTTAACCATCTGGTTGTTGACAGTGTACTGAGTAGTACCACCCATACGACCAGCACCAGCGTCAAGATCGTTGATGAAGAGACAACACATCTTTCCTTTCTTGATCAGGTCTGCTGCTTCACGGTACCTTTGACGGATAAGCTTGGCTGGTTCTCCTGCGTTTCCACTCTCAAGCTCTCCAGCACTCATCATGATTGGGCTGCAAAGATATATAATTTTTAATAATTTTTTTTGTTGATTATATTTCGAACTAAGACAGTGACAGGGCGGATTTAGACACAGCCGGATGGAACATTTGCATTAGACCCAAATTTTAAAAGAATTATTATACATAAGTTTTATGGTCTTCGAATTATCAATTTTTTTAATCAAAATTAACCTAAAAATCTTTATGGCCCCTTAAATCTCAGATCCGTCCTTATAGTGGGGTCGGAGATGGACTTACTTGATGCCCATCTTGGCCATGACAAGCTCACACTGGAAGGATTTACCTTGACCTTTGCCTCCCCAAATACCCAAAATAAGTGGAACCTATAAAATAACAGAGCATTTTAAGATAATCTTTGATGTGTAATAACCCAAATATGCACCAAAAGAATAGTTACCTTGATGTTAGGCAAGGTCAAGAAGTTCTTGGTGATGTGAACAACAAGCTTGTCCATGAAAGCAGGAGCAATGTAAAAACCATCCATCATGTTGTCCAAGTTGTACCTATTATGAATAATAAAAAAAAACAATTTAAATCTAAATCTATAGAATATTAACTAATGAGAGATCTAGAGAGATGAAAACTTACTGCCTGAGACCTTGGCTGATGTATTCATAGGAGCTAAGGACGGCGTGGTGGGTTCCAGTTCCCATGGGAGCTTGGAAGACTGAGTCAACCAATCCTTTGCCTCTGGTGATGTCTTGTTGATCATCAGATATGTCGTAGGCAAGTCCCTTCCACCTGTCTCCATCGGTTTGTTTGTCTTCTTTCACAGCAACCACCTTGAATGATCCGTTGCTCTTCTTGTTGTTCTGTGCGAATCTCGACGCGGTCACAACTTTCTTTCCCAAGAAGGTTGTAGCTGGGGCTGAAGCAGCTCCTGCTCCTGACCCGTTCAAACTCAACTGCAACACACATATGCCAAAGTCATTTTTAAAATTAAACTTTGGTTCATGGTTCAAGAGCCGGTTTAGAGATGTTTAATTAGAATAAACTGAATCCACTCTAACCAAAACAAACCGGGTTTAGAGTCATAACCGATCCTGAGATTTTACTGGCTATAAACATTTTTGTATAACTTAATTTTTTAAAAAAAATTAATTAATTTGGGAACTCTATCTATGTATATTTATGAACCAATTGTTTCATCCGGTTATGTTAGACATATAATCTCAAAATAATGCAAAGGATCAGAATCTTGATCTTAATCTTGATATGGAATATCAAAGCTACTCAAGTGAATAAGACATGTCTATAAGATAGTGTTATAAGTAATAGTACCGGAGCTCTGTTGATGGAACCGACGGTGGAAACTGCTGCGGCCATTTCTCACGAGTGTGCTTCACGCAAGAAGCTGAGGAGAGAGGAGAATTTGATAAGAGAAGAAGAAGCAGTGATAAAAAGATGTTGTTGTGGGCAAGATATATAAACCAAGTAATCAACATAAGAATTCGTTATCTCTTTCTTAACTCTCTGATCGCCACACGATGCGGATTGGCCAAGTAGACTAGAGTAAGATGATGAGGAGGATTCTCACTTGATTGGTCCACGTGGCATGTGTTTATGAGGTTGTCATGAAATGGCTCGAATGTGTTACTGCGAGTATGAGATAGCCGTTCATATGTGATCATGAAGATTTATTCATACAATAAAATTCCAAAGTTATGATAATGACATTAATTTAGTGATAATATTGCTCTATATAGACGGTGTTAAGTGATTGGTCTACAGAAATTGTAAAACAGCCAATACTTATATTTCTAGTTTTATCACCAAACCAAAGAAATACCATATATATAAAATCCATATGGAACTAAATGTGGTTCTGCTTATAACCACTAACAAGTAACAACTAAACTAACAATTGTTGCTGTTATTGATTTTTTAAACTACTTTGTTCCATGAACATTAATTATATAATATAAAAACAGCAAATACAAATGAAAAATCTTACACAACGCTAGCTATAAACACCATATCATCTACAAATGTAATTAAATCATATACTAAAGATACTTTCACATAAGATCGAAAAGCGAAATAAAAAATAATAAAAAATATCATAATAGTCTTCATGTGAAACACCATTCTATAGTGTTTTCAGAAGAAGAATTTTAAACTCCACGACGCCACAAAAGTGAAACATTCTCATCTTTATGATAGTTTAGATTGAAGACTACAATTTTGTTGGTTTGAAGATTGAAACTCACATAATTCCTTCTACATTATTGAATCACTTCAAAAACATTTTCATTGTTTTTACTTGTTCTCTGTTAGCTTCCAAGCCGATAGCTCAACAAAACGAAGTGAATAATGATTTTAATTAATTGTTTAGACACTATATCCACTTAAATATCTCATTACTTACTAGTATAATGAATTTTGACTTTAGTTGATATTTATAATCTCTCATTTATGATACATTGCATCTACTTAATATATAATATTTTACATATTTTCTTTAAAACTAAGTTCAATAACATAGATTTTGCTTTGTTTTTTTTTTTTTTTTGTCAACAGATTTTGCTTTGTTATTACGAGTTTATACTTGCAATCTAGAATTATAATCCTTGAATCTTATGTATTAAATTTATATATGGATAATGTTATATTATTATGTGTTTCATATACTTTTAAGGCTAATGCTCATTTACAAAATTGTAAACACCAAGTTGACCATTAAATTGATGCCAAACATTTACCATAAATCCATTGTGCTATAATGTCTCAAATTTCATGTAATTGTATGGTGAAGTAAGAATCATACAAAATAAAAATGAGGATTGTCAAACCTTTTTGACATAATATGTTAATAGATTCATAATGTTGACATAAACTTATACTTAGTGTTTTGGTTACAACATTCAATACAAATAGTTTGATAATATTATTTCATGCTAACTTTTGCTATATGTGTCGATAATGGCTTTAATTTGATTTTACAAATTTTAAGTTTCTGGTGAAAATACTATCAAATTGCATATATTTCCTCCGAACAAAATTACATAGATTATATCTCACTTAGTTTTCAGTATATGTACAATTGGTGCACCTTCATTCACAATACATCATAATTTTTAACTTGGAGCATTTGCAACTTATCAGAAATAACTTAACTAAATATCCCTTTCACAAAATGAAAAAAAAACTAACTAATGGCTAACATATATAAGTTTTTATCTCAGGTTGATACTACTGAATGAAGAAATTTGTAAATTAGATTAACTAACCAACAGATGAACATAAGTTTTATGGAATTTGAAACAGATTCAAATAAAACAACTACAACCTATTTGCTTTGCCATTTAAAAAACAACTCAAACACAAAACAATTTGATTTTCCAGCATGGTTTTCAAGCCATGGATATGAATTTTCTAGCATAATTTGATCATGGTAAAAAAGTTTGGATTTTCGTTCCATTGATTTGTATAAATTTGTGATAAGTTTCGATCGATCATGTTGATTTAGATTTGGAGATAATTCATTTGAATTTGTGATAATATATCAATTGATTAAGTGGATTTACGATAAGGTTTGACTGATTATAAGGATTTGTGATAATGTTTTGACAGATAAAAATTTGTGATAAAATTTTGATCGGTTATAATGTTTTGTGATTAGTGTTAAAGTTTTGATTGATCAAGACATTTGATTTAGATTTCAGATAATATTTCGATCTATCATAAATTTTTTCTTATGTTATGTTTAGGTGTGAATAACAAATAGATTTAAAAATTATATTATATTTCAAATCTTACTTTTTCTAATAAAAATACTTTTTGCGTTTATCTATTCTATTTATTTAACCACTATTATTTAAATGGTGAATTTAGTGATAATCAAAAACAATTTATATACACTTTTAAGTTATTAATTTAAAAAAAAAATTGTGATAACATAAAACAAACGAAATAACCTTTGATATTTTCTAAAACATATACTGTGATTAAATCTATATAATAATGATTCACTTTTGAAATATTTGGAGTAATCACTTTTTTGTTGGCTATCCACGTCAGCAGCCGAGTGGGCCCCGCACATGGGAAACTAAAAGATATAAAATATGTAAGATTGATTATTATTGATGAAAGACGAAATGGCCCAGTGGTGTGATGACGAGAAGTTTGATCCACAAGAACACGGGTTCGAAGCGCACGCAGTGCATGCTATTTTTTTGGTTTCATTGGGCCTTTTTGTTTGTATTTTGGGCTGCAGGGGTTTAATTGGGCTTTTTCGGTTTGATACCCAATAGCCTAGGTTTTCTCAGATGCCGACTCCAGACGTTTCCCCTTCCGACAAGCAATTTCACTTGCTATCTAGATCCTTTGATGCCCTTCAATGGTGTCCCTCAAATTTCATTATTACCGTAACCGTTCTTACTATCATCATACCGTATAATAGTTCACTTTTGAGGCTACTCAGCGCGTCACGTCAGCAGTTTTGTGGGTCTCGTAGGTATTTTTTAAACACCCATAAATTTGGTAAGATGATCACAAACAATGAAATACACTTTAGTCAAGTGGTATAAGGTGTTTAATTAAGTATGCAAGATTGTGGGTTCAAACCATGCAGCTATCATGTATTTTTGATTTTTTTTATTTGGGTTATTATCATATGGGCTTTTTGTTTATAAGGTTTTTATGTTTTTTAGGCTTATTGTTTTAAAGATCAAAATAGTTGGATAAACCCTAAATCTTAACAAATTCAAACCCAAAATAGTTAAAAATGAATCCAAAACGAACAATAAAAAAAAAACAAGTCTCACGCGGTTGCCTACGCGGATGGCTTAAAGAGTCTTAAAACTATTCTATTATAATATAGCTCAAGCTAAAAATAATAAAAAATAAATCCAAAAAAAAAAGTGAATTCCACGCGGCTGCCTACGTGGATGGCTTAATATAGATTAAGAGCTCAAAAAGTTAAATCATTGCGCATATTTTCTAATATATATTTTCAAAAAATTTGTATGTGAAATAAAAAAAACAAAAATTAATTATTATCGTTATTTATTAAATGAATATGTAATTTCTCTTACATTTTAATAACTACTATAATTTCATTAAAAACGTTCCTCACCACCGATTTCAGACTCCGGCGAATGGATTCCCATAGTCGATGATGCCGTAGATAAAAATGCCACATCATTTATGAACAAAACTCAAACTTAAAAAAAACATGTAGAAAAAACCTATCTAATGAAACTTAATCAACGAATATTAACTTAATTAAAGTTATTTTCAAAATGATAAATCGTTTAATACAAGTATAAATACTATAAATATAGAATTATATCAAGTTTTGATCTACGATATAAAAACTATTTACAGCAAAAAAAACACACACCTACTTTTACACACTAAAAACTATATTATAGCCTAACTATTCCTATAAACCTTACTTCACATATAAATAATATTTAACACATTCCTACTATATTTTCAAAAAATTTGTATGTGAAATAAAATAAAATAAACAACAAAATTTAAGTATTTTTCGTTATTTATTAAATGAATATGTAATTTCTCTTACATTTTAATAACTACTATAATTTCTTTGAAAACATTTCTCAACACTGACTCCAGACTTCGGCGAATGGATTCCCACAGTGGATGACTCCATAGATAACAATGCCACATCATTTATGAACAAAACCTAAACTTACAAAAACATATATAAAAACCTATCTAATGAAACTTAAACAACAAATATTAACTTAATTAAGGTTATTTACAAATTGATAAATATTTTAATACAAATATAAACACTATGTATATAGCATCATACCAAGTTTTGACATACAATATAAAAACTATTTACTGTAAAAAAAATAGACACCTACTTTTACACACTAAAAACTATATTATAGCATAACTATTCCTATAAACCTTACTTCACATATAAATAACATTTAACACATTAGATATACAATATTTTCACTTTACACTCTTACTACCTTCTTTCTATTTCATTATTATTTGGTGTCATTAGAAGAATCCACTAAACCAACAATCGAAAAAAATAGACGCAAACATAATGATCTCGGCCCCGCGCTTGCGCTGGGGATATGCAACTAGTAATCATAAAAGTTCAGCCTCATATGTGGTAACATCTTTATATATGGAAAACATTGTTGAAAAAAATATATGCTATATATAAAAATAGCAATTCTCTTAAATACATTTTTTTTTAATTTTTTATCACAAAATAGACCTCGAAAAGTAAAATGACCAAAATAACATTTTTTATTTTGAAAATTTTAATTTTTTAAAAAAAATTTCAAATCCTATCATCAGAATCTCAGTGCTCGACTCTAAACAAAAAAAAAATCTATAATTAGTTAACATAAAGGGTATAAATGTATATTTACTTATTTTTTTATAAAACATTTAAGTCTATTTTATTTTCAAAATCTATATTTGTGACAAAACTTTTTAGATCTATCCTAAGAATTTCTCTAAAAAAATATATGCCAAACATTGAAACTATCTTTTAACTACACACCATCGACAAATTCCCATCCAAAAATAATCTAAACATCACTTTACTTTCTCTTGTTTTATACTTTTATCACTATTTTGTATTTGTATTGAAAGAAATCAAGTTCTTAAACTAATCTTCTTGAACTTTTAATGCAGTTGTTATTGGCATCCCAAGAAGGATGGTTAGACACCGATGACATGTTGGTTCTCTTCCAACATCGTCACTTATTTCCCTTATCAATTTTCATCTTTCATGAATAGAGAATATATCTCCTCCAGAGTAGAAAGTTCTCCAATAACCATGAATGGATAGATTTCCCCAATAGTCGTTGTCTTCAATATAGAAGAATACATGGTGCACTCGTCCACTCTAACAATTCCTTTGCACAGAGTCATAAACTACATAGAAGAACCATCCGGAATCGTCACATGTAAGAGCTATTATGTTTGCATTTTGATGTAGCTTCCTTACTCTAAATTTTTGTTTCTTTTGATTCGTTCAGGTTCATTAATGGTGGGAATACTTTTGTTCACTATGAGAAGTTGATGATGGGGCTAAATCTACTTTTATCACTATTTTGTATTTGATAATTTAATCATTGATCATGTTAGAAATACAGTGAAACTTTTAAAAATTAATAATGTCGAAACAACACCAAAACTATAATTTTTTTTTAATTTATCGATATACTAATTGAACTAAAAAATCAATTTGAGATTATAAAATTATATTATTTTATAGGAATTTTTAGTATATATTAATTTATAGAGTATTAATTTAAAGAATTTATAGTGTAAGTACATCCTTCACTTTAATAAATAAAGAATCTAATCCGAAAAGAAGAAAAAAGAAATTTCAGATTAAAAAGCAAAAGTGAAAAACATAAACCTTCGGTAAGAGGAAGAGACTTTTGGTCGTGTGTAATACAAAGACTAAACCTTCCTTAGGAGTTAAGAGGAGCGACTTTTGATTGTCTCCTCTCAGTGCATCTGCTAAAATCTCAAAGAGTAATCTCAGTACGGACTCTCTGATTCGAGGGTGAGAGTGGTAGTATATAAATCCTAGATCGGATTTCGATTTCTGGGTTTCTTCAACTCCTTTCAGAGATTTCTCTGCACAGAACGAACAAGAGAAAACTACGTAAGCTTGTCTGCTTCATATCATCCTTATGTATCTTATTTGAGTCCACTTGATGGCTTTAGAGAATAAAGAGTCTTGCTTTGTTGGTTTTAGTGTCAAAGGTTGTTCCTTGATGTTTGTTTCATATAGATTTTGGTTAAAGTCTTTGGCTTTATCTCAGTAACTTAGCTTGTGAAGTCTTTGTACTTTTTTTGGAGTAATGTTGTGTTTTGAGTTAACATGGGAATGTGTGTTTTGAGTGTTCTTGTTACTATCTTGGATGATCCTACATGGAAGCGTTTGGTTTATAGTGATTTTTGGTTGGAATTTGTGGCTTCATCTTAAGAAATTGAGATGTGATTGTAGCTTGTGAAGTCTTTGTGCTTATAGTTGTTGACTAATGTTTTGATTGAACTAACATGAGAGAATGTGTGTTTTGAATGTTCTTGTAGACGATGAATAGAAACCCTATCTTGGATCCTACTCTTCAAGAGATTCTTCAAGTGGTTAAACCCACACGAGCTGATTGGGACATAAGGATCACTGTCCTTGATCAGTTGCGTAATGTCTTACAATCCGTAGAAAGCTTAAGAGGTAATATGTTGTTCTGTTCATGTGACTATCTCACAATACAAATGATTAAATCTGATTCCTATATTTGACTATACTCTGGTTTGGGATTGTTAGGTGCTACTGTTCAACCATTTGGATCCTTTGTCTCAAACCTCTTCACAAGATGGGGAGACTTAGATATCTCTGTGGACTTATTCAGCGGTTCATCCATATTGTTCACTGGAAAGAAGCAGAAACAGACTTTACTTGGACAGCTACTTCGAGCAATGAGAGCTTCAGGTTGAATCTTAAACCTTTTCCTTTCACAGTTTCTGATACTTGTTAATGTCTGATCTCCATTTTCATGCGCCAATCAGGTTTATGGTACAGACTACAGTTTGTAATCCATGCACGAGTTCCAATTCTGAAAGTAGTGAGCGGCCACCATAGAATCTCATGTGACATTTCAATAGATAACCTGGAAGGGCTGTTGAAGAGCAGGTTCTTGTTCTGGATCAGTGAGATAGATGGGAGATTCCGAGACTTGGTTTTGCTAGTGAAGGAATGGGCTAAAGCTCATGATATCAACAACCCGAAGAACGGGACTTTCAACTCTTATTCTCTCAGTTTATTAGTCATCTTCCATCTTCAGGTAAGATTGATCTTCTCAAAGCCGAATCTGAACATAGGCCAGTGAAACGTTGTTTTTGACCCCTAAATTTTTTGGAAATTTTGTGCTTAGGCCTATGAAAAATCTTAATTTTTTTTATTAAAGTTTTAAAAAAATGTGTAGCTCCCAAAATCTCAAATCCAGCCTTGAAGTTATTAAAACATGGTCTTTGGGTTTTGTGTTTGTGTTGTGTTGTTGCAGACATGTGTGCCTGCAATATTGCCACCTCTAGGAGAGATATATCCTAGAAGCGCCGTTGATGATCTGAAAGGTAGCTAAGATAAGGTCTTTGAACCTGAACCACGTAAGCTTTGTGAAGTTTTGGGATAAAAGTAGCAGCATGGTCTCTTCTTGTAGGTGTGAGAAAAACAGCAGAGGAAAGCATAGCGCAGCTTTCTGCTGCTAATATAGCGAGGTTTAAAGCTGGCTCATCAAGATCAGTCAATAGAAGCTCCCTCTCTGAGCTTTTGGTCTCCTTTTTCGCAAAGGTGATTGATTGATTTCTCACATTTTAAACTTGATAGAAAACAGTCTCTTGACTCTGTGGCTGTATATATCAGTTTTCAGATATAAACTTGAAGGCCACTGAGCTTGGTGTTTGTCCATTTACCGGAAGATGGGAAAACATAAGTAACAACACTAGATGGCTTCCTAAGACATACTCTCTCTTTGTAAGTCTCTCTCTTTCTCTTACTCTCTTGTTCACTTAAGTGTCTAAAGTCATTGTGTGTGTGTTTTAGGTTGAAGATCCTTTTGAGCAACCAGAGAACGCAGCAAGGAGTGTGAGCCGTAAGAACTTGGACAGAATAGCACAAGTATTCGAGATGACATCTCGCCGACTCGCTACAGACTCTAATAGAAACTCCATCATTGGAGTTCTAACAGCGCCACACATATCACAGTCTTTAGTCAGAACAACAAACCTCCAAAACCATCATCATCATGCAAACGGTGTGCGCAACAATCCACATAATCTGCAAGGTCAGGCTAGGCCATGGAACAACCAAATGCAGCAGAACTGGTCACAGAACAACAACATACAGAATCCTCCGTACTGGCCAGGACCAGCACGGCCCCGGCCGCAACAGAATTGGTCTCCGAACAACAACGCCAGGAACATGCAGGGACAAGCACCTTACCGAGGCCAAAGGCCGTTAATCACACAAACTCAAACAACGCCTCAGCAGCAGCAGAAGAGTCAGTATAAGAACGGGAAACAACCAATGACAAATGGACCTTCAGGTTCTAGTCAGAATCAGGGTCACATTAATGGAGTGAGCTATGCAAGTGCAAGACCTGGTGCACCGATAAGTCAAAGTCAACGTGGACAGATGTGGAGGCCAAGAGGCTGAGTAGTATTATGAAATTATGAGTTGTGCAGGCTTGGTCCAGAGACTACCTTAACATTATTATTTTGAACTAATATTGTAATTTTTCACCTTGCTGAAAAGTTGTGAGTTTATTTTTTCTTCTTCTATGGATCCTTTGCTCAATCAATGATTAGGTAAAGCTTTACTCAGTAAAACACCAGTCATATTTACAGAGAAGCTAAATTTCATACAAATTGCCGGAATGAAAAGAAATACCCGAAGTTACTTTTAAATTTAATAATATTTTTTAACAGTGTTCGTAAAACTAAAATACTCAATACATAGTGTATTGTGATTGGTTGATAGTCGTGTGGATTTCTCAAATTAACATCATTTTTCTTTGGTGAAAAGTTAACACATCTTTTAGCCATGTGGATTTAAACCGAACCTGACAATTTCCGGTTCATGTTCAACAATTATCATTTTTTGGTTTAGTTTAATAATCGGTTAGTTTGGTTAAAAAAAACAAATTATACTAATTCAACCAAACTCCAAACCAATCAAAATAAAAACTAACTGAAATAACCAAAATCATTTAAATTTTAATCAATTCAAATCGAATAACTAACCATAACCATAACCATAACCAAAACCTTAACTATAACTAGTTCAGTTAAACTGAATTTTCACAAACCGAGCTAACCGAATACAAAACCAAATCCAATCGAATTTATTTTGGTTCAGTTAAACACAACTTCAAACGAATCAAAACTAACCAAAAATCGAATCAACCAAACCAAACCAAACCCCGAAGTTCTAGGTATCATCACCATTCTACAAAACATAATTTTATTTTATTTTCAAAAATCAACAAATCTCTCAAATAACCGACGACGACCATGACCATCACCACCACCACAACCACTCTACATCCCAATCCCGATTCCTTCTCAACAACCGTAATGGAGACGGTGAACGGATCACACCAATTCACAATCAAAGGCTACTCTCTCGCCAAAGGAATCAGCCCCGGGAGATACATAGAGAGCGACGTCTTCTCCGTCTCCGGATACGACTGGGTGATCTACTTCTACCCCGACGGGAAGAATCCCGAGGAGAACTCGACGTACGTGTCTCTCTTCATCGCATTAGCGAGTGATTCGAGTGACATTAGGGCCTTGTTTGAGCTGACGTTGATGGATCAGAGTGGGAAAGGGAGGCATAAGGTTCATAGTCATTTTGATAGGGCCCTTGAAGGTGGGCCTTATACTCTTAAGTATAAAGGGAGTATGTGGTAATATTGTCTTAATCTTTTTACTCACTTCTTTTACTTTTTTTTTTTTTTGTGTGAGAGATGGAAAAATGTATTTTGAGGAATGCTTAGTAAGTAGAAAATTTGAGAGATTTGAAACCAAATCCGAACCGAAAAAAGCTGAATTGATATCTGATCCGAGGTGTTGTATAAAATGTATTTGAATCCGAAGTGTTATTAACTGAACTCTCGAACTGTTGCATGGATAACCTGAAAACCCAGAGTTAGCATTCAAACATTAAATAAGCAATTCAAATACTCAGTTTCATGTTTGTTTTGATATGATATCTAAAAAATGCGAAAATGAGTTTTGGAAAAACTATAAAAATATATCAAAACCGAAAGTATTGTTAACCGAAACCTGAATGAAGTCTAGGAGGTTGAATCGATAACCGAATAAATCAAAATCCGAACGAGTACCAGAATGCCCAGGCCTAAGTGTGAAATCCTACCCGAACCCGAACTGGTAACAGAAAGTCCATGTCTAGTGAGAGCTTTTTTTATGTGCATGCTGGTTTTGAAGTTATTGTAAATCCTTAATTGGAACTCTTTCTTGTGCATCATTTTCAGGGGTTACAAGCGCTTTTTAAGAAGAACAGCTTTAGAAGCATCTGACTACTTAAAGGATGATTGTCTTATCATCAACTGTACTGTTGGTGTTGTCAGAGCTCGCCTTGAAGGTCCTAAACAGTTCGGCATTGTGCCACCACCATCAAATATGGGCCAGGGATTGAAAGACTTGTTAGATTCTGAACTTGGTTGTGACATTGCTTTCCAAGTCGGAGATGAGACTTACAAAGCTCACAAACTGATCCTCGCTGCACGGTCGCCGGTTTTTAGAGCTCAGTTCTATGGACCAGTTGGGAATAACAATGTGGGTAGAGTAGTCATAGAGGACATGGAGCCTTCTATCTTTAAGGTAACGTGGATTTGTTAGTTGTAATTGCAGCTTAATTTTTTACTGACTTGGGATTTTTGAAATTTTTGTAGGCTATGCTTAGCTTCATCTACACTGATGTACTTCCTGATGTGCATGAGATTACAGGGTCAACTTCTACCGCTTCATTCACAAATATGATACAACATTTATTGGCAGCTGCTGATCTCTATGACCTTGGAAGGTTAAAGATATTATGTGAAGCTTTTCTGTGTGAAGAACTGAATGTTGATAATGTGGCAACAACACTTGCTCTAGCTGACCAACACCAGTTCTTACAGCTCAAAGCCTTCTGTTTAAAGTTTGTTGCATCTCCAGCAAATTTGCGAGGTATCTGTTGCTTATATATATCTTGATCAGTAAAATATGGATATGTTTTTTTTTTCAAATATGGTGGAATTTTGATTATGCGAAACAGAGTAATATTACTTGAAAGATATTAAAGTGGTGATGTGGTTTTGGTGCAGCCGTGATGAAGTCTGAAGGGTTTAAGCACTTGAACGAGAGCTGTCCCTCTGTGTTGCCTGAGTTGCTGAACACGGTTGCAGCAGCGGATAAGAGCTCGACGTCGAGTGGACAATCAAGCAAGAAAAGAAGTGTGAGCAGTGTGTTGGGCTGTGATACAAGCACTACCAATGCGAGGCAAGTGAGGAGGACGTAGGTTCGATTCTAAGTCCAAGTAGAGCTTTAATATGATGATACTTTTAATTACATGGAAGCAAAGCATTCACAAAAATTGTTTTGCTAAGACTTTTTATTTGTAGTGAAATAATTGTTTGTAGTTATGTCTACAGTAGTGTAAAGCTTTAGGCAAATGGGACTAAAAGCTTTGGATTTTATTAGATTAAAAGCTTTGGAGTTGATCTTCTTTTTGTTGAGTATTTCATCTTTAAAAAACTCACCATTGTGTCTTTGTTTTCTCGGAAAAGCTGCCGTGAGAAGCAAGTTTTTTGTTTGCATTCTTGTGAAAGTGGGTTAATAAGTAATTAGTACAACCTGTGTTTGATTTTAGATGGCAGCCTATGAAAAAATATGGTCCTAGGCCCAAATTCCATTTATACAGACTAGTCATTTATAACATGATATAATCATATAATATCATTATTTAAGTGATTGATCTGTGGGCTAAGTCTGTGGGACAAAGCTGAAATCAAGAGGCTGCCTAACTCTTCACTTCATGAGGTTGCTTTGGTGTATTTCCACTACTTCTTTTGGCACTTTTCACATTTTCTTAAATCGTTTGACTTTTCTATAATGCTATTTTATGTTCAATTAGAACCAATCAAGTTTATAAATGGTCTGGTTTTGTGATTGTGTGCATATGGTAGAGAAGCCGCGCTTCTTTGTTAGCGGCGCGTTTGATGGTGGCGTGTATATGTCAAAATGGAAGATGCTTTTAACCTTAGATCTATTGCCAAAATAATATCTTAGTTTATGCATATATAACAATTTATATTTGGTACGTAATATAATATCGTCAAAGCGTAATCTGATTTGAATATTTTGACAAAGTGGAAATATATAGTCTTGAATCGTTGTGGTTATTTGATGTGATTATTTCTCCTTAAACATTTGAACGGCTAATATTTATTTATTTTCAGTTCAGTCAACAATGAGATTTGTGAGAAACCGTGAGACCTCTTGATTCCTTTTAGTTGTATTCTTTGTGCAAAGTGTTTTTCTCCTTCGATTTTTGGGCACATATTCACGTTGTAGTGTTTTTTATAGAGGGTTTTAAATTAGTTAAAAGCTATGAAGTAGTTGATGAAAAAGTCTGGAGTCATCGTTGAAACGATGATAACCAAGAGATTTATAAACATACATTCGTGTGATTAATACATAGTAAGCTTATATAACCTAAGTGATGAAGCTACATGTATAACACTATAACCGTACCATATAATACATTCATACGCTGATATAATAAAAACACACTTAAAACCTAATGATGAATAAATCAGTTTCTTTTAAATTCTTAATATACACTACGATCTTTATTAAATCAATTATCAAAAACATTAACAAAATAAAAGGTAATGTGTCGGTTGCACCACTATATTTATAAAATTCAAAGTATTAAAGGAGAAAAAAAGCCAAAGGTAAATTGTCATATCGCGTGTGGAAGAAGGTAATCTCAAAAATATTCGCATCGACTGAAAATTGTAAGGTAGAGACAAGCAAACATGAATAATTGGAAATAGACACTAGGGAATGTGATTCATGTGATGTATAGATCAAATTGGGTAGTATTATTTTTATCTCTTTAGTGTCACAGCTTCGTTCTTATCCAATAGATTGGCCCGCATTACAGAGACATTACACAATATGCATTATTTTAATATTCTTGCTAAGTGCATGCTGCATATCGCAATAGAATCTGCATATTCTTAAGAATGTAGCGTACCAAATCTATTAGGTTTTTACATTAGTATACTCAGCTTAGTTTGTAACAGTTTCCTATCTATGTTTTTCTTGATTTATTTGGAATGTTCTTTTCTTTTGATGTCGGGAAAAGAGTAGAAAACATTTTTTGGTTCCATGTCCAAAATATATCGGGTTTCAATAGACTATTTAATGCCATGTTCGATCGATTCTTCATTATATTTATATGAATGTCAGATTAAGTAGTCCATGAGTACTAAATTTTATTAGAATGTGTGTTCTGGCACTGTCATAATGAATGCCACTCATGTGTTAAAACGTTGTTTTGATACTAAGTGACGACAAAATATACATCTTAATTGATCGATAAAGAAAATGTTTTACACCACAGACATACACATCGATACTGAAAAGTTAGTGTGTGGAATGAAAATACTAACTACCAACATAAAATCTTCCTTACCACAAAACAGGAATTTCAATAAATATCTACAAAGAATATTAGTGATGATATAACAATCTCTATTATAATTGTCTTTCTAGGTCATTCTTGTCTTGGAACTTTAGGGATTTATGGACTTCTACAGATTTATTCTTAATTTTGGATGTTGCAAGCCGACTCCTCTCAGATTTCTCTCTTAGGAGATTAGATCTTCTTGTGATGTGTTAAGTCTTTGTTAATGGCGGAAAGTCTTCCCTAAAAATGAGTATGTTAAATTCTTTTTGGGTTTAGGTTATAATTAAATACATCATTTCTAAATCAAAATTTTTATGTAACTGTAAAACAACTATACATTAAGTTTGAAATATATCAAAATCACTCTTATTTAAAGTATATAAAATGTTGTATACATTTTAGCTGTGACACACATGCTAGGATTGAGTTATCACATATTCAGTTTCATACTATGCAAGCTTTTTAGTCAAAATTTATAATAAATTTTAGTAACAATTTATAATAAATTTTAGTAACATTTATAATAAATTTTAGTCAAACCTCATATCAGTCGTTAGTTAAATTCTTAGTGACAAATATAGAACTGTTTTTCATGGTAAAGATTTCTACTCAACAAAAGTTGTATAAATAGAGTACCTCTTGAAGATCTAGACAATTATAAAATTCACTTTTATGTTGTATATCAAAGTAATAGTAAAAGAAACACAATGGCTTTTACAAAATCATCTGTGACTCTTTTTCTTATAATAATGATGACAATTTCATTTTCAAATGATAGAGCTTGGGCCAGGCCAGGTAACTTTTTATTGTTTAACTATCTTTGATCTTTTAGGAGCAATGGTTGCATAATTTCTTTAGAATTTTCATAAACGAGTTACGTGTAATAGTTTTATAATTATATTCATCAAGTCTTACAAACATACTTGGGCTGTGTATTTACAGGGATCAAACAAGGGGAAGGTGAAACTTGCATTGGGTCATGTGAGGCACAGTACGGGAATAGGCAATGTGATGAAGATTGTGTAGCTCAGCAGTATTCAGGAGGAGAATGTGCTCTTATTTCAGGAGAAGCGACACCACCACAATGTTGTTGTTTCAAATGATAGATAGTTAACGATACTCCTATCGATTAGCCATTTGAGCATTACGGCTTTCTCTTGCCACACTTTACAAGATGTAATATGTTACTTTACTATATTTTGAAACTGAATCCACTGAAATTATAATGCAAGTACTATTTGTCAAAAATTATAATGAGAGTATACACAGATGAAGTAACTGAATCTAAAAGTTATGAATGACTACATAAAATTATGTACCATACTCATTATATACCAATGTTTCTTTACAACTAAAGGTTAAATTGAATTAAAATTAAATACAATAGACGTAAGAGATAAAAAGTTGTAAAATAACAAATATAAAATATTTTTGAGTATATAGAAAATGAATATTTTCTATCTTGTCATTTCCTTTTTTTCATTTGGAACTGCAAATTCATATTTTTATTATCATTTATGAAAAGATTTTCATATAAATTAAAAAGTTATACTCCTTCAAAAACTGACCATTCATTATATTAGTAATTAGTAACATAATCGAAAAGAAAAAGAAAAAATAATCGAAGTATTGGTTGTTTAATAACAAACAAAAAAAGTTTGGTTCAGTTTAGTTTTGAATTTAATACATCAAATTCTAAATAAAATTCTTCTATAACTGTATAACAACTAAACTATACACTAAATTTGGAAGAATTTTTTTTTGAAACACTAAATTTGGAATGTACCACTTATTTTCATTTGAAGTATATAAAATGCTGTAATTTGTAAACACTTAATTGTTGGCACTCATGCTAGAATTTAGTTATCATGACCGACTCAATATTATACTCCCTCTGTTTCATTATAAGTGTCACTCTACAGCTGTGCACACGGATTAAGAAAACAATTAATTTTACATATTTCCTATATAAAAACACAATTACCCGTACACCTAACCATATTTTAACCAATAGGAAAACAAATTACATAATAAAATTAATAAATTTTGCATTGAAAACCGAAAACGACACTTATTTTGTAAAGCAAAAAAATCTCTACAATGACACTTAATATGAAACGGAGGGAGTACAAGGTAAGCTATTATTATTAAAAAGGAATTAATTTCTAGTCAAAATTTATAAACATTTTTAGCCAAACCTCATATCAGTGGTTGGTCAAAGTCAATGTCATAAATATAGAATTGTTTTATATGATAAAGACTTTTTTTTTTTTTGTGGTAAAGAGTTTTACTCAGCAAGGAGTTGTATAAATATATAGAGTACCTCTTGAAGCTCTTATACAACTGTAAAATTTCAGCAGTAAAAGAAATACAATGGATCTTACAAAGTCATCTGTGACTCTTTTTCTTATAATAATGTTGACAGTATCGTTTTCAAATGATAAAGTTTTGGCAAGGCCAGGTAACCAATTGTTTTTGTTCAATTATTCTTTGATCTTTTTAAGAGCAATGGTTGCGTAATCTCCTTAGAACTGGGATAAACCAATAATGTGTAGTATTTTTGTATAACTATTTTCAACAAATGTCTTACAAACACACTTGGGTTGTGTACTTGCAGGGATCAAACAAAAGGGGGAAGGTGTAACTGTAACTTGCATTGAGTCATGTACGCGACAGTACGGAAATAGGCAATGTTTTATAGATTGTACTGCTCATCATTACTCAGGAGGAGAATGTGATTTTGTTCCAGGAGGTGCAAAATTACCACAATGTTGTTGTTTCAAAAATGTTCGATAGAAATTGATCCTATCTATTATCGATTTGAGAATTACGGTTCTCTTACCATATACATTAAAGGATATATTGTGTTACTTCTCAATTTTTTGATACTGTATCCAATGAAATGAAAGGAATATCAAGCAAGATTGACAAAGTTCTATTTGTCAAAATTATGAACAGAGTTTACTCAAAAGTAATTCAGTGATTAAAATTTAATTTAAAAGTATACATGATTTCAGAAAAATATGTACATACTCATTACATACCAGTGCTTCTTTACAACTAAAGTTTAAACTGAATTTAAAATTAAATTACAATAAAAAGTTTTAAATAATAAATCGTAATATAATACAACATTTTGCGTTTCCTCTTTTTCATTTAGAACTGCAAATTCATGTTCTTATTATCATTTATGAAAAGCATTTTCATATAAATTAGAAATTTACACTCCTTATAAAACTGACCACTCATTAATTGTATTAGTAAATACAACCAAAACACGAAAGGAAAGAAAAATAATCAAAGTATTGGTTGTTTAATAAGCAAAAAAAAAGATTGGTTTTTGTTCATTCTAAAAAAAACGACTGGTTTTCATGTACTCCAAAATCAACAAAAAAATTGGTTCAAAGTTTGTATAAACATTTGTTAAATCATGTTTTAAAAAAAAAAAACACTTCAAGCATGTGTAAAATTATATAAGAAAGTGTTGAAAACGTTAAAATATAATAAAGCTCAGCAGGAGAAAACAAAAGAAATAATAATAACATTAAAATGGGGTTTGACCGGTTCAGAAGAGATGGCCAAACCAAAAAGAAGGTTTGGGATTTGGTAAACATCTACTATACGCGAGGTTGGACCTTTACTTCTCCACCCAGAAAACAAAGTCAAACTAACATGTTAATTTTTTTTTACAATATGGTTTTTATTTCTTTCTCAAAAAAATATGGTTTTTATTTTAATTATTGAAATACGCATTCTTTTCGTTATCGTCAAGGTGTATATATATAAACCAAAGAGATGTCCTTTTGATAAATAACTTGCCTTATCATTCATTCATCACAGCTCAGCCTGACCCCCAAAACTCTCTCAAGACTCTGAAACCGATTCTGATCTCAGATCTGTTAGATCTCTTCCAAAGGTAAATGCTTTAAAAGTTTCATACTTTGCTCTCCATGTGAATGCATGTTTCTCTGAGTTTCTGCATTTTGTTTTTGTCTGATCTGGGTTTTAAGCTTAGATTAATTTTATCATGTTAGTCTGACGTGATGTGCAGCGTAAACAGCTGTTGGGTTTAAGCAGATGATGTTTTGTCTGATTTATTAGCTGAATTTTGGGATACAAGTGTTTGCTTTGTTCTTGATTTAGATTTCTTTTGTGTTTTTATTATGTTAGTGAAGATATCCAACATTTTTTTACAGCAGTTTGATCTGAGCTGTCTGATAAAGTATTTGAATTTATGGTAAAGGTGTTTACTTTATTTGATTTATGTTTTATTTTCGGTGTATTGTTTTTGATCCATTGTGTGTGTTCTGTGGATCTCAATTCATTGACCTTTGTTGTTTTGCTTCATCTGTATCCACGTTTATTTGTGTAGATGCTCTGTTTCTAGCATTTAGACTTTAGTTTATTTCACCTTCTTGTCTTTAGTCAACTCAACGAACGTTATGGATTCCACATTGTTAAGATCTGACGTTAGCATTTACAGGAAAAAAAGAAAGAGTTTAAGTAGCATCAAGATGAAGGCACTCATTCTCGTTGGAGGGTTCGGAACTCGCTTGAGACCATTGACTCTAAGTTTCCCAAAGCCGCTTGTTGATTTTGCTAACAAGCCAATGATCCTTCATCAGGTAACTACTACTACAATCACATTCTTCTCTTACATGTTAAGGTTCTGCTAGTTAACCACTTCATCATGAATGTTTATAGATAGAGGCGCTTAAGGCAGTTGGAGTTGATGAAGTGGTGTTAGCCATCAATTACCAGCCAGAGGTGATGCTTAACTTCTTGAAGGACTTTGAAGCAAAGCTCGAAATCAAAATCACTTGCTCACAAGAGACTGAGCCTATGGGTACTGCTGGTCCTCTAGCTCTAGCTAGAGACAAACTGATTGACGGATCTGGAGAGCCTTTCTTTGTCCTCAACAGTGATGTCATCAGTGAGTACCCACTCAGAGAAATGATTGAGTTTCACAAAGCTCATGGTGGTGAAGCCTCTATTATGGTCACAAAGGTGAGACTTGTCTGATCTAATATATGGGACTTGTATGTTTGTTTGTCTGTTCATCTAATATGAACTTGTGTTTATAGGTTGATGAGCCGTCGAAATATGGAGTTGTGGTGATGGAAGAAACAACAGGAAAGGTGGAGAAGTTTGTGGAGAAGCCAAAACTGTATGTAGGCAACAAGATCAACGCTGGGATCTATCTTCTAAACCCATCTGTTCTTGACAAGATTGAGCTAAGACCAACCTCAATAGAGAAAGAGACTTTCCCTAAGATTGCAGCATCTCAAGGGCTCTATGCAATGGTGCTACCAGGATTCTGGATGGACATTGGACAGCCTCGTGATTACATAACGGGTCTAAGACTCTACTTAGACTCTCTGAGGAAGAAATCTCCTGCTAAGTTAACCACTGGTGCACACATTGTTGGGAATGTTCTGATTGATGAAACAGCTAAGATTGGGGAAGGGTGTTTGATAGGACCAGATGTAGCTATTGGTCCAGGGTGTGTTGTTGAGTCAGGGGTTAGGCTGTCACGGTGCACAGTGATGCGTGGGGTAAGGATCAAGAAGCATGCGTGTGTCTCGAGTAGTATCATTGGGTGGCATTCAACGGTTGGACAGTGGGCTAGGATTGAGAACATGACGATCTTAGGGGAAGATGTTCATGTGGGTGATGAGATTTATACTAATGGTGGAGTTGTTTTGCCACATAAGGAGATCAAATCCAACATCTTGAAGCCAGAGATAGTTATGTGATAAAAATCTATGTTGGAACTTTTGTGTGTGTGTTTTCAGGCTTTTCATTCTTTCTCAACTTTGTGCTTTTGTTTATTCTTATTGGCTTGAATAAAGTAATTAAAAAAAAACTAAAATGATGTATATTTTGTTTCTTAGGGTTTTATGGCATTTGGTGGTTATGTCTCTATAACTTGTCAAACTGTTCTCAATTATTTGAAGTTTTGTAACTTATCAAAACAGTTCTCATATAATTTTTTTTTTAATATTTGCCCTTCTTCCGTGTTAGCATAGGCACTGCCCTTATAAATACACTCTTTACAATGCATTTACTTAGAAACTTGTTGCAGAGTTCTTCACTTTATGTAAGTTTCATACTCCAACCTGTGTTTAAGGACTGTTAAGGTAGTAGCAGATTAAAATTGTAGTAAGCATGCCTAGTCTTGACGCGAATAAAAATGTTGATGATAATGTTGGCATACATTGTGTTTAAACCATTTTGCAGAATCTTTGAGAACTTATGGTAAAAGCAAAAACCAAACTCAAATCCAAAGATATAAGATAACATCAGAAAGGTGTAGTGTAGATAGCCTTACAAGGAGTTTTGTTTTGGACAAGAAGAGAAGCAAATAATAAAATGTTCTTCATCGTACTTTATTTTTGATGCACACTCCCTAAACCCCTAAATCAAAACCACTTCTCATAAGAGAGAGGGTTTCAATAACAATAGTAAATAGGATATATGATATTTAGCAGAGAGGAAAACAAAAAGCCCATCCTCTCCTCTTTCAAAGTCTCAAACACAACACAAAGTCTTCTAAGCTTGGATGGGAATGTCTTGATGAGTGTAAGCAATCCCATTGTCTCCATCCACAACTTGTCCATTCCCTCTCATTATCCTGCAAGCCATCACCAATTCATTACTATAACTATTTAACAAACGAATATTGAAATGAAACCAAAACTGTACCATCTTGTTGTAAGCAGCCCTTCAACTCCAACAGGACCACGTGCATGGATCCTGCCTGTGCTTATTCCCACCTCAGCACCAAGTCCGAATCGAAAACCATCAGAGAATCTTGTGCTTGCGTTGTGGAACACAGCAGCACTGTCCAAGTAGTTACCAACACAATCAAAGTATGAGATGATTAAGCAAAAGTTTGTGTGATCTTGTTATTTCTTTTTACCTATCTACTTGGCGAAGGAATAGCTCTGCAACTTCTGGATCCTCTGTCACAATGCAGTCTGTGTGTGCACTGCGTATAAGAGACAAGATAAAGAGTGAGCATTTTCCAGCACAAGATGCAAAAGATTACTGTTATGTGGAGTTTTTTTTAACCTCCCATGTCCGTGAATGTGTTCTATAGCACCATAGACATCATCTACAACTTCAACGGTGCAAGACTTGGAACAGTACTCATGCTTTAACGTCCGTGCTTCTGGTATGTTCAGTATTGCACTTGCCCTTGGGCCACCATACAAAGTGACTCCTGAAGTTTCATGAGTTCTCTACTACATGAGTCAATTTATATTGAAGCTATGTACATGTGTATATGAGACTTACCGTTGCTCTGGAGAGCAAATAGAAGCTCATTAAACACAGCATTCTGCTCTAGATCCTTATGCACTAGAAGAGTTTCCTGAAAAGACACGGTAAAGAGAAGATGAGATGAGAAAGTCCATTGGATTAGTCTTGAGTTAAGGTAGAAGTTATCTTTACCATGGCATTACAAGCTGCTGGATAATCCAACTTTGCATCAGAAACTATGCGCTTAGCCATATCCATATTACAAGCCTTGTCGATGTATACATGACAGATTCCATCTAAAATGTACAGAATCAAGTCATCAACGCTCTCTATCACAATCTTATAAAGAATTCAATGAAAAAAGAAAAAAGAAAAATTGAAACCATACCAGCATGACCTAGGACAGGGATTTTTGTAGTGTTTTTAATCTGGGAAACAAGCTTGTTGCTGCCTCTTGGGATCACAAGATCAATAACATCATCAAGCTGTAATACAAATTCTAAATGGTGGGTAAAATATATAAAGACTTGTAGTTTGTAGATTCGTTTTTACCTTTAGCAAATCAGGAATCTCTTCCCTTGAAGTCACAAGTCCAATAAGTTTACCACCAACAGTCTCTGGAATTGCATCAGTAATCACCTAATAAAAAAATTACCATAATGTTAAATGAATCAAGAGAGCTTTAAGTGGTAACTTTGAGGTAAGCTATATATGTATGTACCTTGTGTAAGATAGCATTTGATCTCCGGGCCTCCTTTCCACCCTTCAGTAGAAGACCATTCCCACTCCTGATAGCAAGTGAAGCTATCTGTTTTGTTTATAAGTACATCACAACTTCAGAAAATTTACATTCTAAGAAGTAAAAGGACATTGACTCTTAAGTCTTAACATACCTGAACAAGTGCATCAGGTCTGGACTCAAAAACAATCAGGAGTACACCTAATGGTGATGATGTCTTCTCCAAAACAAGACCATCTGCCACCTGTAAAACAAATTGTCATGAACAACAAATAGCATAAATAACTATTATATGATAATAAAATAAAAAAAATTCTCTAATTACCTCTGTTTTCTTTAAAACACGGCCAATTGGATCTTCCATATCAGCTAACTTACGAACTGAAGCTGCAAGGCTCATGATCTATAAATCACAAAACAAAGAAGCATTAGAAAACACAAAAAGATTATAAAGAAAGGTGAAAACACTGGCTTACCTTTGCAGGTGTCATAACCAAACGAGCCACCAAAGACTCTTCAAGTCCAGCTTCTTGTGCAGCAGCCACATCTAATTCATTCTCATCTCTGATCATTTGTTCATTTGCTTCAAGAGCATCAGCGACACTAAAGAGAATCTGTTTCCTATCTTCTGAAGACAAGGCCTGTAGCTTTCTGGAACTCTCCCTAGCAGCAACTGCCATGTCACGAGCATTAGAGTCTGTGACCGGAGCCCATAAACGAGCATCTTGATGGAATAAAGTTCCAACACGAAGTCCTCTGAGGACTTTATCTATGTTCTCAGCTGAATACCCACTACAAAAAAAAAAAAAAAAAAACAAGAACATCCATCACGCTAAAGCAAGAAAACTATGATGCATGATGAGTTTAGAAGGGTCCACCTCCACCACACCTGGTTATGATGACAGGAATCCCAGCATAAGCTGCGTTTACTGCAGCTTTGACTTTTGCAGTCATGCCTCCTCTTCCTAGTCTTGACTTGTCGCCGAATGTGATCTCATCTTGATGTTTTTCTTTGATGAATGTGTGGATCAGCTTTGAGTCAGGGTCACTTGGAGGTCCAGTGTAAAGACCTTCTACATCACTTAAAAGAATCAGAAGATCAGCTTTCAGTTCCAAAGCTAGTAAAGCAGCTAAGCTGTCGTTATCCCAAAAGATGCCAGAGGAATCCTGCATATATATTAAAGTTCATTAGACTACAAGAACCATTAAACTATAAAACAGGGAGAAAAGATAAGTCAACAAACCTGATAAGGAGCTCTTCTGGTGCTAATAGCATCATTCTCATTGAAAATAGGAATAACCCTCAAATCAAGCATGGCCTTGACTGTTTCATTAAGTTGCTTCCTAAAATCCTTGTCTCTGAAACTACTGTCATTCACCAGAATTTGAGCCGCCGTCACATCCAGCTAGCCCAAATAAAAACAGGAAAGAAAGCAACAATATTTGAAATTTTAGACAACAATCTACAAAATGAGATCACTCCTTTCAAGTTTTTAAAAGATATAAAAAGAAGGTCACCTGGTCGAACATAGTCTCATAGTAAGCCATAAGACGGCTTTGTCCAACACCAGCACAAGCCTTCCCATCAAGTTCACTCTGAGGCTTCTGGAGATCTGCAAAGCTGTAATCCATAAAGAAAACAACAAACTTCAGTCAGCACAAAACCAAAACATATTAATCATAAACACACACACAAAATCACATTTGTCAATAGTCTAATCACACTTTTGATTATTGATTAAATGGTTAAAAAAGTAGCGAATATATTGATTAACCTGCTATTGACTAACTGTCTGTAGCGAAGCATTTGGCGGCCAAGGCCAACCGCACCAGATGACACCAATATCACCTCAAATCCATCCGAGTTTAATTCCGCAAGCTGACATTATCATATTTTTATTTTTTTACAAAAATTTAAAAGGTGCAATTACACAAAAACATTTTCACATGTCTTTCATGAAACCTTTCCACAATTTGAGAATAAATTTAATTAAGTGAAAAAAAAAATCAAAAATACCTGTTCACAGAGAGCTCCTAAGCGACCAAGAGCCAATCTTCCACTTTTTCCAGTCACAACAGCTGTTCCAACCTTTATTACCAAAAACATGTATGTAACATTAAAATTAAATTACCAGAAATGAATATTAGTCTCTTCTAATGACATGCACATTAAGATTCATAAACATATTCAGATTCACGAGTTTATATGCACTTTAAATTATTTTAGTATATTCACATTACCACACATTTTAAACTATATATATAATATGAAATTAAACACACGCATCAAATCAAAATCTGAGACGTGAAAGAGAGGATTACCTTAACGACGATACGTTTAACGTCTTTGGCGAAAGCGCGGGAACGATCTAACTCCTCCTCCATTGTCGTCACTGACCAAGTTTAGAAAAATATCTGGTGAGGGAAGGGAAGTGTGGAGGATCAACAAGGAAGAGATGATGGGGTTTATAAACACCACTGCACCCAGAGAGTCATGTCCTGCTACCAAACCACGAGTAGCCACGTGTGGGTGTTAAGGGTATATTTGAAATATTAGAGTTTTGTTAGTGAAGTGACGTGTCTTAATTGGGTGGCGCATGGTTAGAGAGATTAGGGTGCGTCGTAGGGGATAGTGTGGGTAGTTTGGGAAATTACGAAAATCGGCGGCTGAGGAAGCGCCGTGGACGTGAACTGCAAAACTGAAGAGGACAAGTGAAATGCGGACAGCATTGCAATTTTTCGATTTTTTTTTTTGTCACTGCAATTTTTAGATTATGACGTATCTCTGGGTTTAATATATTTCAATCTATTTTATATGCGGCGAAGCAACATTTTTGATTAATAAAGTTGTTTTGCATTAGAGGGCAATGATTAATTATAGGATGTATGATTTAATTTAAAACTAGATTTTGACCCGCGCTTAAAAGCGCAGAAAACTTTTATGATTAAAAATTTATATAATTGGGTTTTGTCATAAATTAAATAATATTTTGATATAAAATCAGTTCACCAAAATTTGTGGTGATGATTGTTTTTCATTAGTTTTTAGTTTCAGTTTTTCTTTTTAGATTTTGGATTTTGGTTTTTAGTTTTTAAGTTTCTACTTTTCATTTTCATTTTTTGGTTTGAGTTTTTGATTTTTAAACCCGCTGAGTTAGTTTGAACAAATATTACAAACAAACAAATCTCAAATAATCGAACATCTAATTTAAAACTTTAAAGATGAAAACAATTTTTAAAAAAAAAATTGAAATAGTTTATTTTGTAAATAAACAAAGCAAAAAAATATAATATGTGTTTTCAGCTTTTGGTTTTGGATTTTAGTTTTTAGATTTGGTTTTTGGTTTTGCTTTACATTTTTTTAATCAGTAAATTATTTAAGAAAAATAAAACAATAAATTATTTAAAAGTTACCATTGAAATTTATCAAAACAAAGNTTTCAGCTTTTGGTTTTGGATTTTAGTTTTTAGATTTGGTTTTTGGTTTTGCTTTACATTTTTTTAATCAGTAAATTATTTAAGAAAAATAAAACAATAAATTATTTAAAAGTTACCATTGAAATTTATCAAAACAAAGTGATTGTTATTTAAAATAAAAAAATATATTAACATGTTTTAAAGTACATGATTTAAATAACTGATTAATAATTGATAATTTTGTTTAGTTAAAAATATTAAATTCCTTTTAGGTCTGAAAATAATAATTGATTTTTTTTATCTTTTAAGGTGAAAAGTTTATTCAATGTTTTGGAGATTTTTCTTAATACTAAGCGCAAAAACCAAACTATATAATTTGTTCAAAAGATAAAAGTAAGCCCAAAACTATATTCCATAAATAATCACTGGTTTAATTTAAGTATAATTAGTAGATTTCCATATTCCATATTTTGATGATATATATTCTTTTAGAACATTCCATATTTGTAGGAGAAAATATGTGTTTTAGGTATACACATACATATCTGCCATATTTTGAAGGTAGTTTACATTAAGGTCGTCTTTTTACATTAATTTTGTTGGTTTAATTTAAGTAATACGGTTCAATCAATTATATAATTTATATTATTTGTAACATTATAGAAAGAGTCCAAATTTAAATGACAACTTGTATCAGTAGATAAAAATAATGACTCTATTTTAATAGAGTAGATAATCATAGTTCTGACTTCTGAGTTTATCAGACATTTATAACTGCAAAATGTACAACTATATTCCTTTTGTCTAAAATTTGAAAAAAAATGTTTTTCAGAGGACAGTTTTAATGTATCTTTTTTTGTTAACTGGGTTTAATGTATCTTACCAAACGTTTCTTTCTAGATTTACATGTCTCTGACATGCTGACGGACGATCTACAATGGAATACGGATAGAGTTCAAGAATTCCTACCTGATTTTCGACAACAAATACTTTGTCTCAAACCTAGTATTGTTGGATCAGAAGACTCCCACGTCTGGCTCCCCCTCTCCTCAGGCATCTATTCCACAAAGTCTGGATACAACATCGCTGCAAAAGCTTCCTTGGACCAATCTCCATCTTTGGTGGTGTCTGCGATAAACCCAAACCGTGACTTCTCCTGGATTAAATATATCTGGTCAGGCTCTTTCTCTCCAAAGATGAAACTGTTTCTTTGGTCTATAATCCAGGGAGCACTCCCTCTGGGCCATAACTTACAGAATAGGGGAGTATTTGTGGATGCGCTATGCCCCCGATGCAAAGAACCTGAGGACGCAATGCACGTCTTCTTCAATTGCCCTTTTGCCAAAGAAGTCTGGAAACATGTACCTATCAATCAACCAGTTCACCTAGTTGAGGATGTGGACTTCATGAAAGTTATGATGATTTTTCGTAGTAGATTTTGCTTACCTCCGGTGGGAATCAAGCATAGTATCCTTCCTTGGATCTGCTGGGTACTCTGGATTGACCGCAACAGACTCCTGTTTGAGAACAAAACGACGACACCACGAGACACGGCCACCAAAGGTCTCTGTCTGGCCAGAGAGTGGGATCTAGCACAACCATCTCCGCCAATTCAGTGTAATAGACCTCTCCCTGCAGGTACTACCCTCCACCCACGAATCATTAGGCAATGAGCTATTTCAATCTTCACCGATGCCGCCTGGAGCGCCGTCGATCGCACCGCCGGTGTGGCGTGGAGCATGAAAAATGACCAACTGCAACAGGTGGACTCCGGATTCCAAGTTTTGACCTTTGTGATCTCACCGTTGATGGCGGAAGCCATGGCTGTTAGGCTAGGAATTGTCTCCGCAGTTTCTATGGGAATTGCAAATGCTACAGTCTTATCCGACTGCTCAACGCTCATCAGAGCAATCAACCTTAAGCTACAAATTAAGGAGATTTACAGCATCCTAAAGATACCGAACACCTCTCCCTTAATTTTGCTTCTATCTTCTTCTTTCACATCCCTCGTTCTCAGAATGGGGATGCTGATGATATTGCTAAACAGGTCCTTAGGACCCGTTTCTTTTCTTCTGTTGTAACCCGTACTTTCTTGGGCTAGCCCAATCGGGCCCAGCCTGCTTAATTTTAATGAATGTGTTTCAAAAAAAAAAAAAAAACAAATGTTTCTTTCTCTAGTCTCAACATGTTTAGATATATTGTAAATTTCCCATATCACATGGAAAATATCTATAATTCTTATTAAAAAAATCGTAGTCTAAATTCTCTTGACTATAGGCTTTTCTATAATACCAATACTAACAATATTAAAAATAAACTTTTATTTTTAAAACTATAGAAAAAAATAACCATATTTATAAGCTATAGTCAATTAGGATGTTCACGTTTTGCCTTCTGCTAAAAACAAATATGAGATTTGTTTGTAATCTATCTTATTAAAACATACAACCTTCGTCTATATGAAAGCTGAGACTTTATACTCGGATGCAAAAGTGAGATTTTGTTTGTTATTATCTATGAAAACATACATCCCTCGTCTATATCAAAGCTGAAGGTTATATATAGTTCTTTGGTATGTGCTCATTTATGTTTAAATGTTACCTTATGCTCAAAAAATTAAGTTACGTTGATACAAATAAACAAAAAAAAAAAAGAATGTGTAAATAATTGATCATTTTTTACTATTACATAAATATGCCAGATATCATTTTCCCAAATATTTTTATTAGGGATCCTGAGATAATTCATATGTTCCCTGAGTCGTCAAGAGCTTTTTTGCCTATACAAAAACTATAAGTCATAAAAATGTCAAAACCAATCAAAATTAAAAAAGAAGTACAATAGTCTAATATGCTAATGTCATGTCAGTGTGATAAAATATGAAACAGATTATATGGCCAATCCAATTTTATAGCTTATATGATACTCCTTCCGTCATATTAAAATAGGTGTTTACAAAAAAAATATTTCACAAAGATATATTTTATGCAGAAATTGTAGATATAAAAATGAATTTATAAAATTTATACTGATTGAAAGTGAAATTGATAATTTAAAAATGATATATTATAATCCCTCTGTTTCACAATATAAGTAATTTAAGTTAATAATACTAATATTAAAAAAAGTTGTTATCTTTTTAAAACTAATATTTAATTAATAAGTTTAATCAATTATAAAACACTGATATTATTTGATTGACCACACACTATATCAATAAATGTAAAAATTACTTAGACATATAAAAACTATCAATATTTTTGAAATAAAAAAATCTCCCAAAACTATTTATAATAAGAAACAGAGAGAGTAGTAATTTGATGTGTTCTTAATGTATAAAAACATTAAAAATTAGTTTAAAGAATGAGCGACATCATCGATATTCTCCGGGGTGACGCGCCCAGTATATTCAAGCATCATTTATTTGAATTATTTCATTGACCTTTTAAGAAGCCAGTGATCATTCAGATTAATCAATTTTTATGTATTCTAGTGTTAAAAACTTTTGGTGAGCTATTGGAAATGCACGGAAAAACCAAGAATTGGCTTGAAAAGCATGCACGTGCGAGATGCGACTGAAATAATGAATGAACTTTTCATTAAATGTGTAGCAAATAAATCTTCAAAATTCTAAAATTATGTGAATTTGTGTTAGTGTAAATTCTAAAATAACCTTCACCAACGCAATGAATAATAGTGCATGAGGTTTGGTCAAAAGAAATTCTAAAATACCATGGTGGTGGTAGCCCAATTGTAATCTTTCAGAATTTGGTGTGTATCTAATCAATTATGAGTTCGATTTTTCTTGAGAATTAAATTATCATTACTTGATCAGTTTGGACTTGGATTTCGGTCTAAGTAGTTTACATGATTGATCGTAACAGATTATCAATTCATCTTCTAGTATTAGCCAGAAAATAATCCAAACTCGGATTAACTAGTGTGGTAACCTGTCCACTCTATATCACTAAATGTGTTCTTCTTAGAGCTGACAGGATCAGCCGATATGGTTTATCAAAAAGAAATATCAAATTTTATAGTGCATGAAGTTTGGTCAAATGCTCAAAGTCGTGGTTCAGCACCCCCATCAATGAATCTATGAGAGGGTTCACAGAAAAAAATTAATTTTTTTTCTTCATTTAATTAAAAACAAAAATTAGTTAATCGCGAACGTAGCGTGTGGTTCATAAATTTTGGATGAAACAAGTTCATCCCACTGAACCTTGAACGTGCATAAAATGAATTCACCAAAATCTTCTTATATTATAATTTTTTTTTTGGAAAGTGTGAACTTTTTCTGTGATATTTTGATGGGAATGCTTCTAAGTTCCGATTTTCAAAACTGATCTTATCGACTTTTTCGCTCTCAATTTTGATTTTTTTACCAATGTGTAAGATTTACTTTCTGTATATTTTCATCTTTGATCATTATGAAGAATACTAGAATATGAGACAAATAAAAAAATAAAATTGGAAGGAAGGCACGTGGTTTGATGCGATTAGATCTCAGATCAGATGTCTGATTGTTTCTGTTGAATCATTGGTGTGCTATGTGCATGTGCCTAGGCCACCAACTCCAATATTTAAGTCAACCAATAGGATTTCATTTGTTCCCTTCCGTGTTTTAATTTTTAGTATGTTACTGAAACTAATTATCTCGTTTGTAACCAACGACATATCATTTTCAGGGATAATTATATAGACATTCACATTTAGACTCAAGTATACATACACAAGCAGCAGCAGCACATGTGTATATATCCATATAATATCGCAAGAAAGATGCCATTTTGATAGGTACGTGTATACAATGATAATAATGGAGTAGTAAGTGATAAATACATTTGATGTCAGAGAATCGTGATTTTTGAACGTGTGCTCTTCTTTGGTTATAAATTTATTAGTACTAATTAGTAGGTTATGTGATTTTAATCTTTTTATAATAAACCCGTAAATATGTGTGTGTGTTGGTGAAAAGGAGAAAAGCCTTTGGTGTAGTTTTGCGTCATTCTTTGTTTACGTGGACAAATAGGTTTATAAATGGTCGGAAATGGAATTTGTATTTCTTAGCATTTTGGGTAAATGTTAAGAAGTGATTTTTTTTTTTAAAGTGATAAGAATTGATGTTAATGTTTTGTTCGATGAAATTAATCCACGTGTATGTTTTTCAACCTATAGTAGGGGATATTGAAATGGAGTACCAGATGATGGCGTCAACACAAAAGAAGCAAAAATATTAGTAGTGGACCTTTATGAAAACGGAGAGAGTATATACATATACAACACATACCTAAAACATGTAGAGTCATCTTCAAACCACGACGTTTATCCAGCAGGATCAAATTTAAAAAACATATATATATGGACGCTCCTAACTGAATGGTGCATATTTATAGCCATATAAACTTTATCATAATATATATATGTGGTAATTTTATCACGAATTGTTTTAAATGCAAATATGAATATATCCTCCAAAACAGTCAAGAATGAGAAAGCACATATTATTATTGTAAGTTATCAGGATAAAGTGATAAATAAATTTTAGAAAGATGGGAACTAAGTTTTGTCATGAGAAGAATATATGGCTACAATCTTTTTGTGGGTACAATCCAATTTCAACTGACCTCGATGGATTTAAGTCACGGGAGAAAGTCAAACATTTGTAAAACAAGGACACGTATTTAGTTGGGGTACATGCATATAGCTAGAGAATCGGACATGGATCTATAGCAAACTTGAAGACTCAGCGGAGTACTAGCGCTAGAGAGGCTCACGCTACGTCGCTACCACAACAAAGGGAAAAACATTTAGCAATGCAAAGTTTCTGATAGTTAGATAGATATAATTTAAAGGATTTGTGATACAATTAAATACAATAAACTACTACTAGTTAGAAAAATTATGGTTATAGTGTTAATTGGTGTTAGGATAAGTATGATATATATATACTAGATCGTAATAGTAACTAAAAATAACGTATAATGTGATGATGTGCCCTAAATTTTTATAGTAGGAATATTATGTAGCAATTGAACCATTTCATATAATTATATATACAATGGTAACAAGCAAATGCTGGTCAAAAGTGTCATATTACATCATCTCTTATAACAAAACAAAAGCCAACAAAATTATTGTTTATATATATATATATTTTTTCAAAATGGGTCCAACCACTTCTCAATTATTTATTCCAAGTTTTGTTAGGTAAGGCTTGAAACCAACGGTTTCTCTATACCAGTATTGCATATATTTTATACGTATACGTAGTAGTCCATGGATGTCCCAAAATATAACATATACTCCAAGAAATAAAAATATTGTGAAGTAACCGTCAAAAACTCACACACCAGTGAAAAAAAAAATTGTTGAACACGGGAATCCTAATTAACCAAATAAGAAAAATATGCTTACAAATCAATACTCCATCCGTCTTAATTTAGCTTTCGTTGTAGACTAAAATTTTTGTTTTAAAATAAATAGTATTGTTTTATAATTTTAATTCAAAATTTATTGATTTTATATATTATTAAATTTTTTTATTGGTTAAATATGGTTAGGTATATATATAATTATATTTTTTTTAGAAAATATGTATAATTAAATGTTTTTTTAATCTATGTGCCAAAAACTCAAAATGACAATTAAATTAAAACAGAGGGAGTACATCTTACTCTACATTGAAATTAGCTTTAAACCAACCCGACCGTGATTAGTGTAAATACATAGAAAATATAATTTTGGCTCTTACGTGAAAGCAAAGACAACCCAAAAGTTTTCTTTGTTGATTTTGCTTACATTAGGTGGGGATTTGGGTTGCTGGAAAAGTTACTTTGGCTCTTACGGAGCCGGAGAGATGCACAACCCTAAACCCTAATCTCACAGTACAAAATACTTATTATCATATATTACTATTTTTCATTCTTGTGTCCTTACAAATTTATTTTTATATCTATGGACATCAACCGGCCAGAATACGAACACATTTTTTTGATGTGGTCTAACAGGATATTAGATAAGATATTTCATTCGACCAACAGAAGGGAAGCAGAAAAGAATAAGATAAGGTGATGGAGTATATAAATGGCTTATAGAACATGCATGCTACACTTGGACACGCTCAATTGGTACGTATAGCTGCATTAATCATTTTATTTTGCAGCCAATGTAAAGCGGTCACGAGTCACCAGCGTCCAAAATGTTTAGTGCAATCACGTTCAAAGAGACTAGTTCCCAAAAACAAGTAGTTTATCTCAAATTTATCCTCGTGGTAATAGCTACAATAAATAAATATTGATTTATCAAAACTGAACAATATAGGGCTTGCAAGTGTTTTTAAAGCTTTGGTTGCACTTATTAAGATAAGTGAACGGAAGTTACGTGAAAACTTTCTTTTACTGCTTTTTGTTGATTTATGTATGAGCCATCATGCAAGCTAACCAAAAAGGTATCTCCCTATCTGACCTATTCACAAATGAATTTGGCAGACATATGATTTGGTTTTTCAAAAGCATATGTATGTGGTGATAAGACGCAGATAGGAGGAAACGTTGGAGGAATCACTATCATTTACGATTTAGTTAAAATAAGTTATTTATCTAAAGATTGATAGAGATAGTGATAGTCATTGGGGAAGATCGAGTTGTTCATAGAATTGATATTGTTCTTTTTTACAGATTTTAAATATTACTCCATCTGTTTCATTATAAGTGTCACTCTATAGCTATGCACACGGATTAAGGAAATAATTAATTTTACATATTTCCTATATAAAAACACAATTACCCATACACCTAACCATATTTTAACCAATAGAAAAACAAATTACATAATAAAAGTAATAAATTTTGCATTGAAAATCGAAAACGACACTTATTTTGTAACGCAAAAAATTCTCTACAGCGACACTTAATATGAAACGGAGGGAGTANACGGATTAAGGAAATAATTAATTTTACATATTTCCTATATAAAAACACAATTACCCATACACCTAACCATATTTTAACCAATAGAAAAACAAATTACATAATAAAAGTAATAAATTTTGCATTGAAAATCGAAAACGACACTTATTTTGTAACGCAAAAAATTCTCTACAGCGACACTTAATATGAAACGGAGGGAGTATAGTTTACTTTTTGATCTGAGGAGGGGTGAGCTGGAGAAATTAAAATAATTAGTTATTCAAGGATTTTGGTTTGAGATGTCAAAACCAACAAGTAACTCTAGAGAAAAACAAAACCGCAAAGAAAAGTATATATGTTTGAGACACCGAAAGCAATAAGTGATTATGTAAGCTAAAATGGACGGTAAAGACGAAGAAGAAGTAGAGTCATAAATCATAATCTACGCAATAATACAGGCAGTGCTGTTTTCCTAAACAGAAACGTGGATCACAATCATAACGATGATACGTTTATGATTTATGATTTATGGTACATAACGATGATACGTTTTTAAAAACAAAGATATTTTAAAAAGCAAAATTCTTACTACTTTTAATATATATTTCTATAACCTTTTGTATGTTGGTCAGGATCTTTAGAAGGATTAATTCAAATAAAACCAGTTAGGAGAAAAGAGATGGATAATTGAGTATAAGAGTATATACCGTTTTTAATTAAGTTTTGTAGTTATATATGTGCTTCACTTGACAACTAGCTAGCTAATTGAGCTCGATCTTTTTTTTTAAATACAATATTAGGGCCTGACCATTCAACTAAACGAAACCGAACCATAGTTTTATGTGTTTTAATTCGGTTTGGATTTAAGAACTGATCACCGAGAGATAAGAGGATGCAATGATGATCACCGTACCACAGTGACTGATATAACAATGAAACGTGCGCAGTAAGAAACAGAGTGTTTACGGTTTATTACACATGGAGAAAGTGATTTGAGTTGTTAAGCTCTTGCAGATATTTTTCTAAGACGACACTGGACAAAAGACATACATGTTCTCCTTTTATCATTCATCTAATGTGACATTTTCCCTTCTTTCTCTTTTATACTTCACGTGCTCTGTACTCAATGCTGAAAAAGTAATTTAAACAAAAATATAATTCACACTTTCATCAAATCAACCACGGAGTACGTAAAGATTATATAAAATTTTATTTATTAGTTTCCAGGTCTCGTGCAGTGCCGACAAATGAGTAAAATCACAAAAAAAAAAGTCTTGTGAATTTCTTCCTTTTTAATATATAATTTTTACTTTCACAGATGTTATAACAAACAAACAAACAAAAAAGAAGCAAAACCATAACCCTAGCACAACTCAACTCAACAAATCAACACGTTCGTTACAAGAAAAACCATGAAACTAAGCCAGCAAAAACGAAACCGAATGATTCACTGTATAGGCTCCTTCTTCAGTTACTATGTGTATTTCATTCTCTGGTAAAAGACGTTCTTTGTTCCACCACAACATATCAGAATCTAAACGCTTTTACAGACATTATCATATATGTTTTGTTTTGTTGTGTGGTGTGGAGAGATTAAGGAAAGAACCAGACTTTGATGAAGATTGAAAGAACCATTTGCAGACCAAATGCTGCAGCCATTACAACCGTCAAATCATTGCTCCCTTCAAGGTAAGACCGTAGATTAAGGGCAACAAAGCAGGAAGATGCACTACCAGCTGCGAGTATTATCACCCATCTCAGAAACTCCACTGGAATAAGCAATGGTAGCTGCAAAAAAAAAAAAGAATGATCCTGACTCTAATCAAACAGTGGCAATTATCTTTAGTGTTACTGATAATCAATCATTTGATTAATAACAAGAGTGAAAGAGACAGAAGTTAGTGGAGATAACTTACAGAGGTTGGAATGAAAATGAAGAGAGAGTATCCCCAGAGGCACCAGAATCTAAGAAGATCAGCTCTGGACCCCATGTACCGGAGTGAGAAGTAAAACGCCAGAGGCACAATAATAGCGTAGCCATAGATTATAGATGCTGCCAAGTTTATGTAGTTGACATCAAAGACCCAAGGTGCTTCACTGTCGGTTCGTTTCTTCACTAGGTACGTGGCACAGTTTCCGAGAGAAGAAAGCACAAACACTAGCGTAGTGCAGATCCATACAAGTCCATACCTAACAAAGCAACAAAACACTCACACAAGTCAATATCCTGATAAAACATTCCTGGTTTCGAAATTTGAAACTACGGTTTTAATCATCAAACACCAGTAGCGATCTCTACTTGAGTAGGAAAAACATTCACCAAACCTATGACATATCGAACTCATTACTCTGACACTTACAAGTGCTATTGGAAACGATGCAGAAGATTAACTCTTAAATGGTAAACAAGCATAACTGAGCAAATTAAATAAATCTCAATAGGAGAAGCCAAAGAACTCTCACAGAGCAAGAGCAAGGGGAACAGAGAGGACTTACATATCAGGGTTGGCATCAATCTTGTTGAAAAAATCAGCACTAGTGGGATACAAGGAGCTCATCAATCTGTTGACAACAACATCAGTGTCCACATCGAAGTACTGGGCGTAAGAGTAGACGTTAAAGAACCCCTTCCAGTTGTTTGTTGATGTCTGTTGTTCAGGTCTTTCTACAAGTTATAGATTAAAAAAAAAAAACTATCATACATACAGGACAGAACAAGGTACATATAGGATCTCCACATGCTTAGAAGAAAACAAGCTCTCCACTTATACAAGCATTCTTTTAACTGTCTAATTAATTACATGTCATTAAAAATAACTCAAAAGTAGTATATAAAACCTGTTGGGGTGTCAAGAGTTTGATAACCCTTTGAATTGTTGTTTCCTTGGAATGGTGGAAAGTTTGCAGATGGGCCTGTGGAGCAGTAAACAAGCAAACATTTAGAGTCTTCCTTTAGCTACTGAAATTTTTTTTTTCTAGCAAAAGAAGATACCTTCGTTTACGCTTGTTATATGTACATTTGTGCTTCTCTTGTCGTCGCTTATCACAGCCTTACCGGAAAAAAAGCGTCTTTTTGTTTGTATTACAAAGGATGATGATGATATAAACATGTGTATCTTAGCAGTTTAATCATGCAAAGTTTCAGCATCCTAATGAAATTAAATAAAAAAAACCGTCGGAGAAGCGGATGGATGTGATGATAGAGACTTACGGGAACTGAACCAAGCAAATGGCTCGTCTGTAGATTAGCCAACGACTCATCCATCGAATTATCACTCTGATCTAAATGAACGATTCTTATCTCATCCAAAAAAAAAAACAAAATCAATTAATCAGATCGGTAGAATAAAGATCGTCCTTTTGCTCTGAGTTTTCTGAGGTTTGCTTTCTCCTTCCTCCGTCGTCCTGGAAAAGCAATCGGGAAAGGAAGACGCGCGCGCTTTTTCAGCAAGTGACTCACACGCGTCTTTTTACGTTATATGGGCCTTAACAAACACGGCCCATAACACAAATGGGCCGTATAAGTTTTTTCATCAGGCCCATAACCCCGAATAAATCCGACCCGAGAATCCGCACAGTGTGTGTGTGTTCCCTCGTCGTCTTCCCTCCCCCCGAAGAAAACGGAGCCCTAGACTCACACTTTTGCCTCCACTTCCTCTGCTCGTTTAAGAAGATGGACACGAACGCCTCCGCCGAGAGATCGATGAAACTTCCTCAACAGCTTGATTACAGTCGCAAACCTTTTCAGGTACTTTCGATTTCTCCCTTTCTTCCTGAGTTTTTGAGCTTATCCCAGGTCTTAGGCTATCTACGTGCTTTAGCTTGTTAGCTTCGACTAGGTGAATACGTAAGTGCTTAATTTAACTTTCATTCTTCAGGAGGCGATAATGCATTTGGCATCTATAAACCTCAGAGATCTGTGTAACGAAGCTAAAACTGAGCGTTGCCGTGCCACTAGAGACTTGACGAGCTGTGGGAGATCTGTTCACTATGTGTTGAATCCGTGTGGACATGCCTCCTTGTGTAAAGAGTGTTATCAGAGGTCTGATCTTTGTCCAATCTGTAGAAGTCAGTTATCAAGAACTGGTGATAAACTCCGGCTTCGTCTCTACTATGAGTGTGTTGAAGCTGGTTTAATCTCCCCAACACATGATGATGATGATGATGATGATGAGGATGAGGATGAACATCAGTTGGCAGCTGATGTTCGTCGCCTTTATTCTCTCTTCGATGTTGCCATGAACAATAGTTTGATATCTGTGGTTTGCCATTGTATCCTTCTGCTGCATTTGAGTGTTATTTAATCTGTGACCATAAATTTCCATATGATAAGGCTCATGTAGGTTCTATAATAGGTTCATGTAGTTTTAGGTAGTTCTTGTTCGCTGTTTCCTCCCTGATGGACAGAGTGTGCATTGTGTTATTTTCATTCTCCAATTGTTGGATGGATTATTGACTTCTCCTTGACAGAAAATGAATAGATATCACTAATGTTTGTATGGATGAGGCAGCTGTATCTAGTGACCCGGTTATTGCTTTCTTGCTGGATGAAGTTGTTGTCAAAGATTGGGTCAAGCGTACATTCAGGAGCATCTTAGCTGAGCTTCAAAAGATCTGTATCCTTTTTAGCTGTTAGAGTATTTCTATGTTTCTTAAGCCAATATATGTGTGCGGTGTTTCTATCTTTAATATTGGTTCTTAGATAGTCTTGAAACGAAGGAGATGCAAGTGTGGTTGGATAAACTCCTAAAGTATTCGAAACAAGTGGCTGGCTTATGTAGTGTGCTTGAAGTTATGGAATCAGCTTTTAAGGGTTCTGTGTCATCTCAGCTTCAAGACGTGCAGAAGCTTAGGGAGAACATTGGTAAAACAAAGCAGGTCAGCTAAAATTCTATTCCGTTTATATCCAAACAACTTTGCACTAGTATTCCTAAATCACTCACTTTAATTACCATTTGGCTCATGAAAGAGAGTGCTTTAACTATTTTAGGCTTTTTAGCTTTACTTTTGAGCTTATGGTGTGTTTTGTTGGTTTTTATCACAGCATCTGGACATTATGATCTGGAGCATAAGACATGGATTTCTGGAAGATGTGAGGTCTAGGTATTCTAATTTCACATCGTGGAAGGCTCTGGTGCTTGAAAGGAAATCAAATGCAATTACGCGTGCTTGGCCTGATGCAGTAGATCAGTCTTCAGATTGCAATATACAGGGTGCTTCCCTTTTTATCGAGGATGCTTTGGAAAATCTTGAGAGAGAGCCAGAGTACTGTCAAGACATAGGGGCAGACCTAGAAATTGGATGTCTGCAGAACAATGAAAGATCAGTTCTTAGGTCCAAAATAGAGGGAAGTTCAGGATCTTACCCATTTGAGAATCTTAGGACAGCTGCTGACACACTCTTTTTACATGGCAGCTCAGATTTGGTTGTTGCTAAGCAAGCCATTGTATCCTTTTCTCATCACCTATATTTCAGATTACCTTACTTTACTTCTAAATACTCACAGTCAGTATACCTTCCTATTTTTTTCTTCTTTGCTCGACTCCTTAACCAGGAAGTAGTTTATTTACTACTTGTTTGATCGGCATTGGACTACCCCTGAAAAATATTGGAAGCACATAATAGATGATTTTGCTACTGCCTTTGACATAACAAGGCATTCATTGCTGGAGTCTTTTGTATTTTATCTTCTCGATGATCCCTCAGAGGAGGCACTCCAGGTACACTTTGACATTCCCAGGGAAAACATATTGAAATATGTATCATTGTGCATGTTTTAATAATCTGTCTGAAACTCATACACATACACCAAACATTTGTTAACTGTTGTAGCTCACAAACTTTTCCAAATTTTATTTCAGGAAGCTTGTAACATTCTTCCTGAAATATGCGGTCCAGAAACATATCCCAAGGTTGCACAAGTCTTGCTAGAAAGGGAAAATCCTGAAGCAGCTCTTAAGGTTTTGCGTTGGTCTGGTCGTGATGGCGTATCAGAACTGGTTTCAATTGGTGAGGCTGTGACAGCTGTTCGTGTGAGAGTGGAATGTGGTCTTTTGAGTGAAGCATTCACATATCAAAGGACTCTCTGCATGAAAGTCAAGGAAAATGAATTGAATACTGGAGCTGTAAAACATCCTTATGATGATCAAGACAGCTTGAGTTGGACAGAATGGATGAAGATACTTGTCAACGAATTTTGCTATCTATCGATTAGGAGAAACGTGGTTGATCGAATCATTGAGTTACCGTGGAACCCAGATGAAGAGAAATATCTGCACAGATGCTTATTAGATTCTGCAACTGATGACCCCTCATCAGCTGTGGGTAGTCTTTTAGTTGTCTTCTATCTTCAGGTAAGTAATTATGTTTTCATGCATTAATCATCTTTGCTTGAACAGAGTTTTGAAAATAGTTTGTAATTTGTGAGCTCGAGAGTAGCTTCAGTGTTCTTTCATTATTCGAGCTTGATGTAGGATGTTGAGAGCAGTGAACAAGTATTAAATCATTTAACGTTCTGAAAAGTCTGCTTCTGTATATGGGTGGCTATTTTGGTCCGTCTTTGACTGGGAACTACTTGTTGTTTGCATTGCTGCAGCGCTACCGTTACATCCAGGCGTATCAAGTCGATCTTAGGCTCGAGGGAATTGAAGAGACTTTCGTGTCCGAAAATCGAATTGGGGAACAAGTAATGTCCAGAATACGATCACAGAGTCAATGGAGGAAAGAGTTAGTTGTAAGTTCTCGAGCCGCCTTTCCATGTACAAGTAGATCCTTCCTCTTTTACTGGTTAAATGTTGCAGACTCAAGTTTTCACCTTTTTACCGTTTTAGTGCTTAGTAGCCTCTTGATACTCGCATGATTGTCTTATAATTCTTAATCTTGGATGTGCTATGTGCTTCGAAACTTAAACCCCCTCGTGTTACTGTTGCTTTGAAACAGGATAAAGCGATAGATATACTTCCAGCAATTCAGCAGGAGCAAGTTAGATCTGGACAACTTTCCGAGATGGAAGATACCTCTGAAAGTTCTTATGAAGCAGCAACAAGCACTGATCTTCCTGATGCACAGCAACCCGGGATGATTTATTCTACTAATTCCGTGTTTCTCCAACGGGCTAACGCTGGCGCTAGAGAGCCAGCGCCTAAGAACGGCAGCAGTCCTTTTCAACCCAGTCGTTTAGTAGGATCCGCTTCCATTGATATTTCCCATGGAAAGCTATTTACAAGCACAAATAGAGGACAAGCTAGAAGCATAACCAAGACTCTGAAGTTCGGCGAAGTGTCCACACCGTTCAAAGATCTTAATAGAGCTCGTGGGAACAGTCAGTTCAAGGGAAAAAGGAGTGATGAAACATCTCCAGAAATAAACGTTGATAGATTCATGGAGAATAGCATGAGCTCTCCTTATCTCACAGCTAATAGTCCTGTCACAATGAAACGAAGCAGTACGGATCTCAATGGATCTGCAAAGAAACCGGAATCCACTTTCTTTGGCGCAAGGATGCAACAAGAAAGAGAACATCCGACCCATAACTTTGTTGATTTGGATGATCCAATGGACATGTCTTCAAGGTACATTTCCACTTTTCTTTATAAACCACTGCGTTACTCTTTGGTTTGCATAAGCAATTTGGTTCAGTTCTTGTGACCACCCCTCCTGATCTTTATTCATGAATGGTAGCTTAAAGAACAACAACAACAACAACTTGTTGGCCACGGAGAGCAGAAATAAAAGTGGCGGATTGAGGTGGAGATCAGATGAAGCAAGCGATGAGGAAGATGAACCTATGCCGGTTAAGGGAAGGAGGACACGTGGATTCGCTGCTAGATGAAAATGAACCAAACACACTCGGAAAAAAAGACATCTTAGCATAGAGAGAGCAAATGATGTAAAGACGGAGAGGCGGTAGTGAGAGCGTTGTTTTCCTGATTTTTTTTTTTTTTTTTGCTGGAGAAAAATCATAATTTTTAGTTTATGTAGTAGTGTACTGGTTATTGGGTTCTGGACACAATACCAGATGTTTCACATTTGAGTATGAACATAACATGAGTTTTTTGTCGAAGATGCGTTCTGTGAACAGACATGTTTTTCTAGCATGTTTGGTCGTTTTGAATATTAGATGAGAGAGAACATGGAGCTTTGGTGTAAAATGTCTTAAAACAATGTTATTGATTGTTCAAGTACGGAGGCTTCCTTCTGTGATTTGGTCTGTTCTGATCCTGGGAAAGATGTTAAAGGATGGGGAATGAATGATAGAGGCGTTTCATACACTTTATGGCCCGGACAAAATCTCTGAGTTTCTAAGGAAACATGTTCAGGTCGTAGAGATTGGTTATGAGTTCTTTGCTGATAGACAGCTCGTGACAGTGTTTCAGCTCCTAACTACTACTGTTGTGAGTTTGATAATGCTGGTGCGGTGATTAGCGTGGATGAGAGCATTATGTGCTCGTTTCAGATTTTGAAGCCCGCAGAGACCAAGTTTATGGTCTACAAAGATTTGATCATTTCATTGAAGGTTTAGTCAATGGTTTGTTCTTAGCAAAACCAAACTAGCGAATGAAAGGATTCGTATGCATTGATTTGTTCCTTGCATGTCAAGAACAAGTCTCTAATAGGATATTTAAAAAAAAATCTAAAGGTTTTCTTTTTTAGCTAAAACTTTGATTTTGATGGGTTATTTTGGCTTTTACTTCTTTTTGCAGATGGAATTGGTCTTTTGCTCAGATAAGCTAATTAAATACCTTTGAAGATTTGGCGTTAAAGTTTGTGCTGGTGGTAGTGAGAACTCTTAAAATGAGAGAAACCGAATTACAAAAAAAAAACTATAGTTAAAGTGGACGACGGCGCGCATAAAGCATGTGAAGGTCGTCCATTGATCAACATCAAAATCGAATGAGTATATAAATTACAAAAGATAAGTCTCCCTCTTGATCATTTGAACGTGAGCTACCTGAGATTGACTGAGAAGTGTCCACTCGTCTTTGTATATTTGTTTTCCGGTAAAATTTTTATTCGTCCCAACAGTAGCATTAACCAGAGTAAATAAACTGCATTTTCTTTTATGAATGAGTGTTTTGACGTATTTGGATTCGAACTGATCCTCTGGCCTGGTATACCGTATACGTGTAAGATTCTTTTCATAGTAGATAGGAAAAGGAGCCTAGTGCTTCTTGTTAAGCTTTAGGGAAACACAAGGAACACTAAAATTTCTAATATCCTTTTGTTTTATACTGTTTTGTTAGTGTTATCTATTAGTTTTGTGCTGTCCTAATTCTGTATATCCCAGTTTACACATTCATTGGCTTCGTTCATGTATCTTAACCCTTAAAAAGCAAAACACATATACCATGCTTAATGAATTTTCGGATAACCTTTTGGATGGGCATAAAATTAAATCAATCTTTAGTTTCAACCAAGAAACCAATAATTTATGGTTGGTCAAGTTATGACATTGACTAGTTATCAAGTTCGTATTAAGTGTTGATGGTTTCTTAAGGTTCAAATCACTCGATTATTCACATCCACGAAATTAAAGAATTTCAGTTATTGTAGAATAGCGAAAGAAAAGTACATATGCAACCAAGAATAAAAAAAAATTAACATATAAATGAATGAAAGCATTTCAAAATAATACTAATAAAGGTTTTTTACTTGTAAATAATTGGTGAGAATATGAACTTACTGTAAAGTATGCAAAAGTATTAAACATTTAAACATACCCGAGTGGGAATACTACTTATAACTGCAATTACTATGAGGAATCCTAAATCCAAAAAAGATTAAATGTTCAATGGATCTAAACACCTTAGCCATATGATTTTTGTTTTGTTTTTGCAATGTCAACTAAACATAAGAGATCCAAACGGTATCTTGGTCCAAGATTAGGGAGCAGAGAGCATTTGCAGCTAATTAAGAGCTTCTTAAACCCTCAAGCTATGGCTCTCCTTAACTCATAAAGGATCCAATCCTCTTTTCAAAAGGCTGCCCCCTCTCTCATCTTTAATGTCTATCTCTATCTCTACGTCTTTTTGACATTCGTGATGTCAATGGTGTCCATTAATTGAGAAAGTTACAAATGGATGATCATGATGATGGTGAACATGCATGTCCTCAAGTCCCATGAAGGACACGTATAACACACACTTTTTCCCATTCAATCTTTCCTTTACATGTTGCTTTTTTGCAGTCGAATTATTCCTTGCGTGAGAGGAGTCTATACCATTAGTTTTCACTTTGATTTAATTTGCATTATTGTACTGATAACTCCTAGTGGTTGTTAGATACAGTTACAACCGGTCGTGTGCTGTATCTCTGCAGATAATGTTTTACAACGCATAGTCAAACAAATAACCGATACAATTAAAAGAATACTAGGACATATACCCATCACACGTATTGACATAATGTTCTATCGGTTAGGTTTCGTTTACTAGATTCACAACGTTTATTCTTTGTGTGGTCTCATTCTTCTTTCTCTCCGTCAAATGCTATTATATATGACTTTATAGCGTTTAACATATATACTTCGTATATTGTATACATTACCGAAATCAAAGCTAACTTAAAACTCCTCATTGTCATTTTCCATAACAACATGCTTGTTATCAGGCTTCAATTTGGATGTGTTTACAAATTATAAACTCCTTTCTTAAGATATATAGAACGTGAAAAATGCACTAGCTTAGAAAGGTTGATCTAGATTAGATTCTCATGGCGAATGCAATCAGTACCAACAAGGACTCATAGTGTCTGCAATTACAATATTCAAAGAATGATTCTGATCTTCAACTTCTTATATTCATCTTCTTTCTCCGCTAAGCTGATTCAACCTCTCTAACAACAAAGCACTTAAACCATCTTGAGTCTATCAACGTGATACAGCCATCACGCTGATATAAACCATTTGACTGCATATACAAACAAATCTTCATTGCCATTATGCTTTTGAATCACCGGTTTGATTGGTTCATAGGTAAATATACTACCCCAAGAAAACTTAGGATTTCTATGACGTGTTATTTTTTGTGAAATGTAACTACCAATACCACGTAACTTTATGTATATGCTCGACCAATTGTTGTGTTCTAGTTCTATTGTTTAGACTTTTCTTAAAATCAAACCTCATTTTAAGAATTATAACCGCGAATGCAAGACGTAACAACAAGTTATCTCTCTGTTTTGTTAGCAAACAAAAAAAGTTAAACATAATAAACGTAAAGATCAGCGCAAATGCAAATGGGAAGATGCATCATACATCAACCAAAAGCCTTGATTTGTTTAGCATATCCAAGTTAAGAGTATAGTCTTGCCGAAGATCCAGACCATGAATTTTTGTAAATTTTTTGATATTACTTAATCTATTTATATTATTAACACTGAAGTATAAAAAGAACTACCCTTCTTTTCAACAAATTATTATATTAATTATTTTTCATTTTTAATCAGTTTCATTAATTTTATTGCTTTAACAATACATCACATCATTAGTTATATTACTATAATAATAGTAATGCAAATTTTTATTTATTAGTTAAGCAACATTAACTTTGTGCCAAGTATAAAAATATAAAATAACTGAATTTTGCATATGGTTACAAGTTTTTAGTAAATTTTTTTTTAATTTTAGTTTCAGTATATGAAAAATACATAGCCAAACATATAATCACAAATACATGTTTATCTGAATAAAATAATAAATTAAACCAAAATAATAAAATTGTATTACATTTATTGTCACTTAATTTTTTACTTCATATAACTATCTTACTAAATAAAAACTATTTCTATTTCACTTAATTTAGTCAAAAACACATAAGTATTTTCTTTGTTTACTGAATTTAGAATACCCATTCAGGTACGGATTGTTCCTCTAGGATATCATTTTGTTTTTGAAATTAGATCTCGTTTGGGTTTTATAAATTTGTGTGAATTTTGAGTTGGGTCTTTCTGGATCTGAATAAGTTCGGTTATGATGTATATGAGACTAAAAGTATCCAAATAACCAATGTCTCTAAAATGAGTTTGGATATTTGTAACAAAAATAATCATATTATTCGATTCGGTACAGATCTTTTGTACACGGTTATTTAAATGATGATACAACTAAAAATATAATACTAATTAGGAAAAATAAAATATCAATATAAAAATATTTAAGAATTAATATCCGCGTGTATGCGTGGATCAAGTGTATGTTGAGAGTAAAAGTATAAATATAATTAATCATTGTGTGAAATTTTGAACTCAGATTTTTCAAAATTGCTAACAGACTAATCAGTTTATATATATATATATATACGAATCTTGAGAGTCCTGATATTTTACATAATTATTGTAACCTTTCTCTATATTGGTAGTATCCTGTAGACCACACAAACTAGTGATCTATTTGTCAAAATTTGCAAGTGTTCAGTAGTGTCTATAAATAAGCATGGGGGAGTGAGTAACTAACATACCTCGAACACAAACAACTACAAAGTCTTTCTCAAAGCAACTTTTCTTGTTTCTTTCCCTTCTCCTTTAAACACATCCCCCTTAGCTACAAAGGACTAAGCCTTTATTTTAGCAAAAAAAAAAGGATTAACCCTTTTTTTAATCAAAACAAGTACACCGCATAAAGGAAAAAAAAGCGGTCCATGGACAAGAAAAAGTCAGTATCTGGTTCCTCCTCATCCTCCTCTTCTTCATCTTTCGATCATCTTTTTGGTCCAAGAGTCTCTTCCTCGTCTTCTTCATCAACAACAGGGTTGTTCCAATCCATTTTCCCACCACCCTCAATGGTATAAATCAACATCATCATCATCATCTATAAGTATAAATTATATCTACGGCTTTCTTATATACAAACTTTCTTTTATTCTCAACGAAAGGGGGCGGAAGCGGACTTGGCAAATCGAAATGGAGCTGCCATATATCAGCCTCCAGGTTTGGGGCTTCCAAGTGAGTCTATTCACTATTAACTACTCTAATTAAGTGTTTTGCACTTGTCAGTCCTTGTAAAATTGCTTTGTCTCAACCAGACTTCAGTATTAACTCAATGAACTTACTACTTCACGTACTTAAAAGTGATAAATTTTGAATGGGGTTACAGATGAAAGAGGAGGAGAAAGGAGAAAAAATAAGGAGAGAAAGCGTTACCAAAATGAAGAAACACAACCACCATGCAACTTGAGCTCATCCATATATTATGGAGGCCAAGACAACTATTCCTCTTCAACCCCACCACAAGCAACAACCAATCCAGATGTTGTAAGTTCTTTAATTACCAAAATCATTGTGCTCCACATATTATCAAAACACTAATTCTCGAGTTAGGTTTCCATTTTATTCAAGCAAATCAATCCAATTAGTAAGAATCTAACTTGCACCCAACCATATAAAAACTTTGCTTAGACAGAATTGGATAATAGCTTATAAAACACATATGAGTAAAGTGATACGCTATATATGTATTCATAGTGTGTAATTTGATTCGAATATGTATCGTTTTATATATGTGCTTTGTATTTAACTCTAAACTGGCTAATTCTGAATTGTCCAGTACAAGAAAGATGGAGAGGAAGGCGATTCTGAAAGTGCTTCACGAGGAAACTGGTGGGAAGGTAAGATCACAAACATTTTGTAATATATAAACATCAGCTTCATTTTCTCTCATTAATATCTCGAACATATTTTATTATTTGGTAATACTGAACTCACTTATTGATAATCAAAATGTGCAGGATCTCTTTATTACTAGTTATCTATCCTAGCCGAGGATGCATTATAAGCAACGGTACCAAGATGACTGATATATTTTTGCTCGATATTTACATTCGATGTCCTCATCTCAAAATAAAATGTCCTCATCTTACAAGTTTACATAGTTCGTGATCATTTTGCTGCAGGAACCTTAATCAAGTGAAAGATGATGAAAGTTGATGTTCTGAACTATACCTAGAAAATATATATCTACATAAACTAGCAGTAATGTAAAAGTATATATACAGCTTAAAAAAGGGAGAAAAAAATAATTCTCACTATAGTATCTAGTGTGTATTATATATAGTTTAAGATGAAATTATCGAATTTATATTATATATAAAGGGGGTAGACTCGTTCTTGTTGATTATGTATGTTTCGACAAAGGCAACAAGCTAGACAAGTCTCTTTATAGTGAAATTAACGTCTATCGAAAAGTCTTTGTATTTAGTTTGATATGAACTCCAATATATCACCCATGCATGCTGCTTCCGCATGGAATTGTTTATGTCATAGTAACAATGTCGTAAGAAGGACAAACTAATCACACAGCCCAACAGTTTACATTTTGGGCCTGTCATGAAAAAAGTAGAAAAGGGCAGAACAGTAAAATGAAAAAAAATGCGCCGTTGCCGGGGATCGAACCCGGGTCACCCGCGTGACAGGCGGGAATACTTACCACTATACTACAACGACTTTGTTGTCTAAATCTCTCCTTAATTATTTATATATTACAAATATATCATCCCACTATTGTACTTTTGTTAGTTGATATCATCAAAATCTAAAGGAAATTATTTGGATAAGCATAGTACAACAAGAAAAGTTGAAAAATTGACATTTTGCTCGGGTTTGCAAAATCCATTGTAAGCTTGCCAAGTGATTATTTATTGTTGCAAACCATTTCAAATTTGTATGACTTATTGACTTATATGAAAAAGAGAATGTTTACGTTGTGATTAAAATTTGAAAAGGTGATCAAGATACCAGATTATCGGTCACCTTTAATAAGTCTTGAACTATGTTAACTGATATGAATAACATATTTGAGGATTTGGTAAAACGCATGTTGTCGTGTATCTAACGATGGCCCGACTCCACTTGATTCACTTATTCATACAGCATAACTGATCTGAACATTAAATCTGCCAAATATGCAAATACAGAAGAAAAAAAAGCTATTATATTATATTAAGCAAACAAATGAAAACAGAGAGACTCTTTTGAAGATTAATGTTTCCGAGGTTTTGACCATTGACGGTTCAAACTAGCTAGTGCTATAGTGCTATTGCTACTCCACAACACATCCTACTTTCTATGTCGCACGTGCTGCGCTCGTGAGTAACAGTGTACACGACACATGCCATGCGATAAAACAGTTGGCGCCTCACGTGCTACAGCATTGCAAAACCGAGTTAACGAGAAAGAATCATTCCCCTTTTGCATGTGGCCAGATAATATTTGAGCCATTCCCTTTGCTTTGAGAGTTTCCAAACTCAAGAATCTAGGTCTTATCTTTTGTTTTTCTTCTTGTTCCTTCGTTGATTGTTTTTATATAACCACGATTAGAGATTAATTACCTTGGAAAGTGTAAATGTTCAGTACTTTAAAATAAGGATTTGCAAATTTTCATATGAATTCTTGAGTACTTTACTTCTTTTCTACGTAAAAATTAGAGCTTGACATGTAGGTAATACACGTCGATTATCACTCATCTCGTAGTGATCATTTACTCTCTTTTTAAGTTTCATACTTTGATGTATTATAAGAATAGTTAAAGTTGCTTTTAGTTTCGTAGGTCGTCATTAGATCTAGTGGAAACTGGATCGTAGAATTTGAGATCATGCCAAAGGAGATTGCAATTTGCAAATATCATATTTTCATGTACTAATCTTTTTCTATAGTTAATTCTCGAAGACGCAATGTATTGAAATTATATTTGAATAATTGTCGTATAAAGGGTATTTTGAAAAGCAATGTAAAAGAGATAGTTAACTTAAAGCTCACGAGATCCAAATGCGGGTGAACGTTGGAACAGCTAAATCCACGTCTAAGATGACAAGGGCTTATGATTACAAATATGGTCAGCAATTATTCTCTTCCTATGCAATCTCTGTATACAATATTATTAATTTATTTGTCTCCCTCCTAAGCTTGTTCAAAATCTAACTTGCTGGCTATACTAATCTTCACCTAACATCCTTAATAGAAAGTTGAGTCAGATTTTCTTACATCGAATAAGTCGATAGTATGCTCAGGAAGAAACATGAAGCCCTTTTGACTCGAGGGAGGCTAATTAGTTTTGTGACAATCGATAAAGGTTATCTAATAATAGAGGCAATAGTGAACCCTAGAGATTATGTCACTTATTACATTCTCATGAAAGAAAGAGACTTAACATACGAGCTGGACGGATGATATCCTTCTGTCACTATTTTTCCCTATAGACTTTCGGCGGGAAATTCGAAATGATAAGTTTGACATGACATTTGTAGATTTCTTTCTTTTTGTATTTCTTCTTCTTTGGTTTAGTTCTTGTTTAGTCCACTCCATTATTATCACCGAATTCAAAATTCGGTACAAGGTAATAAGTTACCCCAACCATTCATTTTGCTCTAGTTCTGATTCAAACTTTATTCTACAAAAAAAAAAAAAAAAAATACTTGTTTTATTTTAATTACTTATTTTCTAATGGACTGTGGAATGAAGGCAGAGAGAAAAGACAGCTTCTGTAAAGCATATGCTGGCAGACACAACCCACCTTCAGTTGCCTCCCTTCACGCGCTCTTCCTCTTCTGTGTAATCCAATGCCCTCAAGCTTCGGCTCATTTCCCATAATTAGGTGTTTTTAATATCCCAATCTGATTAATCTCGTCGTGAATTACGGAATAAAAATGGATTCCACCTCACTTTCTGTTGTTCTTATTACAACATCAGCAGCTTTCTCAAGTGGCTTTAAACACTATTTATACAAAACAGATTATATAAACGCATTAACGAAGGTTATAATTAATATTATTGTCGGTATAGTGCTAATGATAGTATAATAATATAAGTCAAGACATTTGTGAGTAGAGTCCGGAGACCAGAGATGCAACTAGGGGCACACAATATTCGGCGTAAGATATTAGTTTTGTTAAACTATAGAACTTTAGAGTTTCTTTGGTTTAAAAATGTAATAAAAATGGTGTTTATGTTTTCCTGCTTCTATCTATATTCCAAAGAGAAAAAGAAAAACGAGAAGGAAGATCTGTTCCCGCTCTTTTGACTTAACGGTGCTGTCCTTTTCGGCAGGTAAAAGCTGGACCCCACCACCATTTCACTTCTGTCTTTTTCTTTTATTTCTTCTTTTTTTCTGTAAATTATATCTCCCTAAAATATCTAGGCGGGAGATTTATATTTCTATCCAATACAGTTTTATGACGGAGAAGGAGAGGGACGGATGACTGATTAAAAGCTGAAAATAAGCACGTCAGCTGTATTCAAATTTCCTGAGTGGTCACGAGATTTCTATGAACCTAATTTTTAAAATTATATAAAACCTACAAAATAGGGGTCTTCAATGGTTACCAGAAGAATAACGTTTAACCTTTGGGAGTTGAAATTATGTGCCGGTTATAGGAAGTTAGTTGCAATTAGCGCAATTATTTAATGTCTATCAAAAATACTTAAATGCAGCGTAATTATTCAGCAGTAAATGTAATTATAATTGATGGGGAAAAGCAGGTAGAAGAGGAGAAAAAAATGAGAGTGCAAATGATGAGAAGGATTTGCATGAGGAAAAGAGAGGAAGGCGTAATTATGAAGTGTTCTATGCTTTTTACTAGCCCACACAATATTATCTTTTTATATATAAACAGATACTACAAAGACTGAGATTTTACTTAGGGGTAATTAAAAAAAAGATTAGAAGACCCTATGAAACTGTAAATCACTACTTAACTGAGATTAAGTGGGTTCCACCTGTATTTCTCATGCATGCCCCATGCCATACACAATACAGTGAAAACAATAAAAAATATTTATAGAAAATGAAAGAAAAAGATACTGATGGACATAGAATCCAATCACTAAAACAAATAATTTTTTTTTGAAAAAATTACAACACAGTATGTTTTTTTTTTCAAGGAAAAAAAATTACTTAAAAAGAAAGACCAAGGGACATAGTTTTTGAATTTCGTCCATCACGCATTAATTATGGATAACTAAAAAAAAATAAAAAAAAATAAAGAGATAGTGTTAAAGTGCTTTTGAGCTGTCTTATAGAAACCCTGAAGAAACCTTAATAAAAGCAAACCCTCTCTTCAACATTCTCCCATCTTCCCTCTCCTCTCCAACTACACACACCAACACCACTCTCTCTCTCTCTAAAGATGTCTCATCTCCCTCCCCTTTGCCTCCCCGTCCTGGAGAAACCCCCTGCCTCCGAGTTAACCCCGACTCGACTCGGTTTCCCCACCGAGTTCCCTTACGAGTTCGACTCTCCAGCTTTCACCTCCCCCGGCGACTCCACCGACGAGAGCAGCGACGACGAAGAAGGCTTCCTCGCCGGGCTAACTCGCCGACTCGCTCCCTCGACTCACCGCCTCCCTCCTCCTCCCTCCAAGGTCGCAGCTACTTCGCCGCAGTCAACGCTGAGTGGACTCGGAAGCTACTCGAACTCGGGAAGCAGAAGCCCTGTTCTCCCACCACCTTCTCATGCGACGTCGTTTCGTAGAGACAGTGTCTTGGATGTGATCTCTGCCGCGGCTGGAGAGGTAGCGAGACTCAAACTCGGAAGCTACGAGCCTCATCATCACGTTCCACGTCAAAACGCTGCGTTTCAGACCGACCGTTATATCCAGCAGCAGCGTCTCCTCCTTCACCACATGTGGCTCTCTTCTCAGTCAAGAATCAAGTCCTCGGAAAATGCTTTATTAACCAACGCTGCGTTGATGCGTCAGCACGCCGGAACTCCGATGAAACGTCCTTCTACCGGCACCGGAGTTTTCATTCCTCGGAGATACCCAACAACAACAACACCTTCAGAGCCCATCAAGAAACCATTACCAGTCAACACAAAAGTCAACTATGATGAGTTCATCAACGTTAAGTCAAGACAAAGCCAGTTCGATTACGGTAATTATTTTAAGTAGTTGTAACTCTTTTTAAAGTATAAACAAACAGTTAATTTTAGTAATCTAATTTTTTTTTTTAATTTGAGCAGAGTGCATGGTAGCAAGAAGTAAACTACTAGCTCGTCAGGGAAACTACAGAGCAGTTGGTTGTCTGAATCAAGAGAGACGTCTTCCTCAGGACTGGATGTACTGAGACTTGTTTGTTTTTGTCTCGGAAGGAGCGTTAGTTAGAAGTGGTTTGGTTTTAGGTTATAAACTTGAGATTGTTATGGTTACTGGTAATAATAAGGATTTGGAAATCCAAATAAAAGTAGGGGATATTTACAAGTGTGTTACATTAGCATAATATTTTATATGTATTTTTTAGTCACTTAGACCAAAAAGCTCTCTGTAATTTTTATTTTGTTGACCTTGGGAAGGGTTCAAGGGAGTTGAGTGGAGTGTTGTACTATTATTTTTTTCACTTTAGTCGACATGTTAAGTTTCAAAATGTGTTGGGTGGGGGGATTTTTTGTTGTTATTTGTTGTATTAATTTCATAGTTTTATCTCCTATTTCTGGAGGATCTAATGGGGTTGTAATAAAAATATCGGAAATATTTTGTTTCTTTATTTCTTACCTTTATTTCTCATTTTATTGATTAAGAACTTTAAATTTTGTACTTCCAGACCAGTTTCGTATTTTGGGGTTGTTTAAATTTAAAAAGGCAAGTAAGAAACTGTTGTTTCAATTATCCATGAAGCTACTCACTGTATTAACTTCGATTATAGGGAGTTGCATATCTAATGGGTTGATACGTATTCTTTTTGAAAAAATTAAAATAAAGAAGCATATGATGACATGGTAACATGGAAAAAAGCAAAAAGAAAGAAGCAAAGAAGATCTGGAAAAGAAAAAAAAAGAAGATAAGGGTTGCGTAGGCGTGAAGCAGTGTGCAAATATGCACATACTTTGAAAAATAGAACACGCCTTTTTATTAGCTATAGGCCAGACTCTAATTTCTACGTAAATTGGTACTTTTGTAGTTTGATAGACTGATAGTGAACTTTGAACTTTTACAGTCTGGCCTATAGCTATTATAGTACAAGTTTAGATAATTAGGAACGTTGCCATTTCTGAATGAGATCGTTCAACAGACTTTGGATTCAAACTATAGGTCACACTAACCACATAAGAAGAAACAAATGCAACAGCTTTTGTAATTTGTCCATTTATGTATTATGTTAAGAGTCCAGTCCATATCATCTTATCTTAATATGGGAATGATTTTGTGCTATATTATCTTCATGGCTGGCTCTAAGATTTTGGGGGCATATGGCGATTTTTATGTAAACAAAAATTTTGTTGGATTTAAAATATTTTTTGGGATTTATATTGATATAATTTTCTTCAAAAATTTTAAGGGTCTGAAGTAAATGCTTCACTAGACATATCCCAGGACCACCCTGATTATGATGAGCACTTTGACAGCACTAGAGAGACTTATCAACAAACCATAGATACAACCTTCTAGACTAAACCAAGATCAAAGCCAATAACGAGGATAAACCTATATTCACCCTCTGAAATGAAAAAAAGTTGGTCTAATTCGACTAATGATTCATTATTATGTATGAATGTGTCCTTTAAACATAACTAGATTCGATTGATGGCAACTTGAATCAAACACATAGTTTTGGTGTACTTGCGTGTCAACAAAGCAGAGTCAGAATAGTAGTAGTACGTTGAAAGTAATGTAACTATACCTAAAACTTTTTCTTCTTCAGTTTTAAATATCGTTTTGGTTTTGTTTCAAATTTCTAAATATTTTCTTATGAATTATTTCTATATTTTGAGAGCGTTGATTGTTGCACGCATTTCGCAATTCCGAATAAAGCCAAGAGCAATCACATTTCTTGTGCAACACTGAACCATTTCATAAGTTGCTATGGAGTTTCAACGATTCTTAAAGATGAAGTCGAGAAAGAAACAAAAGAAGTGAAGGCACAAAAATCTAAAGACAAAAGAGTGAAGACATGTGTTTGGTTTGGGAGATGTAGATTCAAGCAGCTTTATCATTTGACTTGGTCAAACTTGAACTTATTGTTAACACAATTTACTATATGCTAGATTTTTATAATGTTTATTTTTTGGTTTTATGTTATTTTTTTTAATATTGTTATAAGACGAGAACTGTTACTTTTCAAATAGTGATCTTACAATACTTACATTAGCAGGAGTAGTAGGTCATTTTTTTTCATTTCTACTTATCCGAATGATTGTTCATGTTTTTAGTATAGAATGCTATATCATAGTTAACTTTTCATGCAAAATCATTCCATAACTAATTGTAAGCACGCATGTATTATCTAAGATATACACCAAAACTTGAGATGCATGATTAGGAGTGCATATTCAGACCTAACCTAATTATTCAAATCAAGATCATTCAAAATCATTGCAGAAAGTAGCAAGTTATCCGTTCAATGAAAATGGAACATACCGAATCAAACCTGTACTGAAAAATTGAACTACTGAAATTTGTATTTATGACATATTTATGATAAAAATTAATACTGAAATAGGTATTAATAATGTCCGGTTAGTACAATATCAATTATAATCTACACTCACATTTGTTTATTAATTTGAACCAATTAAAATTTAAGAAATTTCATTAAACCTGAGACTAAACAAACAAACCGATACTAGACACTTCACTTGAATTAATTTAATCTCTAGCTAATTGAGATTCCATTCTATTGAACCCGAACCATTATATAGTAGTGAATTATTATTATGTTTTGGTAGGTCATCGTTGTTGATAATTTTTCGAAACTATAATAATTATTAAGCCAGTATGTCTCTCAGAGGACGACAAGGTGTCCATATATATGGCAGCAGTGTGAGTAAAGCAAAAGCCATAATCAATCTTCGTTATCTTTATTATCGGATAATTTGTATTCTTTTCTACGCAATTGGATAGTGTCGCTACTGCGAGTAATAGCTCAGAGACTTTACGTCGACAGATAGCTTAGACCCTTTACCTAGAAATGATAGCTCTACAAGAATTTAGATGCAACTATGATTTAAATCTATGAGTTGCGTTTCTAGAAGTAATTTACTGCTACTATTTTCGGATGAAAAAAAATTATATAAACTGAAGATTTTTAAAATGTATGTATAAAAATCCCCAAATCCAAAATATACTAGTATAACGTTTTCGACTTTGATTATAATTTTTTCAATCACACAAACTAATATATAAAAAATATATTTCTATATAGAACATACTTTTGTCACGACTTTTTTAATCTATAAATACAATGAAATTTATTTATTATATAAAATTTTAGTTATGTTTAAATAACTTCATACAATTTATCCATAAAGTTATGAATCCGGAGGCCTTCTTTTCGTCGGCTATCAAAGGCCCAAGATTGCCCCATATTTTGGCAGGCTATAAAAAAAGAGGATGATTTGGGCATCTCTGTTTTTTTTTTTGTTTTTGGTTAATTGGGTCAAGGAGAAAGTGTTCCTTGACGAATAAGAAACAAAGAAACTGATGTTAAAAGAGTAAACTCTGACTCTGTGTCTCCGAGGAAGCATTTTATGATTAGTTGCTGTGTATGGGTTTTGTGAAGAGGAAGAGTTTGCGATGTACGATGAGGAATGAACCGCGAGCCGTGGAGGCAGGCGGCGAGGATGGAGAAGGAGTTTAGGTCAAATTGATGGTGGAGACGGAAGAGGTAGGGTTCGGAGATTACGGAGAAGCGATAGGATTTTTATATATATCGACAGGCCATGCATGCTCTATATGAAATTACACGAACGATCATCACATCTGAGCTGAACACATAATTGTCCATAGTATTTTTTTAATTTGTGATTGTAGTCCTCCACTTTTTTGCAACCCCCATTGACTTTCTTCGTGATGGAAGATCCTTACTTTTGAAGTCGTCAGTGAAGGACATTGAAAATGCAAACTCGTTAAAAAGAAAGTCAATATACAACAGCATGATAGTGAATACCAGTAGAATATTAAAATAATGTTAATGAATAGTGGATTCAGACAAAAAGTTATGTATCAACCGCAAATTCACATACTGTATAATCTCACAGCGTATGCTACTCAGTGACAAAACATGCTACTCATTCCTCTTAAACAAATAAAATAAAATTATAACATCTAAAATAAACTAAACCATATACTTATTTAGAAACGGTTACGCCTGGTTAGGTTAATACTACTTAAGTCAATATAAGAATGGAAACCAAAAAGTAGAAAATAATTAAAGTGGAACAAAAAAAACTGGATGAAGGTGGAAATTAAAAGATAAAAAGGATAACAAAGGGTTGAAAAACAAACCACATTGCTCTCAACTTTTAGAGAGAGAGAGAGAACATATTCTTCATAGCAACTAGAGGAAGGATCCAAAGGGATCGCATTGATCCTAAGTAAAGTGAATTCTCCTTTTTATTTTCTTAAGAATTGGCAAAAAAAAATCCCAAAAATTTGCTTGGTTTTGGATCATGCTATCCCTTTCGATTCATCCTTCGGTAGCTTCCTCTTCGATCACGTGGTTTTAGTAGATTCTTCACCGGAGATCTTGTAGGCTTAACAGTTCTCTGATACTTTGGTCTCAAGCCAACAGAAGCAATCTTGGAAACTCTCTTCTTACAAGTAAGTTTCAAAGACTCTTCTTGTCCAAAAGTGAATCGTGCCAAGAACTGAAGACCTACCTTATTTCTTAACGAAAATATTTGGGATCGAATTTCAAATTTAAATAAAAGGAAATTCTTTATTGGTTTTTTTTTGCTAAATATCTTGATTAATTATGAAATATTACAATATATGACTTTCATATGTATCAATTTAATTGTCATGGTAAAACATTTTTTTTTCAAAATAAATATCGTTTACAGATTTGAATGAAAAGTTTATTGATAATGTTCTTGAGTTTATTCTTCTATTAGTTGAAATATAATAATAATTTTTTTTATTTAGAAAATAAATGTTTTTTAATCTGTGTGTATAATCAGATGGTGTATTATCTATGAAATATATCACTTGAAATTATTTTTAATTGGTTAAAACTGTCCTGAAAATGGCTACATGGCCATTTCTGAATACTAGTTTTTCAGTTGTATTTATGGTATATATATATATATATATATATTGGTGGATATTGGTGTATATATATATTAGTGCATCTTTCATATCAATTATTTCCTTAGATATATGGTACAACTTTATATTCATTTCGAGATTACTTTCGACACATGCTTACTAGTTTGAAATCCAAGTCCCAAAGTCTCGTTGGATCTCGTTAGATTAGTCAAAAAAATAGGACTTGGAGTAAAGGTGTACATGTAATATAAATTATATAAGGATAGATGTTGTTCACACAAAAGGAGGATTTGGACCGTTTTAACTTTTACCCCAACATAGTGGAATTTCAAGATGAAAAAGAAAATTATCAACAGCAAATCCAAAGAAAAAACGAAGATAAACATTGAATCTAACTAAAACCCATATAAAATTGGATAATTCTTTCAAATAGACATTTTTAAATTTTTATCACAAAATAGACATCAAAAACTAAAATGACCAAAATAGCATTTTTTATTTTAAAAATTTTAATTATTTTTAAAATTCAAATCCTATACTCAAAAAGCCACTGTACAGATATAAATTTTAAAAATAAAAATGAGCAAAATAAACTTAAATATTTTATCAAAATAAATAAACATACACTTATACATTTTTGGTTAAATAATCCTAGACTTTTTTATGTAGACTACAACTCTAAATAAAAAAATCTAGGATTATTTAACCCAAAATGTATAAGTGTACGTTTATTTATTTTGATAAAATATTTAAGTTTATTTTGCTCATTTTTATTTTTAAAATTTATATTTGCGACAAAAAAAAATTTCGGTTTATTCTAAATAATTTCTCTATAAAATATAGTATATATATAAAAAAAGTCTTCATCGCAAAGTACAACGAGTTACAGACTTATCTTAGTTAACAGCAAACCCTATATATATTTTAGTTTATATTTTTCTTCTGTTAAATGCATATTTGCCCCAGTTTTGAATAGAATGTCACTCGCAAATTTGTGGCAGGTTTAGAAATATTTTGAAGAAAAAATTGTGGTTACCATCATTACGTTTCGTCTAAAGAAAGTCCAGACTATCTGAAAATAACAGTCACGATCATAATTTGAGGACATCATCATTAGTTATATGGTTGACTTTCAAACATGAATACGCATATCATACACACATTATGAATATCTTTATTATTATTTCCTTCTTACAATCATTTTTCTCCCCACTGTAATGTGTGAAAGAAGAAATGAGCAGAAAAAATATCTAAAGAAATCAAACTGAACCAAGAAGAAAAGGAACAGAATCATGACATTGAATTTGATGTTGTTTACGTGCAAAAGATTTTGGTGGACCGGCAGATATGGAAGAAAGGACGATGTATTTCTTCATATGCGAGGTTTGAAATTCAATTGTCTCCTTCTTTCCCTACACTTTGCTATTTACGTATGCTTACAGTTATCTTTATATTTTGGGTAATTTGCAAATTCCATTGTCTCACTGTTTTATCCTCGTGTAGTTGCTTGAGTTACACGTTCCTTTTTCGACATTGTCAAATTTCAGTGTCTTCATGGGTTCAGCTTAGAAAAGCCAGGTACTGATACATTTAGTTAGACCACCTTTCAAGCCCATGGATGTAAACGTATGTAATGTAGTAACTGTGACAAGTGACAACGGTTCCACAAGCATCACACGTGGTTTATGTTAATCCAGCTTCCAACTTGCAAATCAAATCACTTGATTCTGCTCTGGTCTTCATGCAAGATTGAACCGTTGGGGAGGAGATAAATCATTAATATCTTAAATGTCTCATAGCATCAGTTATTCTTCTAAACAATATCTTGAATCTTTATTGGTCAAGTTTTTTTTTTTACCAAAATTATACTCCTACCAAGATAAAGGTGGCAAAAAAATATTATCTTTTGCTTATCGGGATAAAAAATATACTGGACTTCGCTATAAAGTGTCCTTGCAATTAATTGTGTCCACAACACTAAGACTTCTTTATCGTCCATATTACTAAGGCACTACAAATCATATGGGATACAACGATATATACTTATTCCTAATTAGTTTTTTAACTACTAACTAGATCTCGTCCGCACAACCGTGCGGATTTTCTTTTTATTTATAATTTATAAAAAATTTTATCAATAAATAATAATATATTTACTTATAAAATCATGCAAAATACTAAAATAATAGATGTTAAAGTATCATTTTTAAACACAACATGAA
>CAKOAT010464042.1:229903-265928 GCA_932364175.1 Eruca vesicaria subsp. sativa | reverse complement strand
TATCTAAATAAATTTTAAAATGTATTGTATGCAAATTCCAGAAATTAAAACTCTATATTAAAGAAGATTATAATTTAATTATTTTAAATTATAATTTATGTATCAAACTCAAAAATATATTATTTAGTAATAACAATCAATAAGAATATAAATTAAAATATATAAAACAAATTACTATATATTAATAATGAAGAATAAAGAACTTAAACAACTAAATTATAGAGTTATATAATATATAACATTAAATGTAAATCATATATTTATTTTTTTTATAATACTATCAAAGTGTTATATTTATAAAATGAAAAAAAATTGTGTGGGTTAAACTCTAATATATAGTTTTTTATTTAGGATTTAGAAATGTATAATGCTATCTAGATAAATTTTAATATCTTAAACAAAAACATTTATATTTCGAATAAAAGATAAATATATGGGATAATATTATGGTAATACAATTTAAAAAGATGCCAAAAAGATTTTGTTGGATTTATTTCATTTGTATTTTAAATAGAAAAATAAAGATATTTAAAGATATTATCATTAAATTATGTAACATTTGATAATCTTCATAATCTTTTTAATGAATAGTCCATTTTTTTAAAAATCACACATGAATCTAGGTTGCGACTTCTGTTTTAATATATAAGATTCCTTTCAATTATGAATTATCATATAACATATATATGCGTACGTTAGAGGAAGGTTATTTTTTGTATACTTGTAATTTAATATCTAGAACATGTAAATCAAGCAACTACACGAGGATCAACCAATGTCAATTAGCTGAACTTTGAAAATGTAGGAACACAGGTTTTTGTAACCTTCATGAGAATAGTTGGCAATTCCAAGTGGTTTAAGATTTGTTGGAATTTGTGCCCTTCTGCCATTAACTTCAGCCAATAGTTAGATTGCATGGCCCCAGTCAACTTGCTCTGGAGAACATGTCAATATTTATATAATTTCGATGAAAACTCAAAAAAAAAGATTTTCTCAAATATAGTAGAACTACCAATTTTTTTGTTTGTTTTAAATAACTTTGAATTTTAGATAAAAATTAAAAAATTAAAAATAAAGTGTATTTAATTTCTGGACTTTACAGAACATTTAAGAGTTTTGTTCACCAATAATGTCAAGGAACGTTTTTCTCGAAAGAATAATTTTTTTTGCAAAACATATTTGTTTAGTTATAACTTTTTTTTATTTATAAAATTTGGCCATTCTTATAGGATCTCATGCAAAACCAAAAAATTCAGACAAGAGAGAGAGACTTGAGACCTCAAAAGCTCACAACACCAACCAAAATGTGTTACAATGTTATGTGCGTAATTAACAAAGAAGAATCCAGCTTTTCTTCATCGATCTCTCTTTTTCTTTGACTGATTTAGATTCTATTTTGTTTTCAGTGAAGGAGAGAAAAAATCGCTATAAAAAAAAAAGACAGATTCTATATAAATCAGAAAAGCTGGCTTTCTCAAAACTCTTTCATGTGGCTGAGGAAAGAGGAGGAGGAGAAGAAAGGCAAAGGCTCTTAGCTGCAGAGACACAAGAGCCTTTTGTCGTAAGAACCATGAACGCCACCGAAGCTATGAATCGCAAAGTTAATGGCAGAGGAGACAATGATGTTGATATTGAAATCCCTGACACTGCTCACCAAATTAGCAGCGGTTTGTAAATTTATATTCCCCTCCTCTTTTTTTTTTTTGTTATTTTTCCTTTTTACTATGAAAAATATTTTCACTAGGAAGAGTAAAAAAAACAATGTTTTCATGATTTTCACAATGGCTATTTCTTCAAAATGTTGGCTCTGATGATTTTAACGGTGACATTTCCTCAAAATGTTGTATTATTGATGGTTCTGACTTCTGATATTTACCATGTCTTCCAAAATTTGATTCTGACAAAAAGACAATAAAAAGTTTCTTTCATGGTTCGGATGATTACTTTTTTCTTCAAAATATTCTTTCATTAATCTGAAAATGTTATAGTTTAAGTTGCTCTCAAAAACTCTGCTTTTTGTGGTCTTGTAATTAGTAACTTGAAATCAAATTTTGGGGGTTAAACTAAGTATAATCTTGTGGAATGGTACAGATTCATGGTTTCAGGTGGCGTTTGTTCTAACGACGGGTATAAACAGCGCATATGTGTTGGGATATTCAGGAACAGTAATGGTTCCTTTAGGTTGGATTGGTGGTGTGGTTGGTCTTCTTCTCGCTACTGCAATCTCTCTCTATGCAAACACTCTTGTAGCCAAGCTTCATGAGTTTGGTGGCAGGAGACACATTCGTTATAGAGACCTTGCTGGCTTCATCTACGGTATAAAAAAACACCAAACAACCTCTCTTATGTTTGTTCTGTTTCTCTCCTCTGTTGTCACACTCGTTGAATTGTCTTTATCAGGTAGAAAGGCTTATCACCTTACATGGGGATTGCAGTATGTTAATCTTTTCATGATTAACTGTGGATATATCATACTAGCTGGTTCTGCCTTGAAGGTAGTTAAATAATCTCCCCTCTTGCTTCTTGATTCTTGATTCCGTGTGAGCCAAGTATAGTTATTTTGGGGTGTGTGCTCTGTTTTTGCAGGCTGTTTATGTGCTTTTCAGGGATGATCATACCATCAAACTACCTCATTGTATAGCCATTGCTGGTCTGATATGTGCGGTTTTCGCCATTGGAATCCCTCATTTATCTGCTCTAGGGGTCTGGCTTGCAGTTTCCACCATCCTCAGCCTCATCTACATCGTTGTAGCGATTGTCCTATCAGTTAGAGACGGTATAACTTAAATGATGATCAAGATTTTAGCTATACTAATGGATCTTAATATAGCTACTGATAAATATGATTCTTGGCTATTCTTTTTGTTGTTTTTTGTAGGAGTCACAGCACCTGCAAGAGATTATGAGATACAAGGATCATCATTAAACAAAATTTTTACCATCACAGGAGCAGCAGCAAACCTGGTTTTTGCATTCAACACAGGGATGCTTCCAGAGATTCAGGCAACAGTGAGACAACCAGTTGTGAAAAACATGATGAAGGCTCTATACTTTCAGTTCACAGCTGGTGTCTTACCAATGTACGCAGTTACATTCATCGGATACTGGGCTTATGGATCCTCAACCTCCACCTATCTGCTCAACAGTGTTAACGGCCCACTCTGGGTCAAAGCCCTTGCTAACATCTCAGCTATACTTCAATCTGTTATCTCTTTACATGTAAGTCTATGCTTCTTAACTTGTATTGAACTCTTAAAAAAAGTTTTGCTCATTTCTTCCTTCTTTTGTTGTAGATATTTGCTAGTCCAACATATGAGTACATGGACACAAGGTTTGGGATAAAAGGAAACCCATTAGCTATAAAGAATTTATTGTTCAGGATCATGGCTAGAGGAGGGTACATTGCGGTTAGCACGCTTATCTCAGCACTCTTGCCGTTCCTTGGGGACTTCATGAGTCTCACTGGTGCAGTGAGCACATTCCCTCTTACATTCATTCTGGCTAACCACATGTACTATAAGGCTATGAACAATAAGCTTAGTCCTGTGCAAAAGCTATGGCATTGGCTTAATGTTGTCTTTTTCAGTTTGATGTCTGCTGCTGCTGCTATTGCAGCTGTTAGACTCATTGCCCTTGACTCTAAGAACTTCCATGTTTTTGCAGATCTGTAATTTCATTTATAGTAATTTGTATTATTCTTTATTGTACTTGTTAGGCAAGGTTTCTTTCCTATACCAAAGCTTTTTTTTTTTTGTATTTATAACACATCAGAATCTAAACGAAACAAAAGGTTATACAAAGTAGTAAAGCTTACCATCTAGGAATGATCATTATTAGCCATCTAGAAAGCCTCTCATTCACAGCTGAGTCAGCATTCAAGTGAATTGTGACTCAGGTCTGAACTGAATCATCAATAACTTGAAACTGTTGTGTGTTTTGCTCAACCCATTTTCTTGCTAGGCGGCAAACGTTTTGATGTTTCTTAAGAAGACAAATGAAAAGTTTAGTATCTGTGGAAAACGCTATAGGTTCTTGAGAGAGTGGAGACGGTTGTGAGGTTGACAAACTCACCTGTGATCCCAAAGTGAAACCCCTCTAAACACTATACAGAACTTTAGGACAAACTCTTCTTTTCTTCTTACAAAAAAGGAGTCATCTCATGATATTTTTTGGACCTTCAGATTGGTGGATGAGCTTGTTTCCTTGTACAAAGAGTCATCTATGCGTCAGGAGCGTGATGAGATTAGACCTCTTATCCTCCGTATGTTTCTATAGTCTTATGAACTAACTGCACTTCCAAATCTGTTTTTTACTTTTTTATTTAATTTGAAGTTGATGGACAAGATGATGGACAAGGTATGATGAGCTTTTAATAACCAGATATTTGTAGTGATGCGGAAAGAGACATTCACAGGTCTCTCACACAATATACCTCAAGAACAGGTTCGTATGCGATCTCATCACATCACAAAACAGAGTTTGATCTGTTTCATCGGAGTTTGGTTATATGAATCCGACATATCTTTTGTTATCTTAACATGAATGAGTATTAAAAAATAAATGTTCAGTGCAAAAGGAGAACAACAAGTCCACTAAAATTGACATTCGTTTGCTTTAGTATAATAATAACGTTTAAGGACACAATCAACAGAATAAGTAGTAGCAGCCTAGCTAGGTGGGCTCAAAGCGGTCGGGAATCACTTGCCGGAGTAATGTAGACCACTATTGGCCGACATTTTGGGATCAGGTTTCAGTGGCTGTGGCTGTGGGAACATAGCTTTGTATTGTGGATCTATTTGCCAATGATATGGTGTATTTTGTGACTGCTGCTGCTGGATCATATTCATATGCATCGGTGGTACTGATCCATTCATCTGAAACTGTGGTTGTCCTTGTTGCATCATCATTTGATATTGTAAAAGTGGATTCAACGTAGGTGGAGGAGGTCGCCTAGCATTGCCATGATCAAAAGTACCATTCCCAAACCTTGTTGACCCGAACATTCTCTTTGCCAATGGAAAAGGCTCTACAACTTTTGGTTTCCTGCGTAAACACCCTAACATAAGATACTTCCTTAGCATCCCTTCCTTCTTCTTTATAGTATTAGTGGGCCTCGTATTTACTTGCGACGCACGTTCCATTGGTCTTGGATCAGGATTTGAACAAGTGTCATCAGAACAAGTGTCGTCTTCATCCTCATCCTCATCCTCATCTTCTTCGTCTTCTTCATCGCTGCTTGTGAGATCAACATCAGGCATGTAATTTACAGACACAAGCTCTGCTTTTTTTTTACATTTTGTAAGTTTCTGAACGAGAGTCATAGGGTCCACGTCTCCTGTGATTGTCATGAGCCCTTCTTCTTCGTTATACTCCACTGCTGTCACGCCTGTATATATATATTCATAGGAAACAAAAGTGTTTTTAAACATAGAAATCTTCTATTTTAAGTTTTATATCCTTTTTTTTTTTCATACCGGAGAGACTCAGTAGCTTTGCCTTTGCGTTGTTTGGGCAACCGGAACAACTATTTAGATCGACTTTTAGTACGCAAGCCTGCAAAAAAAAAAGTTACACAGAGTCATAAGCAACTGAAAAAGTGACTCAGAGAGATTGAGAGACGAGAAAAAGTGTTACTCGGTTTGTGTTGGCCATTAAAGAGAAGCTGGGTGAGGAAGGAGAAGAACAACCCTAAACTTATATTGTATTAAACATTTCCATAGACGAAGGAAGGAGTTTCCATAATTTGAGTTTTGTGAATATATGATTTTTATATTATAACAAGTAAAAGAATCCATTACACACCGTTCATGGAAGACTAAAACAAAATCTTTTATGTACAAACCTGATTTGCATCATCAAACATCATCATAGCTCCCTCAGGACTCATAACAGTTGGTGGACAATCTGTTCTCTGACCAGCCAGTGAGTAATACGCAAGTATATGAGCCGGCTGCTCCACATCCCTTACCTCTCCCATCCAATCCACTTGCGGGATTTTTCTATCCGGAATCAGCTCTATATTCCAGTACGGTCTAGACATCACCCTCACATCTTGTCCCGTCACTAAAGCTCCATACACTTGTACCCACAAGTATCTCAGCGAACGTAACTTCATCAACGCTGCAGCGATTCCTCTCTCGCTGAAGCAACATCCTTTCATCTCCAGCTTCTGCAGCTGCTTCGGACACCCTCTTGCAAATTCCATCAGTCCTTGGTCTGTTTCACCAACGTAACCAAGACGCATCCACCTCACGTTTTGACTGTACTCTCCTATGTATCTTAACCCCACGTCCGTTAAGCCGCCTTGTCTGAGATAGAGCGCAAACCGTCTGAGTTTCTTGCATCCCATCAACAGTGATCTGACTCCGTTGTCTAGTGGCAAATCTGTTATTTTCTTTTTCTGGTGGAGCAAGACGAGGCGGAAGTCGATGAGGTTTTTCAGATGTGTGCCTACGGTTTCGAGAGACTCGTTGGTTATGTCTGTGACATACACCGCCAAGTATTTAAGCTCATGGCAGCTCTGAGCCAAAGCTATTAATCCTCTTTGTGTGACTAAACCTCCTTCGTCCTCCATCCCTTGTTCATATTCTTCCCGTTCAATCCTCAGCCGCTTCAACCTCTTACAGTACTGCGCAAGAGCCTCTAGACCCTTATCTCCGATTACATTCCTCCTCGTCTGAGATACACACCAATAACATTGTCAGTTTTCTATATATATACACCACATTCTAAGAAGAAAGTGAATTCGTCGTTTACCTCAAGAACTTCCAAATTAGGACACTTTTGGATTAGTTTACAATGATCATCAGTTCCGAGAAACGCATAGAGCAGATCCAGCTTCCGGATTTGTGCAGCGAATGGAAACACTATTGGCATTTGGTTTGCTCCCAAGTAAGAGAGGCCCAGACGGCAAAGCTTTGGAGGGAAAGTCAGGTTCGTGTACTTGTCAGGGTCCCCAACATTTTCATTCAAGGCGCCACTAAAAAACTCTTCAAGGTTAACTGCAGCGTTAAAGAAGCCGACTAGATCCAACATCTCAAGCTCACCGACCTTCACAGAGACCAGAGAGCGGTGGCAATTCCTAGCTATCATTGCCAAGTCTTGGCGGCTGAGTATTGTTAACTCAGTCATGTAAAAGTTTAAAACCTCGAGAGACGTGTTGTGGAGAGCAAGCTCGTGTAGCCATTTACCATCTTTTTCAAAAATAGAACTCTCATCCATCAACAACGTTTTGATCTTCCTGTTCAGAGGAAACATACAGAACCAAAGTGAGAAAACAACTCAAAATAAATTCTATTTTCAACTTAAGACTTCTTATACACAACAGCAACAACCAAATCAAGGATGCAACAACAACATTAAATAATCATAAACTCCAAGCGACGATCTTTCTGCAGATGACATGAATATAACCAAGTCAACACTACTATGTAAACAACTTGATTATGAACATGGATATAGTATTGATTCCTTATACTCCATGGGACCTAATGCAAGAACGAGATTATAAACATGACTCTCTGCAGATGACAGATATAATCAATTAATCAATCATATTTTTTTTGCTAATATCACACATAAACAAAAGTAGTAAAGTTCACCAAAGAAGTAAAAGGCGGTTGATTGATTCTACTATCTATGCATAACCACAAGTGTAACGTGAAGTAAGAAATCTAATAAAGTAACGTCCTTTATACAAGTAGCTACTTACCCAATTCAGCTAAAGAAACCCAAAATGCAACAATCTTGTTCTAACTAAAGAAACCAAATAAAGTAATGTCCTTTAAACAAGTAAGAGCCACCAAAGTTTCCACCTTTCCCAATTAATCTAAACAAACAATCTTTTAACATACAAAGAATCAATCTTGTAGTTACCTGCAGTGTTTAACGACACTCAAGATCCCATCAGTAGAGAACCCAGAGCACTTATCAAGCTTCAAAACCTCAAGCTCATCACCCCTCGCTCTAGCCAAAACATCAAGATCCAAATCACTCACAATCATCCTCCTGAAATGCACAGACCTGATCCTCCGCAGCGACAAGGCAATCTCGTTAACCCAAGGGGTCGCAAACCCTCCCCAATTCTCGGGGACGAGGTTGAACATAGCGGCACGTGGCTTCCCTTTGAGCTTGAGAGACCTCAGATTCGGGAACCTTCGGCTGAGACGGTGAGGGGAAGAGGCGTAGCAGAAGGCTATGGTCACGTGCTCTCTCGTCTCGGAGTCTGCTTTGAACCATAACGGGTTGACTAGGGATGCGGATGCGCGGTCTTTGGGGTCGGTTACGTATGGCATGAGTATCGAGATGACGTCATCTACCGTCCCGGGGGTTGATTTGAGCTTCTTGGTGACGGGATCGTCCATCTTCGTCGTCAAGATTCGATGGAGAGTGGAGTTGGAGAGAGTGGCAAGAGAAATCTATATATAGAAGAGAATCTCGTCTGTTTTTTTTGTTGTTGTTGGATAATGTTTTTTTATTTTATTTTTTGGGATTAAGTGGGCACAGAATAGCATTTTGATTTTTGATCATATAATATACAAATACAAGTGTGTGTGTGTGTTAAGTTAGACAACAATTTTATATTGATTTATGTTAGTAAAGCCAGATCTCTTTTATTAAACGACAATATAAACAGAATATTAACAGGATGTGTTTGATTGATTATCCAATGGATGATTTAAATACAGCTTGATCATTGTTATTTAGCTTAATTAAAGCTTCTTTGGGTTAAGGATAACATTTTCTATCGTTAATAGAAAAAGTGGTTTCCTACATGAAATAACGTGGTTTCGCTATATGATATACGCTACCCACAATCATATGTTTTTATAGTTAAAAGCTAATATGAATTATTGAACGACAATCTCAGATTAATTCGAAAATTTGGTTATAGCAAAAGAAAAGTTTATGGCGTCTCTAAACAAAAGTAGTTTAATTATCTAAAACGAAATATTTGGGAGTTTTAAGAACATACTTTCTTCAATATATCATTATCATCATTTCTTCTTCTTTGGTTCTTCTTTTGCATAGTCCTTGATTAATGCTTCCACGTCTTTCCAGAACAAACCCTCAACAAGAACTCCCTCTTTCGTAAACCTGTGTAACAAACACAAATAAACATACTGACATTAGCTAGAGCTAATGATGAACAGATAGTAATGTAGAGAAAGAGAGAGAGACCATTGGGTGACACTTTTGGTGAATTGGACTGACTTCCCAGCTGAGATTGAATTTGGATCAGCACTGTCAATGGTGAGAGTGTACTCATCAGAGAACCTCGGCAGCTTTGAAGAGACAACTAAGCCAGTGCTGGTGAATGATCCCTACGTATTCAACCAACCCATTTTAAGATTGTTGAACATACAGTAGTAGCAAATGATGAGCTAAATAAAACATTTTTCGAAATGCAGCAAAACAAATGAAAGTGTGCATGCCTATCAACTAGAGAACATTAAAGCCCTTGTGTGTGTTTTGATAGTATCAGAAATTCAGAATGAAATAAACCCGCAAACCAAATAACTGCATCAGTTGAAATGATTTCAACAAATTAAAATGGAGGAGCTCTTATCCTCAACGATACAAACTATGGAAGATTAAACTTCTTCAAGCTGGTGAAAAATGAGAAGCAAAACAGCCCACATTACATTCCCAAAACCACCCACTTAGTTGAACAACTATGTTTCAAAGAACAAGACAGCACCAAAAGAAACGAGAACTTCCAGAGCCACATTGCCAAGACTTTATCAAAACTAAACACTGAGATGCAGCTTTTCCTAAAGACTCAAATTCCCAAAACCAAGGTGCATACGCATACAATACTACTTAACATGTCAGACACACAATTCTAGTTCCTCAAAAAACAAAAGGAATGCGAGAGTTCAACACAGGAGACCAAAATACAGTATATGAGGGGGAACTATGTACATTAGGCACCTAAATCACAGAACTAGAATGGTTGTAGGCTTGTAGCATCGACAAAGTTAATCCAAGATTGCTTTTTGGTCAAAACAAATCTACTCTCAAAAGTCAAGAGAAACAAACCTCAAGAGGATAGGTGAACAATATAGCATTCTTCTCCTTGGTGTACATAATCAGCTGCATCACCCCATTCAACACTACATACGTTACCATATAGTCAAAGAACCCACACATCTTATTCATCACACTCTACTACAAAATGGTTTCTCTTCAAAATCCAACGCTAACACACAAGGAAATCAAGCCACATTACACTTATCTAATCAATAAGAGCCTAAAAATCCTCAAGGAGTTAGCCTACTGGTTATAACTTTTAGATTACCTACTAGGAATCTTAAGACATCACATGTTCAAGATAAAAGTTAAATTACATGGTTTGAAAACGGGCCTACTGGTCCAGAATCTCCTAATATATCTTATCCCTAGAAACCTTAACTGCTAAGTCCACAGAATCAAATGATAATTAAGCACAAGGCATTAAGCAAATTCAAAGCAACGATTTGATATTCAAAAAGAAAGGATATAATGCAATGCATCCAATAAGAAAATCTCTATTCTCCGGAAACTTCTTGTTGTAGAACTGTGCAACGAGAGCAACCGCGATGATAACCGTCCCTAAGATCAGCTTCATGTTGCTCAACCTCACGTCCTCCTTGTATCCACGGCTCGTAACGATCTACACAAAGGACACAAATGAAGGTTCATAATTAACAGATCGGAGAATACGGAGAATAATCTGAGAATATTGGCTTACATCGGAGACGGACTCGTCGAGCATGTGTTTGATGGAGTTGTGGTCCAATAGATTGACCTTCTTAACATCCTTCTTCGTCGATTCTACCTTCTTCTCTTCCATGGCGGATCGGATTAGATCAGATCTAGGTCTCTTCGAAAATTCAAGTGCTCTTCGAGAACACAGAGTGTAGCAGTTTCTCAGGCGTATAGGAGGAAGAAAATATATTGATGGAGACGTTTCAGTCAACACTTGTATACGACGATGTCGTTTTCATCTATACATAAACTGGGCCGTAATGGGCTTTTAAATGATCACGTTCTATTTTGCATAGTTAGAGAGTTAATTACTTTTATTTATTTCCAAATTTGCATAGTTAATTATTTGTGATTTGTTATTTTTGATAGTCAATTTAACATTTTAAACCTTTTATGTCAACTAATTAAACCCTCTTTTTGTCAAAATAATCTTTTTCATCATGTATATTTGACTACTTTAAAGTCTTTAACTTAAAATGCTGAAGATTTGTTTCTGTATACAATTAGATTGGATCCAAATGTATTGAGGATTATTATCATTTAATTAAGGGAAAAAATCATATAAAAAACACAATCAATCTGCTAAATTTTAAGATAGAGGATCATACAAACCAATAGTTTTGGAGGAAAATACAATTATCAATTTGCAAGCATCAGGACATGATGACACAACATTCCTGATTGTGTGATAACTAATCAAGAAATTATTGGAAGTTTAATTTAAATCTACTTGTTTTGTTATTCAAATCTTATTACTAAAATCCTAGCTTGATTGAGAGCCTCAAGAAGGCTTGGACTTCACTTTGCTAGAAGTCGCGTTTGAGAGCAACAGCTTAGCTCCCTTCACAAGCTCTTCCTTGATCATGAACAGAACCGCAGCAGCTAAAACGCTCTGAACAATCTTTGTACTCATCCCTTTGTAAAATCCGTAAAGCCCTTCATATCTAATCATCTTCAGAATCGCATCCAGAGTTCCTGTAAATAAACCATCCATGGATTAGGAATATGAGTTTCGTGGCCTTTAATGATAATCTTATAACAACAAGAGGAAACATAAACCTTTGTACTGGTGTCTTTTGTCTCCTGTTGTGACCTGTTTGGCTTGAAGTCTTGACTTTACAACCAAGAGAGGATAAGTTGTGACTGTAGCTCCGAGTTTAGCCACAGCTCCAAGAAGAAATGTCTATGGGGAAACAAGAAGTATAAACAAGCAAGAAACGTCTTATAAAAAATCAAAGGCAAAATAGTTGAGTCCGAACCTCCCAAGCCGTCACGTTTTTGCTACCGTTCAAGGCACGATTCTTCTTCAGCTTTGCTAACATTGTCTCGTACAACATAAATTGCATTGATGGATTACTTACCTGTAAATTTTTTCATCAAAAAAGACACCCTAACAGTTAGAAAATGCGACTACACAAACTATAACGGAGAAGCTTCAAAAGACTAAGTTCACATACCATGATTAATGTCGGAATTACACCTTTCCAGAAGCCAGTTACTCCAGCTTCATCGTAAACGTCTCGAATCTGAAACATTGTTCAATATGTATCGCAGACTTGTATTCAGAGGATTTTGGAATATGAAAAAGCTTCAGTTTCATATTGCAATAAGGTCAAGCCAACTCCTTGTGGTTTGTAAAAATTTGAAGCTGCCACATACCGTATTAAAGGTTCCATACGGACGAGGCTCAACTGGAACCAGAGCTTCTATATCAGAAGGAGGTGACTCAGAGACTGTCTTTTGATCTTTTGGCATTTTTCTGTGGGTCTGCATTATATACAAGTGTTCAAGAAAAAAATGAAGAGGGAAGAGGACAAGAAAACTCGTAGATTCAATGATTAAATGCAAAAATAAAACTTTGAAGATGAATACATCTATATTATAAAATACAAAGAAATCGATTAAGCAACACAAGAAGAAATTTATGTTGGTGTATATGAAGCCACTTATACCTGCATGCGTGTGACAATCACCCAAATTGGATTCGTCATAAGAACGTTAACTACTCTGCACAGAGAAAGAGCTATCATACTTCAAATGAGACAGCAGAAGCAAAAGAAAAAGAAACAACAGATTAACAATACTGAACTATCGATGCTTAATTAGCTTTGGCAACCAAAGTTTACAGTCAAACAAACAAAACAGCTAGATGACTATAGGACCTGCCACTAAAAAGCTAGGTCCAGTAAACATGCAACACTAAATAAGAGCAAGAGATGATAGCATCATCAATCTGACCACAGCTCATAACCTATACTCCAGACAGCCAATGATAAAACTGCGTGTTGCATCGAAAAACCAACCATTCAAAAAGCTTATGTATGGCATTGCTAACTAAATCAACCATTCTAATCATATACGAAGAAAATAACATAAAAGGGAATGTTATTTTACCCAGCAAAGGCAGCCACTAGAAGTGAAGAAAACATCCCAACAGTACCATCACCCAACCCTTTCTTACTCTGTAGAAGAGCTGCAGCTTCAGCTTGATTCCGAAACACTTGGTAGAAATAGTAATACACACCCTAAACCTCAAAAAAAAAGAGTGTGAGCAAGTTTCTTTCCTCTATTTTAAAACTTTCAAACCACAAAATGGCTAACTGCAAAGAGAATGTAACCTGTGACGCTGCGGTTCCAGCGAGAGAGGGAGCCAATCCACCATATAACCTCTCCCATCCTTCTTGTTTCACAACCTTACAATACAAGAAAAACCAGAGCTAAATGTTTTTAAAAAAACTATCTCCCTAAACCAGCCAAATCCTTAGATCATGAGATTAACCTGACACATGTGTTCGATCGTTCCAAGCTTCCTCTTCTCCCTCTTGATATCCCTCTCCGTCTGTTGCCGCGTATTTACCTAATTTTCAACGAAACAAACACAAGAGTCACAAAACGACGATCATCCACACAAAAAATTGGGAGAGAATCGTTTACAGTTTGGAGAGGATAAGTGAGGAGTTGAGCAATGATCCCACCACCAGCTCCCGCCAATCCATTTATCAAAGCGTCCGACATGATCCCTATCTATCGGAACCGCTACCAGATCCGGATTACCTCTCCGATTCAAATCGGAATCGTCACGAAAAGCTTCCGACGACGACGGAGGAAATCAAAAGGAGCTTATGATCTGTATGTTGAAGAAACTTTCGTTCCGACGACGGGAGAATCAAAACTTCACACGCGATCGCAGTTGACGTTTGAAGAAGAGAGTGTGTTGTGTATGTATGGATGGTAATTGACTGATGTACCCTTATTATTTGAGTGTTATTACGGAGTTGGACCTTGTAGTTAGTTGGATAAGCCCGTCTTTCTTGAGTTGCGTGTTTGGGTTAATGTGGGAAGATGATGGTAAAAAGGAAACTCTATTTTTCTTTTTCTTTTTGAACGTCTGATTAATTATACTATTACAACGATGAGAATATTACATAGACGATTTTACAGCTGATAATTCTACCATCTTGTGAGAATACACGCCTAACTACATCATTCTATGCCGTGTTTTCTGGGGTTTGAACCCCAAACCTCCAGGTATAGAAGCATTGATGAACCCTCCATTAAACCACTGGATCAATGTTTTTTTTGAAACTCTTTTTTTTTTTTTGCATTTTTGGTGTGATATCATTTCCAAAAATACTTCCTTTGGTGGATTTTTTCTCATTTGTGTATCAACAATCGAATCTACATTTCAATAAATTTATGATATTATACCAGTATACCCCTTATACTATATGGAGTTGCAAATATTAGTTCTGCCAAACATTTTTTTCTAAAATCTGGATCCTTAAAAACTTTGGATTATTCAAAAAAAAAATTATGAATCATTCAAAAAAAAATCTGGACCCTTTAGAAACTATTCTAAACCCATCAAAAGAAAATTTGGATCCACTTCAAAAAATACTAAATCTTTAAAAAAAAAATTTGAACTCTTCAATTTTTTTTTTTAGTTTGGCTTTTCCACAATCCTATGTAGATCTAGAGATTAGTACTCTATCCTTTGCAACATTAAGAGTTGTTTTTGAAGATGGGGATGATGATGGTGTGGACTGTGGAGTGCTGCTTTCATGTTCATTTTATCCCACATTTCGCAACAAAATCTTTGATGAACTAAGCCAAATTGATTAGCCTATGATTATATGATTACACATCTCCTCTTTGAGTTTTGCATGGGTGAGGAAGCATCAAGATTTGACGACAGTGGTGTGAACAAATACAACTATTTGGTGGACAAACAAAAATGATCCACATGATGAAGAATGGTTTTGACAACTGACGAAGATCCTGAGTTTCTTGAGGTTTTTGTGCATTCCTCATGATAAGCCTGCTGCATCGTCCTGATTCCTGAATACAAACTAGATACAGTGTGAATTCAACCGACGTCGTTCTCTATTGGGAGAGCAAATACCTGACATTTCTAGTGCATATTCAGTCATACCAACCAGGATAGTTCCACTGATTCTTTTTTATCAGAGCATCAAGCAGCGCAACCCCGTTCTATTTGACTAAGCCTCGTGCCCTTCCAGAGAGGGAATTTGCGAACCTGCCTATTTCATTTGTTCTCGATAGTTCATGAAGTGATCATTTTATGATATGATTATTTTGTTGACAGATTGCTCATTACATTCGTATTCACTATGTTACTATCTCTATTCTATTATCAGTTCATCAAGAACTCGTTTCTTTAATCAAATAAAAAACTTTACTAGAACCAAAGTGTAATGTAACATATGTATAACAGTTTTTATTCAGTCAAATTACAGTTAACGTTACAATATTACATCATTTAAGTTCTTTAGAATGAGAGAAGAAAAAAAAAAGAGAGGGAAAGCAAACCGTTACGTTATTTCAGCAAACTCCACGTCACATTCTATCAAACTTTGGACACATACCGCATAAACTCCACGTCACATTCTATCCCAGCCATCGTCTCCGGCGCTAAGATCACCTCCAAATCAACGCTCCCATTACCATCTCTCCCCGGAAACGCCGAGATCTTCCCGTCGAACTTATTCGCCCGCCCGCTTCTAACCGCCACCGGCTTCCCCCACCCGAAATCGTTCTCGTACATCGGAAACCTCGGCGAGCTCCCCATCGTCACCGACGCTCCGTCGGCATTCCCGAGAGGAAAACACCTCGGATTCGCCTCCCACTCCGCCACGACGGCTCTGATTCTCCCGTCTTGGTGCGCCGCAACGCTCTGGTTGAGCTGATCGGCGGTCCACCGGATATCCCGAGACAGAACTTCCTCCGCCGTCGCGAACGTCGGAACGCTCTGTATCGCGTTTCCGAAGTATAACGGATTCAATTTCGGGTTCAGACGGTGGCGGACGTTGACAGCCATACGAAACGTCGTCGTTTTGGCGCTCGGGAGCTTCCTCGCTCGAGTGATCGCGCGCCAGAGCAGAGCGCAGAGAGACTGAAACGACGAGATCTCCTGCTTGTTGTTCTCATTTTTCGAAACGGCGTCGTTTCTCCCTAACAAACTCTCCATCATCTCCGTTAGTTTACCGTTAAGTTTATCGTTGCTCTGCTTCCCCAACACTTCGACGCCGTTTATCTTGCCGTTCACCGTAGCTTTCAGCTCGAGAATCTGCTCCCTGCTGAAACTGAATATCCGTTCGCGTAACGGCGCGTTCTCGTCGAACGTCACCTTGGGCCCACCTCTAGGCACTTTCAGCACAGCCGGTGAGATTAGCACATTCTCCCGCGTGAAATCAGGATGACGTGTCACATCATCCCCAACGCCTCTTGACACCTCAGCAAACGTATTAACGAAATTCCACAACGACGTTCCGTCAACAACAGCGTGGTTAACGGAGCATCCTATGAAAACGCCGTCGTTTAGTTCAGTCACTTGAACGGCTAGGATCGGTCTGTTATGTCCCTCGTAACTCACCGTCCTGTCGTAGGCGAAAAACTCCTTCACGACGTCGGGGACATCGACTCCGGCGAGAACGTCGCTGACGTGGACGGACTTCGCCTCGGCGAAAACGATGTCCGCGCCGGCGTCATTGCAGGAGAGGAAGACGTGGCCGTCTTCGGAGGTGGAGAGACGGCCGGCGAGAGGAGGGAAGTGGGAGAGGGTTAGAGAGAGAGAGTGTGAGAGGTGAGAGAGAAGCTCTTGTTGAGGAAGTGGTGGACGAGTGAAGAGACAGCCTTTCTGGATGTAGTGGCAAGAGAGCATGGGGAGATCGGAGACAGAGAGTTTGAGGTCAGCGAGCGTTGACTTTTTCTCAGGGAAGACTCTGTTTGTTGAGATTACAGTTACAGAGTTCTCGAGACAAGGCATCTTTCGTGTTCTGTCTTTAAGCTCTCACTGCTTGAATTGTGTGTGATGGATATGAGAGTGGTGTCAGAAGAGAATGGGTGAGAGGAGGTATATATAAGTGGAGGAAGGAGAAAGAGGTTCATGAATCATATATGATTATGTGGATGTTGATATTATTATAGTGCCTATCTTCAACTTGTGTACTTTGGAAAAGTGTTAGTTTATTACTTGGTATGTCTTAAAATGTTGATGTTTTTTAATTGTTTTGTTTGTGTAAAAAGGGGTGTGGAACACATGTAACAAATGAGAGTGTGTGTGGTAAATATACAGAGAGTATACATTCCCCTTATGTTTGGGCTTAATAGTGAAACGTTTAAGAATTCAAAACAAAATTAATGGTTAAGATAAAGATGGTAGACATCAATCAATATTCTTCATTTTGTAATGATCATCCCTGGTTTCAACCAATGATTTTAGACCACGTTTTAATGACAACTAATGAAGATCAGATTTATTGATATTTTCTTCACTAAATATATATTTTATACTTTTACATATATAGTAATAAATGATTTCACTATATCATTCTTTTTGTCAACATATATCTGAATAAAAAAATATGTGTTGATATCAATTTAAATGTATTTGATTTAAATTATATTTCCATTATATATTGATATTTAAAATAATAAATTAAATTGTCTTTCAATGAACTAGACAGAAAGAATGATAAAACTATAGAAAGTCATTTGTTTGTGACAAAAAAAATCATAGAAAAATAAGAGAAATATTTTTTCTTTCAACTGAACATTATGAGTCATGCTTGAAAACTGAAGTTAAGACATTTACATCCAACTGGGTTAGTCATGTTTTAAAACAATAATTGAAAAAAGATCTTCATAAATCTAAAGGCATCTTTATTGGAAGACAATTTTGGGTCCTTAATATTTTTTTTTTGTTTTTTTTTTGTTTTCTGATTTTAAAAAAAAAATTAAAAGTGAACGAATCGCAAGTTGCCACGTGTTCTGAGCCCCACAAACAAGGCAAAGGACCGAACAAGGACGTTCCTTGTTTAGGGACTTTTCTCCCTCTCTCCCCCTTGGTCCTTCTTGTTTTTGACGAAGGACTCGCCAAGGACCGAACAATACCGATGCTCTAAGTATCCGGAGCTGCTAATTTTACTGGTAAAACTTTTGCTTTAAGGATGGAGGTGCCAAATTCGAACGCCAGCAAGCAAAAGATTTATCAACCGGTTCTTGTATTTGACCCAAAAAACTATGGTTTTGGCCCGAAACTTCTTACAATAAAAGAAAATCTAAATAAGAAATGTACTTGTGTACAATAGTCCATTTGCCATACCGAGTTGGTATTATTATTCGGTTAATGCATTGCTTCACATCGAAGAGAATATTTGAAGAAAGAGGTTTCAGGTTTGCATTGGTGTTCACAAATATCGTCGAATGAACAAGTTTATTGCAGATTTTGCGACTCTCGAGACTAGTGAATCAACGTGGAGTGCAGTCACGCAATTTCATTTTTTTGCATGGCAAACATGCGCAGTTCAGTGTGTGAGACTAACAGCAAACCAAATGTATGGTCAGAGCAGTATGTTACGGACGAGTCACTGACAATTGTTTTGTGTATTCATTGTAAAAGACAAGCGACGTTATGAAACGTTCGTGTTCGTGGTTACAGAAATGGCATATACGTGGTGGAAAATAAAACTTTTATACGAAAGAAAAGATACAAGTAACCATTATACATAAGTTTTGTCATATGCGATTCTGAAAATCCAATAAAATTAAATAACTATTTGTGTTGCTTATTATGGCTACGTTGTGTGTACTTGGATGAACTTAACATAGTAGTTTCTAATATGCAACATTTAATTATTTACAAGTGGAATGAAAATAATGATGAATTCTATAAACTTATAACATGGATATGGCTTAGGGGTGGGCGTTCGGGTACCCGTTCGGGTTCGGATCGGGTATTTCGGGTTTTCGGGTATTTCGGTATTGGGGTATAAAACCCGTTCGGGTATTTTTACATATCGGGTCGGGTTCGGATATTTTTAGTTCGGGTTCGGTTATTTCGGGTCGGATTCGGATATTTAGATTTTGAAAGAAAATTTCAAATTCTTTATTACTTAAGTTTCATGTATTTAAAATTTAACTATTAACTTAACTGTTTTTAAAATGTTTAATAAGTTAAACGATTAATAATTTTGAAAATAAATTATTGAAAATAAAATTCATTATTTTGATTGTTATTTTTGAATTTTGGATGCAAATTTTATTTAAAATAAGAAATAAGAAGCTTAATATGCATTTTAAATGAGTAACAAATTATTATTTTTTTACAATTATATGTATATTATCTGATCTTAAATTATATATAACATTAATATAAATATTTTTAATAAAATGAGATAAATAAACTAGGAATAAATAGGTATATATACATATGTTCGGTTATCTTCGGATACCCATTCGGGTTCGGGTAATACCCGTTCGGGTTCGGATATCCAAACTCTCCTAACTCAATACCCGTTCGGGTATTTTGCTACTTCGGTTCGGATTTCGGTTCGGATATTTCGGGTCGGGTTCGGGTACGAGTTCGGGTATCGGATAAAGTGCCCACCCCTAATATGGCTTATGAACAATAAATAAGTAATATATATTCATCAATATTTTGAAAAATTGCCGTGAAAATAAGGGATGCTTATCAGATCAACTATGTTAACGTATCTTTTATCATTAATAACAAAGATATTATATAGCGACATATGATATTCATATCACTACGTAGCCAAATTTAGTTTTCTGTATTTGAGGTAAGAATAAGACAATTCGACGATGGGAATTGAATAAATCTTTGATCATACGAGAGCTAAGATTCTCAAATCCAAAAGATTTTATATGTATCAAGATTAAAACTCCTTGACCCACGTCCTTCGGATTCCAAGAGATTTGCATGGGGTATGAGAGCTAAGAAGACTTATAATGCACCTCATGTACCGTTTGTCTTACATGAAATTAAACAAACAATAAAAAGATCAATCAACTCACAAATAATAAACTATTAGCGATTAGAGGAAACTGAGATAATTAGTACGTGTGCTTAATTAAAACACTATAAATCACCCTGTTAATGGGTTGTCATTCCTAAAATCCCGATAATAGTCGGCGTTAAGAATCTCATATTAAACTGATACAGTCTAGTTCCAACTGCGTTGGCTACTGTCAAAACACTTCATATGTCTATATTTTATTGGTTAAACTATAATAACAAATTTTAAAAATACTCATTCGTAGCTTATGTTTGAACTAACTTTGGTATAAAGTGTCGGTTTCTACAATTATTATACGAAGATTCTCATTAACCGTCATTTTCAGTTTGTGTCGGCGTCCTGAGATTTTATTATTACAAACTGCCACTTGAAAAGATCTACTGTGATGCAGGAAATGTAACCTTGAAGCACTACGCTTCTACTGACCGTTAGATTTGGATTCCATCGGACATATAGTGGCTAACTTTCTATTACGTGAGTTTGGTTGTGTCGTGAACTTGTGATTAGTTCACTCGGAACGTTCTTGACGATCATTGACGCCCCACAGCTAATTTGACGTATCGTCCTGGATATTATTTTGTTTTCTTTCCCGATAGATATCTCTTCACTTTAAATTTCTTTTTGTTATATTATACTCCCTCCCTTTCACATAATTACATCTTTTAAAAAAATATATTTTAAAAAACTACATTTTTTTATATTTTCAATGCATGTTTTCTCAATCAATAATGATTAATTACAAATTGCAAAAGATACAATTGTATTTATTGGATTCTTATTGATTTAGAATAATGGATAAAAGATAATCATAAAATTATGTATTAATTATATGTATTATTAATATGTGTGAAAAAATTTAAATATATATCATTTTGAAATATATGGAGTATATTTTAGGAAGAAGTTCTAGGTTGAAACTCGTAATTTTTTTAAACTTGGGACAAAAGCTGATCTCCCCCCCCCCCCTGCAGCTGCTGATACTCGAACCTGACACTTTCACCGCTATGACATAAACCTTACCAGTAGAGTTAGCATCTTTGAGTATATAAATATATATTTTGTAACTTAATGTTTGGTGTATATCTTTGTTATAAATCTTTTTTGGATATGTGTAACCCATATCTGCATTGTAATATCTTGATGCTTTCAGCAAAAAAAAAAAAAAAAAAAAAAAAAACTTAATATTCTGGCTGTGATCGAAAGAATGAGAACATCACAAATACATCATCAAGATCTACATCAAAAGCGCTGAAATAGTGTTATCGATCCAGACAATGAATAACTATAGTTTTCTTTTTGACATCCAACGAATAAGCATAATTAATGCAAAACAAAAGGATTGAACGAAGAAAGTGATATTAACCAAATATAGCAACAATCTATTATTCATGATAATAAGTTTTTAAGTACTGTATGTCGACAAAAATGTATGAATTTAATAATTATCGATATCAAAATTTAACTACTTCCTTAACATTTCAAATGATTTAGAAATATATGTTTCAAAAATTGATCTACTCGATAAAGTTGACCTGGATATTCATAATCAATCAGGATTATTAAATCACCCTAATCAATCAGGAGTATTAAAAGCCCTAATCAATCGGGCTTCATATATTAGTATAAATGTACGTCAACCTTACTAAGTTTTGTTTTCTCCTTCGTCCTTTGGAAACACTAAGAATTTTTTGAATTATATATGAAACTATAGATAATTAGTTGCTGATAAAATGAAGTGCTATTTAGTTGTACGATGATAGAAAAATGGTGTATGAAATCATTTTCTTTATCTCTAGATTAAGGAGACCTCTGAGATCTACCATGTGTATGACAGGTTGACAGTTCGAGGTTAGCTTTCATTTTCTATGCTTATTTTAGTATTGGAGCTCATTAGTTAAATCAAAAGATGTGCTCTACGAACATGGTTAAATAATGGTTAATGTATGATTTAATTAATAATTTATATATAGATAACAAGTGGATATATTAGAACCATTTTGACAGCGCCGGACATATGAGAATCTTCGATCGATAACTCTGACGGTTTAGTCCTATATACTAATGTTCGTATTCTTTTTAGTTTAGTGTCCAAAATCTTGCAGATTAAATTCTTTTGGTCTGCTATCCAAAATATTGTGGTTCAACAGTCCAAAGTCGAATTGATAACAACAACAAAAATTCTCGTAGTACATACTATCTATTCTATAACATCAAATAAAATAAATCCAAGTATGGAAAAGCAAATCAGATTCATAACCAAGTACATATTAAATTATGATCTGCGTGACAGCGTAAATTTTATTTTAAAGTGATTCATATTTTTATAAATTAATTGAATATTTTTAAAATATTGTTTAGTTGTAAAAACAATTAGTTGCATAATATTTATTTGATGTGGCTTAATCAATATTATTATAATTGTTTTGTGTAAATTATTTTGCTAATAATTGGTTCATATTAGTTAAAATTTGTTGATAAAAAGGTTAAAATTTATTGTTTATAATTAGTGTTAAGCTTTGAACAATTTCATAAATATTTTTGTTTTTATATTTATTGTAAATTGGAGTTATTTTAATGTATATCTAGATAATAAATTATGTATAAGATATTATTTTTCATCCTTTTATGAATTTTATTAAAATATCTGATGTTTATTTGATTATCTGTATACTATATTTTTAATTATAATTATAAATTTTATTTAATATTAATTTATTGTATTTTATTTATATACAGTATTTAGTTTAATATGAAATTTTATTTAAACTTAAATGAATTTAATTTTTCTTTAGGAAATATAAATAAAACAAACTAGTTTTTATTGATTTGGTATTGATTGAAATTATTTTGTAGTATCTAGACCTGCAAAAGTAAGTTATCTTTATTTTTTATATTCCTAATTATTTGAAGGTTTTACTTAATAGAAAAGAAATTTTATAAAAAAATATATATTAAAATGATAAGATGTAATGTTTTAATTATTGTTGTTTAGAAATATAGTAGTATAGTATTATTATCACAATTATTTTAAATAATGATATATTTAATTTAAATCATATTAAAAAATCAGGTTCAGATAAATATTTCTATTTTAATAAGATTGGTTGATATCACATGTTGTCTATATCAACTATTAAGTCCAGACAATCTTGCAGTGACAAAAAAAGTCTAGACAATCTTGAATTGAAAATAACTAAAGTTAATATGAATATATGATGGATGTTGGGATATTTTGATGAGTCGATAACTTATGGACCAATACAAGTTATTATGATTGTGTTAGATCATAAAATAGAACCAATCAATCAACCCGATCAAGTCAAGCATATTACAACAGAACCAATCAATCACGATCGCTCTATCACATAATTTAGGAGTTATATGATTAGTGAGGCAATAAACTTGTAAAATATGGCTGTGAACATGTAGTGAGAGGATACATATCAGGAAAAGAGAACATAATAGAAAGGCTAACGCACTACATAATTAGTAAATTACACATTCGTGCAATTAAAAGATCTGTCCAAATAGGACTGGTCCTGAGATTTATGAGGCACTATATAATTAAAAAAATGAATTATTTTTTTTTGATATAAATTTAGGGATTAAATTTTTTTGATAATTTTTGTCTATGTATTTCTCTTCAAACTTTTAGAAACCTATAGTGCATATTTAGTTAGGTTCAATCCTGGATCGGTCCTAGATTTAGAAATAATCGATAGAGATTGAAATAAAGTTAAAACAGGAAAATGGTTATTGTATGTAGGGGTGGGCACTTTATCCGATACCCGAACTCGTACCCGAACCCGACCCGAAATATCCGAACCGAAATCCGAACCGAAGTACCAAAATACCCGAACGGGTATTGAGTTAGGAGAGTTTAGATATCCGAACCCGAACGGATAATACCCGAACCCGAACGGGTATCCGAAGATAACCGAACATATGTATATATACCTATTTATTCCTAGTTTATTTTGTCTCATTTTATTAAAACTATTTATATTATTGTTATAAATAGTTTAATATCAGATAATATACATATAATTGTAAAAAAAAAGTGATTTGTTACTTATTTAAAATACATATTAAGCTTTTTATTTCATACTTTAAACAAAATTTGCATCCAAAATTCGAAAATAACAACCAAAATAATGATTTTTATTTTCAATAATTTATTCTCAAACTTATTAATTGTCTAACTTATTGAACATTTCAAAAACAGGTAAGTTAATAGTTATATTTTAAATACATAAAACTTAAGTAATAAAGAATTTGGAATTTTCTTCCAAAATCTAAATATCCGAACCCGACCCGAAATAACCGAACCCGAACTAAAAATATCCGAACCCGACCCGATATGTAAAAATACCCGAACGGGTTCTAAACCCTAATACCGAAATACCCGAAAACCCAAAATACCCGACCCGAACCCGAACGGGTACCCGAACGTCCACCCCTAATTGTATGGTTTGTGAGTGATAAAAAACAGAAAAGGCACACTTGTCTTTTTTATTTTGAAGGGCGCCGTTTTTTAACTTCAATTTTATTTATTTCTATCTTTTACGTCAATTTTCATTAAAGATATTTGATCGTATATACTTTTTCTTTCTTATAATATATTTTTTTTTAGAAATTTTGTTTATTGAGTTTTCCAACTGTTGACTAAAAGTAGTGGCTCTTTCCAGTTAGAGAACTTATTCTTCCCTTTTTATCTCATCAACCCCCATTATTCAATTGTGATTCTGTTGCATTTTTATTTATAATAGCCACATCAATCTCGTTACAAATTTATAAGAAACTAAATTCTAAGAAATAATGCAGATGAAACGAAATTAACCATGCAAAATAAATCTAATGTAACCTATAACAAGCAAGACCATATTACATCTGCCCTTTTTCAAAAAAAAAAGACAATATTACATCTCAACACATAACATATGTTGATCACTCAACATAAAAAAAGAAAGAAACTTAATATTTGCATTTAGTGTGTATGTTTTGTAACTATGTGTTCCATAAAAATATTATGCTTTTATTTGTTTCAAAGTATCACATATGAACACATAAACATTAAACAACAAATTATGTTTTGTTCTGATGCCTTCGAAAATACTTTCGCCCAACAAAAAAGATATCTAAAACTAAATAGAATGGACGAAAAGGAGACTTTCTCGATATGTCTCGTCTACTCGTCGTCCACTACTGTCCGGTGATGTACTGATGTACTCTTGCAATGGACCAGATTGGATTCATTTCATGCAGAAAGCCAATACATCTTCTTTTCTGTTTATTCTGTAATTTCTTTAAAATAGTAGTTTAAGATTCTTGATATGGACAAAAAACATCCAAATAGAAGACATGGAAAAAAACATATACAATTAGCGCAACAGGAAATGAACATATATAAGAATGAATGATTCAAAATATAATGTGAATAAAATGAACAAAAAAACATATTTCACAAAATTGAATTCTCAGCATAATAGATTATTTTTGTACATTTGCTATAAACTTATATATGTAGATAAGTTTCAATCTTTTGTACTCGGGAATTCATATTCTATAGTTAAAAGCTCTGATTAAACCTCTCTACAAATAGTTTCGTCCACCCCTGATCAGCAAGATCTATATATTCGTATTTAACATCCCTACTAAATTAGATTAGACAACCATGATGCTTTTTGTCCAAAGAAATCGCATATATATGCCAAAATATTTAACATCCCTACTAAATTAGAATCGCATTTTAGGCATAAAAGGCACCCACGCACAATGGCACCAATTTGAGCGGCCTTGATCTATCTCACGCTTGAACATAAACTAAATATTCCCATATAAAACAAAAACAAAAAGAAATTTTACATATCATCGCGTAATCTATACATTATCACAACATAAGTCAAACTTTTGACAAGACCCCGTTGGTGCATATATACTATTTTGTAGCTATTGTAATTAATTAGTATCGTGGATATCTACTTAAAACGTGGGTTCATGTACCGCTAGCTAAATGCATTTAACAAATACTTTGAACCAAGGCAGTGTTGGTCATATTCGTTCTTATTCATCCTTATGCATCAACTAAATAGTATATAGCTTAGATTTTTATTTCTCTCTTTCTTTTTCAAAATCCATTTTTTGAGCTACGTTCATCCACCATCATTGTTGAGAAAAGAAACATTATCTTTCCTTAAATCATTTGGAATGGGACATCTGATCCTTGATACATAGCCTCCATGCAAAATGATGAAAAGGTTGAAAATCTCAATTTGTATGGTAATGTGTGTCTTGAAAGAGAATATAGGAGAAGTTTTTCTGTGCATTGTTTTTTTTTTTTGAAAGAATTTTAAATTTTATTCAAACAAAAAAACCTCGTTAGAGAGTTTACTGCTTCATCTTTACAAAATAAAAGCTCATCAAGACACGATTCTCAAAACATTTTGAATAATAAACTCGATTATCATCTGAATAATAAACATTCAGATTGTTTTTCTGTACATTGTGTTTTCACCTTTTCGAAAAACGTTTCTAGATATCCATTCACAAAAGTAAAAGAAAGAAATCATTGACAAGAAAACATCTACTTTCATCTCTCTCTTTTTTTTTTTGAACTAAGGCTTCATCTCTCTTTTCTCTCTTTTTCTATTTAGGTTAAAAGCGCTCTCATCTCTTATTGACGCTTTAAATCATTTGAATACATAACAAATTATGGTCATCTGTGCATTTGTCCTTAAAAAAATGTTGTGCCTGTAGAGTTGCACTATAAACTGTGAATGTGTTACGTGTTATCTACCGCTCCCCTCTGCTTATTTTTGGTTCATGGATTTTCCATATTAGTGATGTACTGCTAAGAATTAACAGATATACCGTAACCCATTATGTCATCTAAATGCATCGAATCCAAACCTAAATTAGTGACAAACACAAAGAATTAGTAATTAGCCAGCTAGCTAGTATAACCTTTTTTTTTAAAAAAAATATAAAAATATATTGAATATAAAATGTGTTCATGACAGCTGACAATACATGTAAATATATAATTTTAAGTAATGCTCATATATAGTTAAATATTAGCATAACTACCACTACTGCTACTACTATATTCTTCAATAAAATAATAATATAAAATAAAACTTTGTTTTCTACTATCAAAGTTTTGTAATAATTATATTCATAGACAAATTCCCAATAAGACTTTTACGCCTATACGTCTATCCAAATGCTTGTCGTTTGTTTGTCTATTGTGCATGCGTGAAACTATATGGGATATCTCGAGAGACTAGTTTGTAGGTTTAAATACTTGTTACAAATATAGGTATAGGCGTATAGCTTTACAATAATTTGTCTGGATCGTTAGGTTTAAAACGGGACCATGCAACTAGTAATTTGAATGGAGTTCATGTGATAATATAACACGGGACCATTGACGTTAATTCATTTGTCTATACATATGCATTTAAAGTAAGTACCATTTCACAATTGTTTTGGTTATAAATATGAGCCTGATCGTGTTAAAAATCAAACCGAGGTGGATTGTTTTGGATACCCTAAACGTTAAGTCATAAATGTAATTATAGCTAACCAATCAAGTCATGCATGCATGTTTTACCTTATTTTGAAAAAGCGTCCAATTGATCAAATCATGAGTTTTGTTTTTGTTTACAGCAAAAGAAAATCATGAGTTTTGTTACAAATTATCATATATAGGGTTTATTAAAAAAAAATCTAGATAGTATATATTTCAGAGATCGACCTACTACCGTAACAGCTTAGCAGGCCACAGCTATTATAAAAATTATTTGAGTATTAATATATATTGGTTAACATGAATGGTGCTATACGTCTCTATGTAAATGAAAAGAAAAAAAATGGTTATGGAGATTGGAGACCAATAGCTAAAGACTGAAGGTGGGCGAAGTGGAATGATAAGTTAGACTAATGTAAACAATGTATGCAAGTTGCTTACTTACATTACAAGTGCATGCATCCCTTTAATATTGACCCATCTACACACCGGCCTACACATAAATTTGTAATATACGGCTGTATATACAACAAATTATTCTTACGTATGTTGAGAGACCACATTGGTAAGCATCGCATTAACATATATACAGCGTATGTATGCCAAGGTCGAAATCATAATTGTATGTTGTCTAGTATTTTAATTTGTATGTTTTCCTACTATAATTCTTAGTGTTTCGTTCTAAAATTCCTATCAACAAGACGTTTTTGTTTGGTATCTCGATCGAGCCCGATGATGAAAAACTTCTAGAGTCACATGATGACAACGAGGTCATGTTAGGAAACTACCACTAAACAATTTATACTTATGCTATTATGTATCTTGTTTAAAATTAGACATCAACTAAAACTTCTTTTGAACTCACGTTTATGAGTTTTCTCAACAAAAAAAACTCACGTTTATGAGTCTGTTTGTCTCTTTCTAAATTGCAATTTCTGAATGCTACAACGAGTGACCGAATGTCTAAACATTAAAACCAAACGCAACATTCCACGTTTTCAGCAAAACCTTTGTGTTTAAAAGCTTATTACAGCATTTGAGCAGCTGTGTTTAGCTTCTAAGCTAGACTCAACTGTGTCCTGGTTATGCTTGATAGGTACAGCAGAAGCAATTGGTTCTGAAATAGCCGGTAATGATGGAGCAACGAACTGTAAGATGGTGTGCTCGATCGCCATCCTCCATGGTTGAGATTCTGAGAATCAATAACGGCAAAAACAAGAAGGCATGAGATACCGCTTAGTAACTAATGGGCTACAAAGAGGTCCATCATATGTTTTAGTGGACTAACAAAATGGCTCAATACCCATTTCTTCTTTTCAAACACTCTCTTCATGAATGCTTTGGTTGTTCCTTATATTTCGACTGAAATATAACTTTCCACAACTAAATTCAAATTGTAAAACAGTTTAGAAAAAAAAAATTATGTCCCTCTACATATGTGAAAAAATAATATTATGACTCAAAACATGATGAATGGCTGAAATTTAGTACCAATATTTCCAAACCATGTAACCATTCTAAAAAAAAGCCATCCAAAATAAATGATATACCTTTTTGTAGCCCATTTTCATGGGCTCAAACACTTCATGGGTTTTGAAAGAATCCCAAGGTGAGAGAAACATGTATAAAAGGACTGTTGTTGATGCAGATTCATAGACAAAGATAGGAAATAAATTGGCAAATCAAAAGACAAAGAAGAGGCAAATCAGGTTCTTCACTAAATTTTCATTTCTTACGAACTTCCTTTCGTTAATTTTAATTTTTATGTTTGATTCTACATAATATTTATATAATTAGATTGAAACATAATATTTCTATCCTAAAATTTTTAAAATTAGACAATTTTAGAAAAAAAATCATGTCCCTTTACGAGTATGAATTTTTTTTGTTTTGTTTCACACGTACTTCTGGTTAATTGTTTACGCCCATGCTACATTATTGCATGTTCTCATTTTGCTTTGAAATTTTGAATACAGCAGTTTATTTTGCTCATCATCGGTTTGATCCGTGTTACACCGCACGTAGTTGACTAGTTTAGTATCATGAAATTTGGTATGTTCTGTTTTACTAAAAAAGGATATGCTGTAATTTTATGACGATTAGTCAGCATAGATTAGTCTTTAGTCTGTATTCGTTAATTAACCAATCAATTTCTGTATCGAAGGTATGGTACTTCTTAAATGTGGGTTTGCTAATTAATAAGAAAATCATAGATCGTATAAAATAAATTATTTTCAAACATATGGATAGTCAAATGTTCCAAAACTTTAGCAAACTACATCTAACCACACCAGTTTATATAAAAATAAACAGCAGTATTAAAGAATTGATTTGTTCCCCTCCTTTCTTTCATCCCAAGTTACCCCAAAACTCTCCAAGAAACGTCTTTGCCGCGTCAAGACTCGGATAATACATGGGCTCCATAAATATCTGACTCAACGAATCACACGACACCTGACTCCCCGTCGCACTTCCCATCATCACCGCAACTAACTGCTTATACGCAAAAAAGAAACTCTTCGCAGCCGCCTCCACACCTTGCATCCCTTGAAGCAGATGAATCTTACCCCACTCTCCTCCCTTCCTCGCGTACACCTTCATCGCCTCCTCTTGCAGCCTCGGTCCTCCCGTGGGATCAACCTCAACCTCAAGAATCTTCGGTATCTTTTCCCTTAGATCCTTACACATCTTCGTCATCTCCACTAATCCCCTTGATCTCAAACAAAACGCATCGTTTAATGATTCGATTTGTAACTGCTTCTTAAGTTTCAAAAAATCTTCAGGATCCATTAGAATATGTAAATCTTCAATCTCCCTCATAACCTTCCAAATTCTCTCTACCAAGTAAACATCGTTGGAAGCCTTTTCGAATCTTCCTTCCTCGATACTCGTGTTGATTCGGTTCAAGAGGTTTCTTGAAACGTAGATCCATGACTCTATCATTTGGTGTAGGATGTATAACGTTTGATTCTCGTCGTTATCTACATGATCCGCGTAAGGATTGTCCTTGAGTCTATAAACCTCGGAATCGTACCTCCAGGCGCAGGCTCTGTCGACTCTCCTCCAGCACCAGCGGTAGTTGTCCCTGTGAGCGGAGCTTTGTCTACACTGCGCACTGATGTTTCGATTTCTCCAGTCTCAGATCCGTCCGTTGCCGCTTCAGATGCACATATTAAGCTTCCAAAGCATGATATCGTCGCTCAGCTGGCCTTAGGAAACTCAGACCATTCTATAGCCGCTTCAGATGCACATATTGAGCTTTCAAAGCATGATATAGTCGCTCAGCAGGCTCTGGAAATCCCAGATCCAGTACTGGCTCTTCCAAAAACGCCAGCAAGTTCCCAAGTGATCGTTACTCCAGTAGCAGATCCTGCCCTCGTAAATGCTCCTGCGGCACAGATCCCTGCAACATATACAGAGCATTCTGTTCTGAATAGGGTGGTTGTGCCTCCTGTTATAGGAAATCCTCCTATAGCCACCGATACCCCCTCTCCAGAAGTAAATGACAAACCGGCAAAGTCTCCGGCAACCCCAACTGATACCTGGTGCGCTCATGCTAAAGGGATTACAAAGAAGCTTGAGCGAAAGGGAGAACCTTTCATTCTACCGTCTGGCGAGGCTTGCATTAAGATACCAAACTCTGTCATCGAAAAAAATCGTAAATCTTGGGAGTGCTTTGTTCTGGGGCAATTTTATTCTGATCCTCCGTCGCAGGGTACTATCCACAACATAGTGAATGGTATATGGAGTAAAAATTACAGAGACATAGTAGTTTCAAAGCTTGAGGGATTTGCTTTCCTTTTCCGGATTCCAAACGCTTCCACCCGGTCTAGAGTTATTAAACAGCGACTCTGGCAGATAGAAGGACAGACTATGTTTGTGGATAAATGGGAACCAGGAGTGATTCCTCAGAAGCCGGAGCTGACATCTGCTCCTATCTGGCTTGAGTTAAGAAATGTTCCGTTTCAATTCTTCAATGAAGATGGCTTGGAACGCATTGCTGGTCTGGTTGGGGACCCTAAATTCCTTCACCCTCAGACAGCTAATAAGTCAAATCTTGAGGTTGCTAAAGTTTTCACCATCATTGATCCAAGGAAGCCGCTTCCAGAGGCAGTAAATGCTCAGTTCGAATCAGGTGAAGTGTGTCGTGTTCTTGTCTCTAGTCCGTGGATGCCTCCTGTTTGCTCTCATTGCAAGGAGATTGGACACAATGTGAAGCGCTGCAAGCTTGCTCCAGTCACATGTCGTAAATGCAAATCTACTGCTCACTTAGAAGCAAATTGCTTGAGAAACAAGAATCCAGCGGGAGTCAAAGATCAAGGGTCTCGAGCAAAAAAGACAAGGAGAGGTCGATCTAGATCAAAGCCCAAAGAGCAGCTTTGGGCTGTCGTCCCTACTGCTAAAGCTTCACCTTCGATACCCATTCCTGCTCAGGTCACAGTGGAGTCAAATTTTACATCAAAGTTGGGTACTGCTACTGATTTTACAGTAGGTGAAGCAAGTGCTAAGCAGGCTGCACCTATTTTCTCTAGTGGAAAACATGGTTTAGCAAATTATCCAAACTCAGTAGGAGAGAAGTCTTTATATACTGGTGATGTTTCCTCTGGTGTGGAAGAAGACTCTTCTGATGTTCAGTCTACTGATTCTGAACTTGAGGAAGGACAATACTATGATCAGATACACGGTTTCAAACAGGTCCGGAAAAAGCATTTTCGTGGACTAAGTGACTCAAGGGGCAAGGGCCCCAAACACCTCTGATCAATGTTAGGAAACCTTTTTTGTTGGAACGTTCGCGGATTTAATAAATATAGTCACCGGAACGGTTTCAAAAAATGGATAAGGGTTAATAATCCCATTTTCGGCGGTTTAATTGAAACTCATGTCCAACAGCCTAAGATGAAGAAGTTTATAAATGAGCTTCTACCGGGCTGGCTTTTTGAGGACAATTATTTATATTCGGAGCTAGGTAAAATTTGGATTTTGTGGCACCCTTCAGTAAGTGTCAGAATTATTTCAAAGTCGCTACAGATGGTCACTTGTGAGGTTACTATGCCGGAACAACAGGTCGTCTCCATCATTTCTATTGTATACGGATCGAACTTTCCGGAGTTGAGATCGATGTTATGGAATGAGATTACAGAGCTTGCGTCATCTACATGGATGACTGGAAAACCTTGGCTGGTCCTTGGTGATTTCAACCAGATCATAAGCCCTTCGGAACACTCCAGGAAAAAAACATCAAATGTGAATAAAAAAATGAGGCAGTTTAGAGACTGTCTTGTGGAAGCTAATCTCCATGACTTAAATTTCAGGGGCAACTCATTTACTTGGTGGAATAAGCAGAAGCTTCACCCATTAGCAAAGAAACTAGACAGAATTTTAGCAAATGACCTTTGGAATCAGTTGTTTCCTGATGCTGTAGCTTTTTTCGACAATCCAGACTTCTCTGATCATGCAGCAATGAAAATCTCCCTCTCCCCCACTCGAGATTTTCTCAAGAGGCCTTTCAGATTTTTCAATTTTCTTCTGAAGAATGAAAACTTTTTGCTGATGGTCAATCTGCAGTGGCATTCTTTTAACGTTGTTGGTTCTGCAATGTACAGGGTCTCGAGGAAACTTAAGATGCTAAAGAAAGACATTCGAGAATTCAGCAAGTCAAATTATTCAGGCATTGAGCAGAGGACGAAAGAGGCTCATTCAAGCATGCTTGATGCTCAAAACAACATGTTGGCTGACCCGTCATCTGAGAATGCTGAGATAGAGCTTGATGCGATCAATAAATGGGAAGTCCTTTCTCTAGCTGAAGAGAGTTTCTTCCTGCAGAGATCAAGAATTCAATGGTTAGGGCTTGGTGACAGCGGTACACGATTTTTCCATAGAATGATGGCTACAAGGAATGCAGCAAACCACATTCATTTCCTAATTGATGAAGCGGGTACTCGTCTGGAGACACACGCTGATATTGAAAGCCACTGTATTAACTATTTCTCGTCTCTCCTGGGGAGCCCGGTGGATCAGCCTATGTTCGAGCAGAGTGACCTTGACACTTTATTTGATTTTTCTTGCTCAACAGAAGACAAGATTAAATTTTCTCAGAAATTCACTGCGAAAGAAATTAAAGAAGCTTTTTGGTCTCTTCCTAAGAATAAGACCTGTGGACCAGACGGTTACTCTGCAGAGTTTTTCACAGCTTGCTGGTCAGTTGTTGGACCAGAAGTGACTGAAGCAGTTCTGGAGTTTTTTGAATCGGGCCAGTTACTAAAACAGTGGAATGCAACCTCGTTGGTTCTAATTCCGAAGGTACCAAATGCAGCAAGTACAACTGACTTCAGACCCATATCCTGTCTTAATACTGTTTATAAAGTGATCTCCAAGCTTCTCGCAACCAGATTGAAGGCTCTATTACCTCAAATTATCTCCCAATCCCAATCTGCTTTCTTACCGGGGAGGCTTCTAGCTGAAAATGTCCTGCTAGCGACTGATCTTGTGAAAGGTTATAATGCCAGAAGTGTTGAGCCAAAAGGCATGTTGAAAGTGGATCTTCGGAAGGCTTTTGACTCGATTCGCTGGGACTTTATTCTTGCCACTCTGAAAGCTTTGTCTTTGCCGTCTCTGTTCATCAACTGGATAAATGAATGTATCACTTCACCCTCATTTTCTATCGTTATTAACGGAGCCTCGGGGGGATTTTTCAGAAGCTCAAAGGGCATCAGACAGGGTGATCCATTGTCTCCTTACCTGTTTGTGTTGGCCATGGAAGCTCTTTCAAGACTGCTAAATAATAGATATGAATCAGGTTCAATCTCTTACCATCCTAGAACTGCAGAATTGAAAATTTCTCATCTTATGTTTGCGGATGATGTCATGGTTTTCTTTGACGGAACAAGTAACTCCTTACATGGGATTACTGAATGCCTTGATGACTTTGCTAGCTGGTCTGGACTGACTGTGAACAGGAATAAAACAGAGCTTTTTACATCGGGTTTGGACCAAACCGAATCCTTGGCAATTTCTCGCTATGGATATCCTTCTGGTACTCTTCCAATACGATATTTAGGCCTCCCTTTAATGAGTAGGAAGCTTAAGATCAGTGAGTACGATCCTTTAATCAGTAAGATCATCTCCAGATTCAAAATGTGGGCGGTTAAAACTCTATCTTTTGCTGGCCGCCTCCAGCTTTTGAAATCAGTCATAACAGGAACGGTCAACTTCTGGATCTCGACTTTCATTCTCCCGAAAAGCTGCATTCGTATGATTGAGTCTCTCTGTTCAAAATTTTTGTGGTCTGGTAATATTGACTGCCCGACAATAGCGAAGGTAGCTTGGAAAACTGTTTGCCTTCCAAAGGAAGAAGGTGGATTGGGTCTGAGAAGCTTCATCGTGTGGAACAAAGTCCTATGCCTGAGATTTATTTGGCTCCTATTTTCTAACAGCAAATCTTTGTGGGTAGCGTGGCATACTAGACACCATCTTGCAGATCATAGCTTTTGGGCTATTGAACCAGCTGACTCCGATTCTTGGGCATGGAAGCAGCTCCTTAAGCTACGTCCCGAAGCTCAAAACTACTGCAAAGCTCATCTGAGAAATGGCAAAAGAATTAAATTTTGGTTCGATGCTTGGACTCCATTTCCAAAGTTGTTAGACTACATTGGACCACATGGGCCTCGTAGTCTTGGTATCCCTCTCAACGCTTCCGTTGCTTCCTTAATCAATGCAAATGGCTGGTCTATTCGATCACCAAGGACAGCAGAGCAGCTTCTTCTCCAGGTACACCTAACTACCATTGTTCTTCCGCTTGCTGATGAGGATGATGTTTTTGTCTGGAATGTAAATGGTACGTGTAGCAACAATTTCTCTTCATCGCTTACTTGGGAAGCTATGAGACCTCGAGAAATTGTGAAGGATTGGGTGGATGTGGTGTGGTTCAAAGGGTCTGTTCCTAAGCACTCTTTCACAATGTGGACAGCTAATGATAACAGGCTCCCAACAAGAGCGAGATTAGTGGCGTGGGGGATGCAAATTTCGCCGTCATGCTGCCTTTGTTCTAGGGATACAGAAACTAGAGACCACCTTTTTCTCAGGTGTGAATATAGCTCTGACATATGGAGAATGGTTCTCATCCGACTCAAGAGCCGTATGCAATTGTTCATCACTTGGTCTGAGCTGTTAGCGTGGATACGAGAACCTCATGTAACAAACAGTATATTTCTCACCTCTGTCTCTGCAACAGAGAGCAAGCAACGTTCACTACTTCGTAAGCTGGTCAGTCAAGCAGTCATTTTCCACATCTGGAAACAGCGCAACAACGTCATCCACAACAACGTCTCGCTCACTGCCGCATCAATCTTCCACAACATAGATCGTGAGATAAAAAACACAATCTATGCCAAGAATGATAGAAAACTATTCA
>CAKOAT010464042.1:164209-229803 GCA_932364175.1 Eruca vesicaria subsp. sativa | reverse complement strand
AAAAAAAAAAAAAAAAAAAAAAAAAAAAAAAAAAAAAAAACCTCGTTCGGTTTACAAACGGCGTCGTATTGGAGATTAGGTTTGTTGGAGATGTTCTGTTCTCCTAGTCCGAGCGTGTAGTTACACCCACGCATCTCGTTATCTATAGTACATAACATCTTCTTCCCTAACGACTCCGTTTTACGCCACGTGGCTAGCTGTGGTAACAAGCTGAGAGAGCTTCTAATATTAGATACTGGAGCTGATTGATCTGTTTCACTGATTGTTGCTATGAGTTGGATCTGATTCGTGACGAGAGAATCTAACCTTCGGTTCCATTCGTGATGGTTGATGTACGGTCTTGTATCGGAAGAAACGGTTAAAATTAATCTGAAAGTGATCTCTAAAGCTTGGAGAGACGGTTTGAGGATATTCTCGTTGGACCAGTGAGGGAAGTCACGTGATGACGACCAGAGTTTATTAAGCTCAGGGAGACGGAGGTAGTGCTCGTAAGCGGAGCAAGATGCTGGAGAGGAGCATGAGATGGGAGAAGAGACAGCAAGAACTTTGAACGGGGAAGGAATAGTGACGTGAAGCTTGGTTGGTAAATCTGATGACATCATCTTCCTCTTGCAATCTGTATCAACCATTTTAATCTCTATGTCTTTTTTTTTTTTTTCTTCTCGAAACTTTGTTTGGTATTATGAGTAGAGGAGGAGAGGAAGAGAGTATAAATATAGAGAAATGGATTAGGGAAGGGGCAAAGACGTGTGAAAGTCAACGGTCTTTTTTTGTCTATTTAACTAAATTTAATATTTTAAAATCTAATTTCAGACCAGTCGTTGGACTGTGTCCGGATTACTTTCAGGATAATTATTCTTTTCTTTTTTTTTGGTTTAAAGGATAGGATATATACTTTAATATCTCCTATTATTATGATGCGATAATAACGTAATTAAACATAAAACTGAATATCGTTTGTTAACTACAGCTATTGATCGACAACTACAATTTCAGCCAAGCGGCACATGACATGGTGTTTTGAGTAGTATTAGTATAAACAATCTATATGCCATGTGACATTTTAACACATTCATTGAATCGAATATAAAATCGCGTATGTGTTCTAAAACCACTAAGAAAACAAAAAAGAGAAGACATTTTTGGTGTATATTTGATTGGGAACGTGAACATCGAATCAAAGATTTGAGACTGCTTTTTAATTTATGAAACATGCTTCTTTAAAGTTTAAAGACAAATTCTTTTTCTTTTTAACAATAAGGTTAAATACTATTGATAATTAATCTCAGAAGATCAAAGTTAGTAATTGTGATTATTTTAATCAATAATCTGCAATCGACAAAACAAAATTCATATAAAAAGTGATTAGTTTAGTGCCGTGGTATGAAAAAAAGGTAAAGAAGACAAAGAAAGGGCACATGGACAGAAGTAGGAGGAATATAGATGCGATGCTTATCCAAAATAATGTGAGGAAGGTTGGAGTTTGGTCTCAATTTGCTTTCAAGTAGTTACTACTAGGAAGTTGTGGTTTCCTTTGACTTTGGTTTTTCTAAGAATACTAGCTAGTGTCTGATATTTAATGGAATATGTTTAAATGCATGTATGTACTCTGTTGTGTTGGTGACAATAACTTTAGTGGATGTTATTCTACCGGTAAACCAGAGAATAGTGAAATTTAGTTACGTTCCACTGTTCACTTATTTAATACTAGTCGCTAAACTATTGCATTTAAAACTAAAATAACTATGAAAACTTGAAAAGCATGTGAATAAGTTTATACTCCCTCCGTTTCATATTAAGTGTCGTTGTAGAGAATTTTTTGCGTTATAAAATAAGTGTCGTTTTCGGTTTTCAATGAAAAATTTATTAATTTTATCATGTAATCTGTTTTTCTATTGGTTAAAATATGGTTAGGTGTATGGGTAACTGTGTTTTTATATAGGAAATATGTAAAATTAATTGTTTTCTTAATCCGTATGCACAGTTGTAGAGTGACACTTATAATGAAACAGAGGGAGTATATTGTTTTCTTGTTCTATATCTTTCCTTAGATGCTTTCTTTCATTCCTTTCTTAACTTTGAATTCAACTATCTTAATAAGCCATCCCTTGAGGACAAATAAAGTTAATTATTGCATAGTACATATACAAGAATATTATCTCATCCACATATTTGGTAAATGGTTGTCTGATAGATAAACCTCGCAATTATTCCATTTAGATACCAATGTTTTTTTTCTTTTCATGTAAACCATCAATGTGAAATGATCATATGGAATAAGCAACCACGGATCCATTCAAATCACACACATAAGCATTATTTATACGGTCAATGAATAATGTTCATTATAATTTATGTATATTGTTTCCATTTTTGATATGTTTAAGTTCACTAAATTTGTTTTAGCTTAAATAACACGTCTTATAGAGCTTGGACTCGTGTAATATTTCATTCACGTGCAAACACTTAACGAAAAAAAAAATAGAAAAGAAAACTGGATTTTTCAATTACATATACTCACCCGTGTTATAAACGTATATACATAGTGATATTACGTTCTTCTCGAAAAAAACATTTTATATTTCCAAAATATGCATCTATCAAAATCAAAAACATGGATAGAATATAGGATGGTGTTATAAAACTTTTTTTTTAAACACCGGATGGGGTTATATAACTAAATATTAAAAGAAGAAGTGTTGCTTGTTAGAATTCTTTTCAAGTTCACGATAAGTCTTTCCTACTCCTTTTAAAAGTTTATTTCTTCTTTTTAACAAAGAAAAAGTTTATTTCTTCTTTATACATGTAGCCTTTTCTTTATACCTTGTTTTCTCAAACGTTATTTATACGGAAAGAAAAGCAGTGACCCAGATCCTCCTATACTCCTTTAGAAAGAACACAAGAATGATTAATTGTTTGTTGGTATTTCACTAATTAACGTTGTAAGAGAGAAAACACATTAGGCAGACAGTATCATTCATTGCATGGTTGATATATGAGATGGCTACATAGTAGGAGTAGAAGCAAACATTTGAATTTACACGTTTGTTTGCATCTATGGTGGAAAAATACACTATGTACTTATATACTGATCAAATCGTTTCCTTTTCCTTCATTGTCGACTTGAAAATGTCTAATCTCTTTTTATCCTCAACTAGGAAAAAAACTATATTAAAATCTGATTTTATGGTATTCCATAAAGATAATACTGTGATAGATGTTGATAACGAGTCTAAATCGGGGCCTAGCTTCCATCCGTTTTGGCAACCAACCAATCAGGTGGTCTCGCACGTAAGGAAACGACATGTGGGATTCGTCATGCGCTATTACCAACTTAGTCCAAACTCTACCGGTTCCAGAACATCTATCCACGTGGTAAGACAGCTGGAATGCTGATTGGCTGACAAGTCTGTCTACGCCGCTGATTACTCCAATTACTATAATCATTTTTCTCTTTTTTTTTCTTTCCGGTGCGTCGAATTATAACATCCTAATAAATGTAACTACAAGCAAAGCAAATATTATTAGTGAATGAAACAATGATCAAAATGGTACAGTAAGTAGTAACCATCATGCTTCCTTTTCTTTCAAAATAATGTTGATTTGATTTGATTCCTTTTGATTAATTAGAGTTGCAGGATGTATTATATACTACTTTGTATTAACTGTATTGTTGGGACAAAGACAACAATGGATTTGGTTTGCTTAAATAAACTTGTTGGATACAGTCATGATTATTGTTTATGAAAATATAAATCAAAGAATAAAGGAGTTGGAAATAAGTCAACAAAGGTTCAGCTAACAAAATAAAACAGGTTTCCTGGGGACGAAGCATGTCTTCGGCCGCATTATCCGACCATTATCCATTCTTCTCTATCTTTATTTTTCTTACTTGAATTTCTTATAGATCAAGTAATTGTAAATGATTAACATTATTTTATTTGATTTGGGTACATCTGAAACGGAGTTATAGTCTCGTCGTAGGTGTATACCCACCTCCTAACCTAGTTCTACAGTCTTACTTTTAGTTGAGTCTTGTCTAAACATAAATTCTCAATGGTCTATTAGCTACGACATGTAAAAAAGCATATCAAATAAACAACTAAAATATGCAAACGAAAATTATAAAACAATAAGACGAATTTAACAGAAAACGATATCTGAACAACCAAATAATTTATTATTACCATGATTTTTTTTGTAACTACTGTTATTTAACTTGGACTAGATGGCATGATTTGAATAAAATTTAGTAAGGGCACCATAAACTAAACCAGAGCCTATTGGAGTTACAGTTTAAGAGATGTCTTAAAGAACCTTTGGTGTATCGGAAGTTAGTGTCTGGTGAACTTCTTATTGTTGCTGTGTATGTGGACGATCTATTTGTCACAGGATCGAGTTGTAAAATAATTGAGGAGTTCAAGAAAGAGATGGCTATGGATTTTGAGATGAGTGATTTGGGAAAACTTACCTATTATCTTGGCATCGAAGTAAAACAACATAAAGAAGGTATAACCCTGAGTCAATATCATTATGCAATGAAGATATTTGAAGAAGCTGGGATGGAGAATTGTAATCCAGTTCAAACCCCGATGGATGCTGGACTTAAGCTAGCCAAGTTCGAGAATGAGAAAGATATTGATGCGACAAACTACAAGAAAATTATTGGCTGCTTCCGCTACTTGCTACACACTAGACCAGACCTATCTTACTGCATTGGAGTACTTAGCAGATACATGTCAAACCCGAAGGAGTCACATGGAGTTGCAATAAAACAATGTCTTCGATATCTACAAGGTACTACTACTCTTGGCTTAACGTTTGGAAGGTCAAAAAGAAACAACAAAGCTAGTTGGTTACAATGATAGTAGTTACAACATCCAGATGATGGTAGAAGTCCAATGGGTCATATATTATATATAGGTGAGAGTCTCATAACTTGGTGTTCTTAAAAACAGGACACAGTGGCTTTATCTTCATGTGAGGCTGAGTTCATGGCTGAGACTAAAGCTGCAAGACAAGCTATCTGGCTGCAAGATCTTCTTGGTGAAATCATGGGAATTCCATACGAAAGGACTTGTATACGGATAGATAATCGTTCAGCTATTGCACTCTCAAGGAATCCGATCTTTCATGGGCGAAGTAAACATATACATGCAAGGTATCACTTTATAAGGGAGTGTGTTGAGAAATAACTAATTGAAGTGGAGCATGTATCCGGTAGCATGCAAAAGGTAGACATTTTTAAAAAAGGCATTGGGGAGAGTCAAGTACAAAGAGATGAGAGAACTGATTGGAATTCAAGACTTAAAAGATATGAAGTTCAAGATTAAAGGGGAGACTGTTGAAGTAAGCTTGAAGAAAGCTTGAGAAACAAGTATTCTTAGCCCTAATAGATTTATGATTCTTAGAGATAATGATCAATATTGTATTTAGGAGTTATCTAAATATAAGTGATTCCAATTAGGACTAGGATATATGAGAACCTATATATATTGATGTCGAGTCAATGACATTGATAAGAGTTTGTGTGTTAGGTTTCATAGTTTAAGTTTTGAGTGAGTTTCTTAAGCAATAAGAAGAGTTAGTTCTTATTATCATTGATTCTTATACAAACTTTACACAATACTCCATAATGTAAGGAACCTGTTACGTCCCGTTTTGAGGTCGTAACCTACTTTCATCTCCGTAAGTAAAGTATCTGTTGGAAAATCGAAACTCTGCCACAAGAATCCACTACCCCTTTCATCTCTCCCCACCTATAAAAGATGAGACACAAAGAAGAAGTGGGTGATTCCAATTCTTAGATATTGAAACTATAGCTAAAACATAAGAATGTATCTTTCATGCTAATGAAATGGTTTTTAAGAGATTGTGAAAATGTGCAAAGATATATCCTTTGGCATTTTTTGGCTTCTTATTTTTTTTTTTTTAAACTCATTGTTAGATAAAAAAAACTTAAAAAACATCTTTACACATTTTTGGGGGGAACAGATGGGGAAGATCATTTATCAAAGTTTAGCTTCATGCAGCACATCTGTTCCTCCTTAATGAATATGAATGCCACAGTGTTAATTTGCTATGCATAACTGCAAAGAGTTCTCTAACATACATGTGACATGTCAGTAGAAAAAAAATATTTTAGATGATCACTTTACATGTCATACCAAATTGCATCACGAACGTACAAGTTGCAAGAATCTAACAACAAGCTTCATTAATGTCAACAATCATTTAAAATAGGCTCAAAATAGAATAAGTAACAAATAAAAAAAAGATGGTTAAATCTAAAAATTTAGTATTATTATTAGAGAAATTGCAGTAGAGACACATGAAAAAGACTCAAAAACCATAATTAAAACAACCCAAATGATGGGTTTTCTCCCACGGATTATTCTAAAGACAATCATTGCAATAAAACTAACATAACACATAATAACTTATCATAGGCATTAGATCATAGACTGAACCAGACTGATTCAAAATGTTCAAACCAGCCGGTCCAACTAAGAAAGATCAATTTGATGTTGGATAATTTAATTAGCTCTGGTTCCGGCACTACCACCGTCGTGTCCGTTATTTCCACCGTGAAACGCCGATGAGAAATTGGTGTTAAGGTCAGAATACATGGAAACAACCTTAGTGATGTTTCCATTGAGTTCTTGGATCAAAGCAACGTTCTTGGACATGTTATCAGCCATTCTCGAGTGGTGATTGTCGTTGACCTGCTGGATCAATGATCTGTTTCTGTCCAAAACCGATTGCACTTGTCTGAAATTTCTATCTAGATTCTCCCACATCGCCGGATCTTCTCCCCCTCCTCTTGGCTCCGCCTCTTCCGCCACGTTTCTCCGCCGCTTCGTCTCGCCGTTCCTCTTCATTTACGTAATCTCTCGTTCTAGCTTAGTTTCTATCGACAGAAGATTTGTTTATTTTATCTGTTTTCTTATTGTTTTTGTAGTTTCGCAACTCAAGAGAAATCAGATATTTATAGTAAATATCTTCCGCAAAAGATGATAAATGGACACGGAGACAAGTAGTTCAGTTTAATCACCAGGTGAATAGCCAGCGCGTGTAATTAAAAAACGTCTGTCTGGTCGAATATTGAAGAACACACGCGTGAGAAATTTGTAAAGATGAGAGTTCAAGGTGCGCAGTGATTGGTTGAGAGGAAAAAATATCAGAGCTTTTCTGCACTTTTTCTGATATTTAAAAAAAAAATATTTATCTATGATTCTCTATATTGAGAAATATCTCAAGATATTTATGGTGAAGTGAATATTTTACATGAATAAAGAGATAGGAGAAAAAACTATATTGTATATGACTGACTTGCCATGGTGCAGAACCATATTCCCATAATGCGTGAGCTCATTGTTCAGTTTTTAACACTTTATGGTGTTATTCGTTAGATATTTTAGCAACATTCAAACTAACATTTGAAATCATTTGTATTAAAACACCAGAATCAATGTTATTTGAACAATGATTTTGAAAAATCATTTAAAATATAAAGTTATTCAACTTATGATTTTAAAATATATTTAAATTCTACAGTTAATAAAAAAATATTTTAATTAGTTAATTTTTAAAAAAATTATAGTGATTCAATATTGTTTTTGTGGAATTTATTTTGTTAAAATATCAAAATCCAAATCATATAATTAAGATAAAATTCTCGAGTGTTTCGGATAAAACACAATAACTTCTAATTCATCCAAAATTTTATTAAAAATCAAATCACTTTAACTCAAATACTATATTGAATACAATCCTTACATAATCTGAGATGTTACAAAAATATTAAATTTGACAGCTTTCCATCAAAACTCAATTGTTATCAAAACATGATTGGCCACAATCCACATGATTAGGTTTTAGTTTCGATAAATATCACAATTTGATTCAACAAGTAATTGGTTTACTACCACAATCATCAAGGAAGAACCTAATCTTATCTTGTCATATCATCTATGAGATATTATATCACACAACCACACTATTGTATGTTAATTAATTACTACAAGATAGTGATATGATTCTGAACAGCATCATGCAATGGCAACATACAAACAACTCGAATCTTTAAAGAGAATTAAAGTTGATGAAACAACGAAGAAGCTTTTAGGGACCTCAACTTATTAAGATTCCTTGCGTTTTCTTCCCAGAATTGAAGCTCTCTGGAAACGAGGACCTCCGGTTCTCCATTTCCTGAAGGTTGTCATAGACAAGTGAGCTGCTTCGTACACTACAAAAGAAACAAACAATGATGTGTTACAGGTCAACAAGATGATGACTTAATTACAGAAAGAAAAAAACAAGAGTTAAACAGAGCTTTAATTACAGTTTGTCTCTTCTTTTGTCAAGAATGGCAAGAACTTGGAAGCTGTTAAATGAGTTGCAGTGAAAACTTTTGTCAGCCTCTCCTTGTATCTGATCTTAAACGCAGTTGATAGCAAGATCCCAATCGTTCTATCTGTAACTCTGTTTCCAGGGCAAAGAAACAAACATATTGTCAAAAGGTGGAGATGTAGACCAGACTAGTGAGATCACTGACAAAGATTTGAAGAACAGTTGCTTAAATTAAATCCCATTAATCTGTAATAATTTCTTTGAAACCGTTTCACAATGGAAAATCTCATGTGACAGATTGCAACTTAGGATGCGTCTTTGAAACACAGAGTACTTGCACTAAGAGCTAAATGCGACAAAACATAAGCTTACACACAGATCAAACGACACCGTGAAAAACCAAATCTTACTCTTGAAAAACCATGCGAAAGATCAACTATAATAAAATGGGGGGAAGGACTCACAATGGCTGTAACTTGCAACCAAATTCGTAAAAGTAAGGACATCGTGATCTAAGATCCACACACGCTGCATCAGCCTGTATTTCCAGCCTCGTCCTGCATAAACACACATAAAGCTATTGAAAGATCTTCTAACGGACAAAAGAAAAAAATGAAGTACTTAGGCAGATATTTTTTATTCTCAACAGTTCAAGAAGCTTCTAAATAAACACAAAGAAATAAAGAGTGCAGGAAAAATATCACTTACTTCTGGTCGAAACAGGCAGGAAGGTTAATGGAAACAGCTTGTCTCAAATGCAACTCATGAGCAAGCCAGAAGGGTAACTCCACTTTAGCTCCTTGTTCAACCTACAGGAAACACAAAGGTAACACTGAAAAAATAAAACTCAAACCACAAGACAATACAATTTTGCTAAAAAAAGAAGACTAACACAGCTAGTCTCAGCACTTGGATCAATAGTCACTCCATTTACTGGCTTATGGAATATTACAGGAGCAAACTGCAAGTAAAACCAAAACAAAACAAACAAAACAAAAATGAGAAGAGAGAAGAATAGTCTCTCAAGTAAGCAGAAGAAGAAGCTTGACCTCTTCCTCTATAAGTATGTCGTCAATGTCATAGTACTTGGCCATTCTCTAATTTCCTCCACAAGCCAAGCTTCAAAATTTCATCGAGAAAAATCAATTACATGTCATAAAATCAAGACCCATCAATCAGATTTTGACAATGCGTTATGCGATTCGAAAGCCCTCAATTTCAATTTTTAGGGTTTATGTAAAAGGGAATTGTGAATGTGAAAACGACACACAAAAGCGAATCGTTGGATACGGAGAGAGAGAGAGAGACAGAGAGAGTGAGAGAAGAGAAGTTTACCGTCGACGGTGTAATTAGCGATTTAGCGGTGGAGACGCTCACAGAGGATCGATTGGGAAGGAGTCGAAGTGTTGAGTGACGACTGACGAGAGAAAAGATGATGGCCACACGGTTTAATTGAGGTTTTCTCGGATTAAACCAAAATTAAATTCCGAACCGCCCTGTACCATCCTTGTTCAATTTTTATTTAAATGTTCAATTTTTATTTAAATGTTCAATTTTTATTTAAATGTTCAATTTTTCACCGTGTATGTCTAATCTATTAAAACATATTCCAAAATTTTTATATAGTTATCAATGTTGTCATTTAAGTTTTGGATTTATTCATATCTTACTAGAATATATGTATATCAATATAATTAAAATATGAGATATTTTTTGAAATCCTCTTGATTTACTTCCAGTATTATAAATGTTCTTATTTTTATGATTAACAATATTAATCAGTTTATTATCATTAAATATAACTAAATTTATATATAGTTTTTTTTTGTCAACCAATTTATTTATAGTTTTAATTTTAGTTTATAGATGAAAACTAAATTAGTTTTAATCTCTAATTATATTTTATGATAATTAGTATTTTAATTAATAAATTTACGAAAATAAATTCTAAAATATTTTGTTAGAATTTTTTTTAAAATATTCATTTTATTTCAAATAAAAAATAAAGATATTGAAAGATATTCTAATTAAATTAGATAAATTTCACACAGTTTCTGAGAAATATTTCAAACTAAAAACCAAAATAACAAAATTCAAACCAAACTTCAATTTATAACTAGCCAAACTATTAATATATTTTATAAACCAGAATTAAAAATTCACAGACAAACCAAAATCAAATCGAAAATCAATAAATACAATCTAATATGAACTGAAATTTTTTAAAATATCATCAATCATTTAATTGTAATTTTATAACATAAATTATAAATAATTATGTGCAACCGCGCGGTCAAAATCTAGTATGAATTACTTTGAAGCGAGGTTTAAAGCTTTGTGCTTTGGTAGGGTGAATCCCAAGCCTTTTTATCATAGCTACAACATTCACTTGAGTTCCATCCATGAACTCAATAGACCTGCAATAGCTCAAGTTCCAATATATTTTTAAGGCATAAACATATACTATGCAATATGGGAAGACCTTTTCATAAAAATATCCAAGCATACTAACGAAAATTTGATCTAATAGCTAAATTATTAGATTTTATAGTAGAGATTTAAGAGGTCATATATTCGTTTTTCATTATGAGTGGTGTGTTTTCCTTAATTAGACATGGTTTCGTCCTATATACCAACACACGCAACAAGAAGTCAAGAAGTGCATGTCAAAAGATGAATATATAAAGAAACACATACAAGGCTGTATAAACATGATGTCAAGAAAAATAAGAGGCTGTATAAACACATCGGATCAAACTATCTATCTTATGTTATGGATAAACTAATTAAGACACCGACCTTTGTTCAGCTTTCGCTCATTTCATCTAGCAACCACTTGTGTACATGAGCTATTGTAAGAGACATGGACGATGAGTTGTGTCTATAGGAAATGAGTAAAATAGTACTTTGGAGGGAGAGTGGGAATGCATGTCTTTGGTGGAGTTAAGATGTCTTGACTTTGGATAGATGCTTCTTCACTTCCTGTCAGTTTTGTAGGCCTAAACTCTTGACTTTCAGTTCCTCCCTATTTCTTTATATCTTTTGTTCGTAGTCTTTATTAATGAAAATTTAACTATTGGTTGGTGTGACATTAATAGTTTTCAACTTCATGCTCATGCGTAGTGTATTATCGTATATTATTGGAAACTAAATCTGACCGTTGCTACTCAAGAAACAAAACAAAATTACATCGATTTACTATTGTGTTAATGCATCAGTATACATACTATTGTTCGGTTCTCAACTTTGGAATGTGAGGCTGTGAGCTGCAGAATGTGACAGTTTGCTAATTATGTATTCCAGGTAAGGAATAAATGAACAAATTACTTAATCTGTGACTGAGTTTAAGTAAAAGTAATATATACAATTGTTTAACCTTAGTATGGTCAGCTCGCAAACATGATAAAAAGTGTTTCTATCAGAAACAATCTTAAAACGCGAAATCTCCAAATATGTTTGGCTCGACATTTATGCATTACATTTTCCATAAATTGACGAATACACTCACGCATAGATACGTGTAACTAGAGTTTTCTATGTTATATTTGCGTAATGCTAAACTGGCAATGTAATTTGACAAGCATATTCATATGCACCGTTTAACATAGTTTGATAAGACGACAAAAGCAAATGGAAGTTAGAAAAGAAAAAGCAATCAAATGTACAACGAAAAAAAATAGATGCACCTACATTATTTGATTTATTAAAAAAAAGAAGAAAATGTTAATAGCACCTTGAGATACGTTCGGCCTATAGGCAGGCATGTGGTCACATGGTGATAATCGGTCGGTTCCTCCATTCCCGTTTATGTTTGTGTTAACGAGACTCTGTTCATTTTCTCCGGTGGAAGGGGATGGGCATAGCTTGATTTTAAATGATGTCTTAAAAAGATAGCAATTGTAACAATTCTAAAATATTAGACTACATTCTGATTTAATTAGTTAGAAAAGAAAACAAGAAGAGATTATGAAACGTTCACAACTGTTGAGAATTTTCTATGCTTCACGCTATTTAGGTATTACCGGTAATTATACGGCAGGCTAAAATTTGAACATTACGAGCACTTAAAAGTATATATTTATAAGTCATAGTCAGCTTGGATAATCACTAGTCAAAACTCAAAGACTCAAAAGCCAGGAAGTTTCTCTCGACATTTTGTCTAGAATGTCTACTTTTATTCTTTTGAAACACTGTCTAGATGTCTTCATTTCCGATTATTTAGGATGTTTTACGTTTTCCTAACGTGTGTTTTGGTTTTTGTTGTTATCAGAAATTTCAGCAGGCTAAGTTTTAAAATTCGTATTTTAACGTAAAAATAAAAGATTTTTTCGAAAATATGAAAAAGTGGATAGAAGAAATAAATCTTATATATTAAAAGAGAAAAGATAAGTCATGACTTCACTTCATGTGTGATATTTTAAAATGGACTATCTAATAGAATTTTTGACATTACATTATTCAATCATTAATAACATTCATTAGATTCATTAATAACATTTATTGGGCTTACTCATTGAATTTATAGATATTATAATAAAATCTTATATATTCATGTGTGATATTTTAAAATGGACCATCTAATAGAATTTATGACATTACATTATTCAATCATTAATAACATTCATTAGATTCATTAATAACATTTATTGGGCTTACTCATTGGATTTATAAATATTATAATAAAATACATGTTTAAATTAAAGTTATATAATTTAATATTATAATAATATGAGTTAATTATTTATATATTTTGATGTTAATTTTTAAAATTATATAGATTATTTTTAAAAATAACAAAATCATCATTTTCTAACAATAATTAATCTATACTATATAATAATGAATCATCATTTTCGATATACACACCTTATATAATATATATCAATTTAGAAATAAAAAATGTTTATATAAAAATAAATGAAAACAAATATCCACGCGGTTGCGCGGGTTGAGATCTAATATTAAGTTATACAAAGACACATATACAAAGAAAATTGAAAAAATGTCAATCAAGTTGATTTACATAGTAACATATAAAAATCAGCATACTGGATCAAAAAATTTAGATTCAGTTTTGTTAATGAAAATCATTGTTTCTTTATTTTTACTTCAAATACTCCATTGATTAAACATCTTCTTAACTGATTAAACATTTGGTGTGAAAAAAATTATCCCACAAAAAAAACAATAATCTGATACCAAATTACTTATGATTGATCACCATTATCTTTACTTAGCCTCGTTGGTTTGTAAAAAATGGTAAATATAATTCATATATAAATTTAAAACATAACTGAATTAAAGACACGTTTTCTAGAAATCTAAAATTCAATAATAATGATTGATAAAAAGAAAGATATAAAACCAAACTAATCCAATAATACTATATTCATTTAAATATTCAAAAGTCCAACGAGAAAATCATTATTATAAAAATGAATAACATACTAGTATTTATCTGAGCATCATCATCATCATCCTCGTCATCATCGCTCTGTATCATCCACCTTTTAAAACCCCCTCAAAAATCTCTCAACACCTTCTCTCTAAAACAATCAACACTCTAAACAAATTCTCCCTCTCTCTCTGTTTCTGATTCAATATGGGTTTTAGTAAAGAAGAGATTAGCAAAAGCAGAAGGTTTTGGTCTTCTCTATGGAGAGGCATCAAAACTGTATTCGTTTTGTTCACAATGTTCCTCTCTTTCCTCCTCGTCTCTGCTCCGATCTTCCTCGCCCTCGCAGATGCTCTCCTCCCTTCCGCTCTCCTCCACCGCCTCTCCACGCCGGCGAACCTCTCTTCTCATCTCACCAACTACGATTTCCGCCACTCTCTCATCGATATTCCATTAATCTCCATAGTCAGATCCGCCGTTATACTCTGTAAGTACAAAAAAAAATTTAAACTCTGAATCAAAAGTGCTCTGTTTTTGAGTTGCATAGTGCATACTCTGTTTCACACATTGAAAAAGGCTTGCTCTGTTCCTGATCAATAGTAAAGATTCAAACTTTGCAAGAGCCCATGACTCTAAATCAACTGTGCTCTGTTTCTGAATTGCATACTCTGTTTCACACATCGAAAAGGCTTGCTCTGTTCCTGAACAATAGTAAAGATTCAAACTTTGCAAGAGCCCATGACTCTGTATCAACAGTGCTCTGTTTCTGAATTGGATACTCTGTTTCACACATTAAAGAACTCTTGCTCTGTTCCTGAACAATAGCAAAAATTCAAACTTTGCAAAGCTCATGACTCTAATTCAACAGTACTCTGTTTCTGATATGGATACTCTGTTTCTCACATTGAAAATGCTTGCTTTTGTTGACACAGGCGTTTACGGGCTTTGTGATGGACCCAAGTTATCGAGAGGTCCGTATCTGATGATAACAATGATCTGCTCAATTTCATCTCTGATCTACGTTTCGTTAAAAGCTGCGTTCGTATTCGGCGAGCCAGCGAATGTAGACGGCGGTGGTAACTACTTCAGAGCGGCGGAGGTAGCTCTGTTTCTATGCTCGTCCGTTTTAGCCGTTGGTCATATAGTTGTGGCGTATAGAACAAGTTGTAGAGAGAGAAGAAAGCTCCTCGTCTTCAAGATCGACATCGAAGCTGTAAGTCCACTTATTACTCTTCTTCTTTCTCGCTGTTTACATAAATTTTATTAATTATTGATTACACTGAAAGATAGTGTAGGGCCAATGAGACCAAGTTGCATTGTTATTCAAATCTAGTATGAGTTGTTTTTTTTTAGATTTTAACCCTGCCCAAAGATATGAATCCTTGTCAGACTGGGTCAGAAATAGTTTTAGCATGTGGATGTAATAGTCAATGTTTGATTTTTTTAAAACACAAATGACGCATGATTTGAGGATAGAAATCATGATACTTCTTTCCAACTATGTTTGGTAGGGAAAAGACTCCATGTTGTTGTGAGGTTTTGAATTTTAACTTGCATTAAATCACAAACAAAAACAAACAAAATTGAGGTTGAGTTATTAAGACTTTCTTGTTTAATAGTATAGGTTAGAATCTCATGTGGAAACCGTGTACCATGCAATGTAAACCTAATTTTCAAGGTTTTTAATTATTTAACCCGACATAACACGTCATGCCTCACGCATGCTACATGATGTGCTCTCATAGAGCCCAAACCCAATCTCCTTTAGTTTATTACTATTATTATTATGCGATGGAGGCTTTTGATAAAACTTATATGTTTGATTAATCCATTTTTTTTGCAGGTTTCGGCATGTAAAAACGTGTACCCGAGATACCAAAAGATCCTCCAACAAGAGAGACTCATATAGATACGTTTTTCAGGAGACTCAAATACATGTTGCAAATATGTATACACACATGACACGTGGCCAAACGTATGTTAATATATGAAAATACGACGTGTAAATGTAGCTTCTTCTCCTGCCTTTCGGTGTTGACCCATATCAACTCCTTCGCTTTTAAGTTTCAGGTAACTTTACCTAATCTCATCCTCTTTTAAATTTCTTGATTACGTAATATATAGCATATATTCTTTTATTTTGGATAAAAATGATTTCTGTTAGGTTTATTTGTTAGGAACTTAGTATTGGTAGTTGCAGAGCCAAGTTGATGAGAGCCGTTTTGCTGATAATGTTGTTTATTGTCTTTCTTTTTTCTTGCTAACAGAAAGATCCAAAGGGCATAAGATAGTCTGTAAAGGCGGGACGAACAGATAGACCTAGTGAGAACTATACAGGTTTTTATGGTAGACAACTCCGATGAATTGGCAGTTGTTAGCTTTGATATTAGTTAGTGAGATTTGTATATAATATAGTTTTGTAGTAACCTAGAGCTCATCAGTGTGAAAAGATGCCCAAGGCATTTTTAATTTTCTTTTTGTTTTGTATATATTTTATGACATTTTCAAAATATTTTATGAATTTTGGTTTTACTAGTTGTAAGCATCAGACCAGATGTGTAATGAAGGCATCATCAAAACTTCTTATATAATTGTAAAGCAACCGTTTTAAGATCATACACGTACTTTATACCTTAGATATTTTGCATACTAGGTGATTTTCCCGTGCTCATGCACGGGCTTAAATATTTAAGAAATAAATCTATTATATTAGTTGATTGATATTTACTTTAAATTTTATATTAATTTATAGTTTGTATGTATAATTTGTATTATAATATTGTATTATTTTATTTATTATAATTTTATATATATTATATTTAGTCAGTTTTATCATTTGGATATATATATATAAAAAAAAAAATATTGGATTTTTTCTATTTCTATGAATTCAACTATAGTCTTTTTTATTCTAAATATCTTAAATTTTTGATTAATTATTTTATTTACATTTATGTTGGTTGTTATCTACGAAATATAAGTATATCTTAGTAAGATTATGTATGTTAAGATTTTTTGTGCTTAGAACGAAGAAAAACTAAAGTGTATGATTCTAAAATACATAAGTAATAATAAATTTTTGAAAGCTTATGAACACATATCAATATTTACAATAATTAAAATATTTTATAAATTCTAAATAATTTATGCCACAGTTTGATTGGATGATAAACTGAATTTTTTTAAAATAATTTTAAAAATAAGGAGTTCTGATTTGCTTTAAGTATTAGATTATGGTTATATTAAATTCCACAAACATAAAAACAGAAAATTAAACATCAAAAGAGTTATTAAGAAAATAGATAATTTTAACTATTAATTATAATATATCTACCTTGTTAAATTATAGTGTTATGATATATTAAAAGAATTGTAGTTATTTGATCAAAAGATGTTTATTATTAAATTTATTTTTAGTTTTGTTTTTAACATCTATTAAAATATGCAGTAAAAATGTGATTGTTTTTGAGAAATTATATTATATAAGTAAAATATAATTTATATTTTTTTGCTGTAATTTTAAGATATTATAATCAAATAAACATACTAAAAAAATATTTCAATAATACTAATTATAATTTTTTTGCCAAGTAAACATATATCAGTTTATGTTACTTAGTTATTTTATGTAATCATCTAATAAAATAGATAGATATATCAAAAAATAATTAATTTCAAAATATATATTTTATTGATTAAATTATTTTTTTAAAGAAAAAATATTTGTTTTCTAATATCAAGATTATTTGTATGAACTTTTTTTAATGAAAACACATTATATAAAAATATTTTTTCATCTAGGAAGATATAGATATAAAGTATTTTATTACTTAAAAGTATAATTTATGTTATTTAAAAATATATTTAAGTTAAATATTACTATTTTGTAAACTTTCCTTTTTTTTTATGAAGCCATATTATATATATACTTTTTCCGTTTTAAATAGTTTTGTAAATTTTAGAAATATTTCCTTTTTATTTTAATTGTTATTTGGAAGATTTTAAAAAGGAAATAATAATATTTAAATATATTTTTAATTCATTAGGGGTATCATAGTAATCAACCAGCGTGAGAGTTAACGTGAGCGCGACACCTAAGAAAGTGAATTAATAATACTAATTATAATTTTTTTTTGTCAATTAAACGTATATCAGTTTATGTTACTTCATTATTTTATGTAATCATCTAATAAAATAGATTGATATATCAAAAAATAATTAATTTGAAAATATATATTTTATTGTTTAAATTATTGTTTTAAAGAAAAAATTTTTTTTTTCTAATATCAAGATTATTTGTATGAACTTTTTTAATGAAAACACATTATATACAAATATTTTTTTCATCTAGGAAGATATAGATATAAAGTATTTTATTACTTAAAGGTATAATTTATGTTATTTAAAATATATTTAAGTTAAATATTACTATTTTGTAAACTTTCTTTTTTTATGAAACCATATTATATATATACTTATTTTTCGTTTTAAATAGTTTTATAAATTTTATAAATATTTCCTTTTTATTTTAATTGTTATTTGGAAGATTTTAAAAAGGAAATAATAATATTTAAATATATTTTTAATTCATTAGGGGTATCATAGTAATCAACCAGCGTGAGAGTTAACGTGAGTGTGACACCTAAGAAAGTGACTTCTCAAATAATATTATAGAGATACGTGCCAATATTTGCATTATCAAGAACAAGCTTTTCCGGACCTCTGATTTCAAAATTGTGGAAGCTGGATCTGGCGTTGTATGCGGCCCAAGCTGTTAATATTGGCACGGCCACGTATTCATTGTCAAATTGAATCAGGTAATGAGGCTTCATTTTAGATTTGATAACTAACTGGACAGGTTTGGGTCCTCTCCTTGATCTGACTAGAGAGATTGGACCAACGAATTCCAAAGTAAGCATTTATCGTGTGGGTTCTTATGAGGGACCGTCTTTCCACTCGTGACAAGCTCCTGAGCTGGGGACTATCAGCACCTCCTGATTGTATCCTTTGTGGTGGTTCTTCTGAAAATGATAAATATTCATCAACCACATACTGTAAGAAAATATATAATTCACCGTGGAGATTCAGCATTTTAGAAAAGGTGGTAATATGGCTATATGATTAATCTGAAAATACGAATAGTGGCTCATTATTATCAGAGCCGGCATTGGGCAAAGCCGGATGAAACATTAGCCTTGGCCCCCTAAATTTTTTTTGAAAAAATTGCATGTATACCAGCCTCAAAAAAAAAAAATTTTAGGCCTCCAAATCCGTAAAAGAAAATTTTTTAGGTGAAATAGTTCAAAAATCGCCTTAGGTCCCATAATTTTCAGAGCCGGCCCTGATTATTATACTGACTTTTGAAAAGATACAAATCCTCTTTTGTCATATTCTTCAGAAGATAATGATATTTTCTTGGTAATTAAATAATATAAAGGAGGAGAATATTTTTCTTGGTAATACGTCACGAAAACGCAAAGAAGTTTGGTCAAAAGTAAAGAAGAAAAAGAGCCTAGGAATTCGTCTTCATTCTCCCGAAACTACGGTTTAATTTTGCATGATACAAATACTACAGATTCAAATCATCTCATAGTAGCATACATGTACACAACAACGAGATTATTTGTTATTTGTAACTAATAAAATGCAAACCAAAATAGCCTAGTGGAAAAAGTTGGTTTGCGGCAAAATGTTAATCCGTCAATTTAGAATTTAATTTCTACCGAGAACATGATTATATGAAAACATAGCAGGCCACACCAGAAAATCTAAAGACTGGACTAATCATCGATTCTATCTTTAGAGTATCTACAACCCCACTATATAATTTACCGTAAAATAGAATGAGAAATTGAGTGATGAAAAAACAAAAAAAATGTGATTACTCTTATGAGATAGTATTAGTTAAGTTTCAGTCCAAACATTTCTCAAATAAGAAGCCCTTTAAAAAAAAAACGTTTCTCAAAGAAGTTCTTTAATAAAATGTAATTATGATTTCAAGAAAATTCACAAAATAAATAGACAAGGGTATAAATTAAAGTATAAAAATGATAGCATATAAACCAATAAAATAAACGAATAGAAACGAATATAGAAAATGCAGTTGGTGAAGAGTACACGTTGTTCCACTTTTCTGGACTGAAGAAGAGAAGAGAATTAAAAAAGTGAATAATTGAGAGCAGACGTTATACCTTCCCCATCCACATTTCTTGCTACCTACACAACAATTCATCAATTCTGCCAAAAAACGTTTTGAGATTTGTCTAAAGCTTAAAAACTCTTAAAATTTTTTTCTTGCTAAGATCGAAAACTCTGGTCTGCAGATTTTGAGTTTCAAAGATGGGGAGGTTGTTTGTGGTTCATCTTGAAGGGAAGATATATAGCTGCAAATACTGTAAGACTCATCTTGCTTTATATGAAGACATCCTCTCCAAGGTTTTGTCTCTTTTTCACCCCTTGCAATCTCTCTCTGTTTTAGCTTCATCTTATTTCATGTTTTTTTTTTGGGGTTCTTGTGAATATTCTTCTGGATTTTGTGATTTACCTGTTTTTCATTTTTGCTCTGCATGTTTCTTGATTTGTAGAGGATAATCAGTGTCAGATGATTCTGTAGAAGAGAGTGACTGTGTGTTGCTAAGCTTTACTTATGATGCACCTTTAATCTTATTGATGGGAATTGATTATTTTTGAATGACTACATTGTTGAAGTTTTGGTTAAAATCTTGTTATTAATCAGATAATGATTTTCATTGGTTGTTTTTGTTCAAATCATAGTTTTGAACATTGAGTTTCCCTTTAGCTCATCTGAGAGAAGCAATCATCAGAACATTTGTATCTTGAGAATACATTATGCTTCTTGAGTATAACCAAGATCGGTTGAAACTGCTAACTAAGCTTTCACTGCCTCTTCATTTGTTCTTGTCTTGATCTTATGTGTTTGTGTGTGTTTTTCTTGTTCAGTCTTTTCACTGCAAGCATGGGAAGGCTTATCTTTTCAATAAAGTGTAAGTTATATTATTACTAAAGTACCTAAAGATCTCTATATCAACTGATGATGATCCAATACTCCTAAACTTGGATGGTATTTCTGATGATGATCTGGTTTAGTTCCAATGTTACAATTGGAAAGACAGAAGACAGAATGATGATGACAGGAAAACATACAGTGGCTGACATTTTCTGTGTCTCATGTGGATCAATCGTTGGCTGGAGATATGTAAGCAAGAACATGTGACATTTCAAAAAGAAACCTATTTGTGTTTAATTCTCCTGTGTGGTTATAACTCTGTATTGTGTTACCAGGAGACTGCTCATGAGAAGAGTCAGAAGTACAAAGAAGGAAAGTCAGTTCTTGAAAGGTTTAAGATATCGGGTCCTGATGGAAGCAACTACTGGGTGAGTAGCCATGGAAGGCATATAGGTGGAAGTGATGCAGATGATTCTTGAACTCATCTCTCTCTACCCTTCTCATTTGACATCCCCTGTAAATGTAAATTCTTCAACCTCTATTCTCCAACTTGGTCTTATAAGACTAACGAAAACACTTTCTTCTCTTGCTCTCATTATCATCCCAAAAATCATTCAGTAAATAAAGTCTGATTATGTGTAATGGTCATGTTTCATCAAAATCTATGCTTCTTATTAAATAAAATGTCACAATAAATATCTAAGTTTTATCAAAATCTATGCTTCTCATTCACATTGCAATAATAAAATGTCACCAAATTTTGTATTTGTATTTTAATAAACCAACAAGATAGGGGTAAAGTGGTTTTGGATGGATGGTAAAACTCACATCGCCTTGGAAATAACTGAAACGCTAATACACACACTAATGCTCTCACGAAGAAAGCTTGAAATGTTGTTTATGCATGAATGAATATTTCTCTTTCATAATTGTAAAACTAAAAAAAAGAAGTGATAATCCCTCTTTTAAGCCCTTTCCCTTGAAAAACATAGTATAATATCATGTATAAATTTGTAAGAAAGATATACCATGCAATGAGCTTTTTATTTGAAACTTAACGTCAAGAGAACTGTATGGAGTGTCTTCCACGATTGGAATCAAACACGTGCAGCCATTTCATCTCAAATCTAAATTAAAGAAAATGAAAAACAAAAACTGATTCGGTTAAATGAAAACGTCTAAAACAGTTTATTATATCATCGATCAACATAATAATTAGGGTAAGAAAAGTCAGACCACCAAATCAGATAGACATAACTTCTTTTTAATTTCTCCTATATCAGTCAACGCAAAGACCTTAATGTCAAATTCTCAATATTCAGTGTATTTTTCATTGCATTGATCAAATGTCAACAAGTCAAAGTTGTTCAACAGAACAGCCAATGGGCCGTAAAATGTCAGATCCTCAAATTTGGAGGCCTAGTAAAGGTGATGGAGTCTGTTACCTTCATATTGAGAAAAATATGGTTTTGGTCAACAAAACCTTTAACAAATAATGGTGGCTTATTAGTGCTTACTGACCAAACCCACAAGTCAATAGATCAGTCTTTCTCAGTGATGGTAGGCTTGTTTCTTCATCTTTTTCTGCTAACTACTCCACTTTTCTCCTAAATGTAGTTAGCTCAGACAACATATTGAGATTAATCAAAGAATAAACTAAACCAATGGAGTCAGACAAATTGACAATTTGCCTCCTTATATCCATCCTCTTCACACATACACACACATGACTTATTTCATTCCTTAAAACAAAGTAACATTTTGAGACTTTCAAGAAAATGAGGAGCTTTTTCATCTTACTTTGCTTCTTCTTATTCTTCTTCTTTAGTGGAGAATTCGCAGCTGCAAGAAAGTTCTGGAGCAGATTAGAGATGGCTGAGATGAATGGCTACGGGGAACACAAACTCTCCTCTGTGGTCATCACCGGTTCTCTTCTTTGCAACACCCCTGTTTCAGGTATTCTCTATATATTTCTATGCGTATTTATGTTTTTGTGTTTGTACATAATAATCTAACCGTTGACATCATCTTACAGGTGCCACTGTTGCCATCAAGTGTCACACTGGTTTCAAAAAGAGATCAAACTTGATAAAAGCTGTTACTGATGACTTTGGAGAATTTGTTATCCATCTTCCTTCTCATCTTCACGCAATTCCAAACTTAGAAAAATCCTGTTTCATCAAACCAATACATGTGCCTAAACACTATCATAGATGCTACAAGACATTTTCCAAATCCAATCTACACAAAGGCATCAAACTTGTCTCGTCCAGAAATGGTTTCCGTGTCTACACCTCAGGAACGATCATGTTACATGGATACAGTTCAAGATCATCCCAAGCTCGTAAAGCCGTCATGTAAAAAATCAAATAACTTGTGAAACAAGCATGTGTTACATTTTCATTGTCCTCACTTGTTTAGCTGGCGCTTAAGTCACAAAACTAAGTTTGAGCCTCTCTACAGTCTATATTGTTAATCATATTCACACAAACACGTTATTCCATACTTTTTTTTTTTTGAGAAAGGGCTTACGATATTCCGTAATTTTTCATACGAATTAAAGAGACACAACTTGCCGTTACAGCGAAGTTAATATGTAGTTTTACTAGTCAAATCCAAGGTCGACGTGATGTACACGAAGTGCGCATGATTTTCGTTTATTGATGAATCTTAAATACAATGTTCGAATGATCGAACATAAATAAAAGTTTTCTATGAAAACTGATTTGTTATTGTATCACAAATTATGCAAACATTACATAAATGAATTTTGAAACGATAATTCTAACTGTTTAGAAAAGTCACATGTTACGATTTGTATCTTTTTAAAAAATCAAGCTTAACGGTTTTATTTAGACTCATGTTTTTTACAATAATCTACATAACAATTATTAAATCGAATTTTTTAGAATTTGAAATCGAAAATATTGGTGTAGAATATTAATGAAGTATAAGTTAAAAACACTGAACTAATAACTAATTCATAGAAGATTACGAATCTATTTGTATCATGGAAGCAACACTTTTGGATATATATGCAACATAATATAAAAAAATATACAAACGATCCTGCATCAATGCCTCCTCTTTCATAGGGACTCTCCTTCTCATCTTCAATATCTGAAGTTCTGAGCCACCAAATCTCAGTTCTCTGATTCACTATAAACCCTAATAATAATATTCGAAAACTAAAACGTTTTTTTTTTGCATACTGAACAATGGGGAAGGAGAAGAAAACAGAGTCGCATGACAATGGCAGTTACAACTACAAGATGTTCAAATGCTTCAACCGTAAGTTCAAGATCAACGAAGTCCAACCCACCAACGACGTCCGTGACGCTTTCTGCAAATTCTCCGTCGGCGCCGGTGACGGATCCTCCGGCGTTATGGGGGCAGAGCAGCTCTGTTCTTTCCTCGACGACCATCAAGTCCATTCAGTAACCACCGTCGCCGAGGCTCAACGGTTAATCGACGAGGTCATAAGACGTAGACACCACGTAACGCGTTTCACACGTCATGGTCTTGACCTAGACGATTTCTTCAACTTCCTCTTTTACGACGATCTCAATCCTCCCATCACTCCTCATGTAAAATTTTTTAAACCCTAATCTTCTTTTCAAGATTTGAAACTTTGTTCTTACAATGGATGTGAAATGTTGTGTCTGAAAACAGGTGCATCAAGACATGACAGCTCCGTTGTCTCATTACTTTATATACACGGGACATAACTCGTATCTTACAGGGAATCAGCTAAGTAGTGATTGTAGTGAAGTCCCTGTGATCAAAGCTTTGCAAAGAGGTGTTCGAGTTATTGAGCTTGATCTTTGGCCTAACTCTACTGGAACTGATATCAATGTTCTTCATGGACGGTAATTAATATATAAAAGTGTTAGAATCAATCCATTTATAACCAATTGTTGAAAGTACATGATAAAATTTGACATTTTTCTCTTTTAACCAATATTATTTGGTCTACTTGTTTTCTTCAGAACACTCACAACACCAGTACCACTGATCAAATGCTTGAAATCGATAAGAGATTACGCATTTTCTAGTTCACCTTATCCAGTTATCATCACTTTAGAGGATCATCTTACATCTGATCTTCAAGCCAAAGTGGCTGAGGTAACATAATACTATTTATCTTGTGAATTAATCAATTTTTTTTGGGATATTTTGTGAACTTTTTTTTGGTTCTTTCTTTGTTTAGATGGCTACAAAGATATTTGGAGAAATGTTGTATTACCCTGAATCAGATAACTTAGAAGAGTTTCCTTCTCCTGCTTCACTGCTTCATCGAATAATCATCTCAACTAAACCGCCAAAAGAGTATCTCGAATCAAGGAACCCGTTAGTTAAACAGAAGAATAATAGTATTGTATCTCCATCTTCAGAGGAGGAAACACCAGCTGGAACAGAGGAGATTCAGACACTAGAAAGTATGTTGTCTTACCAAGATTATGAAACCAAGGTAAGAAAAAAAGGATCTTGTATCAGGAAACATAATGGTCTTACATTGTCTGTTGTTTTGTGATTTGGTTTATATATTGAATTAGAGTGATAGTGATCAAGAGAAGGAAGAAGGGAGTGAAGAACAGAAACCAGTATACAAAAGATTGATCACTATCCATGCTGGGAAACCAAAGGGATCAGTAAAAGAAGAGATGAAAGTTGCGGTTGATAAAGTGAGACGTTTGAGTTTAAGCGAGCAAGAACTTGACAGGACATGTTCATCCAATAGTCAAGATGTTGTAAGGTTTACACAGAGGAATTTGCTTAGGATATACCCGAAAGGAACACGAATTAACTCATCAAACTACAAACCGCTTATTGGTTGGACTCATGGAGCACAAATGATTGCATTCAATATGCAGGTAACAAACTAAAGGGCTAATGATACCTTGGATCTTACGCTACCCTTTTGGACCCTATATGTATATAACAAATTATTTGTCATTTATAGGGATATGGGAAATCTCTGTGGATGATGCACGGTATGTTTAGAGCTAATGGAGGCTGTGGATATGTGAAGAAACCTAACTTCTTGATGAAGAAAGGGTTTCATGAGGAAGTCTTTGACCCTAGGAAGAGACTTCCTGTGAAAGAAACGTTAAAGGCAAGCCAACAACAATCTACATACTTTAGAGGATGTTCCAAACATTTAACTGTCATCATTTTGATGTGGTTTCTCAATAGGTGAAAGTGTATATGGGAGATGGATGGCGTCTAGACTTCAGTCACACTCATTTCGACGCATATTCTCCTCCTGATTTCTACACTAAGGTAATAATATTACTTTCACCAAATAGGGGCTTTTTAAAAAAAAAATTAAAAATGTTACAAGATTGTGAATATGTGAGCTTTTGTAGATGTACATAGTGGGTGTACCAGCAGATAATGCAAAGAAGAAGACAAAAATAATTGAAGACAATTGGTATCCAATATGGGATGAGGAGTTTAGTTTCCCATTAACAGTTCCAGAGCTTGCTTTGCTTAGGATCGAAGTCAGAGAGTATGATATGTCTGAGAAGGATGATTTTGGAGGACAAACATGCTTGCCTGTTTCAGAGTTAAGACCGGGGATTAGGTCTGTTCCTTTGTATGATAAAAAGGGCGAGAAAATGAAGTCAGTACGGCTTCTTATGCGTTTCACCTTTGAATGATTTGGTTTAATAGGAGTGGATGTGTTTGAGAGAGAGTTTGGACCATTTTGAGAAAACCTTTTGAGGTATTGTATAATGTAAAGCTTGAAGATCGATCTAGTGGATCTTTATCATGAATCATGGACAATACACAATCACTTGGATCAGAATCAATTCGAGACAGAAGCTAAGGACATGTTACACTTGGCTCTGATTCAGTTTTTTAGGGTTCCTTTAGACATTAGGCTATAGCTATGCGTTTCAATTATGTGGACTGTTGAAAAGGCCATTGATTTTCACATAATTATTAGGGTTTAGAAGGAAGCGTGTCTTGTTTATTATCATAGTCTCGTGTAGCTTGGGTTGTACGTTACGAGTACATTCATAGTGGCAAAAATAACCAGTTGGCTTTTGGCTCATGAGGTCTTAAGTTAGTGACGATGGCTCTTTCGAGGCGCATCATCTTGTGATGGTGTGAATTATTATCATATATTATATTCCCAGACGTCAGATTGGTGATACATTCATAGTGGCAAAAATAACCAGTTGGCTTTTGGCTCATGAGGTCTTAAGTTAGTGACGATGGCTCTTTCGAGGCGCATCATCTTGTGATGGTGTGAATTATTATCATATATTATATTCCCAGACGTCAGATTGGTGAGCGAACCCATTAGGGTTAAGGGTTATATATGATATCACAATATGGCTCATGAGCTTTTTCACCTCAAAGCCAACTGGTTACTAACGTAATAATTTGTTCGCTCTTATATACCACTCTAGTTCGTTTAAATTCTCCGATGTGGGATTCATTAATTTTTACTATCTAGATTATTTAGCTCATGTATTTATTAAGCGGTTAAAAAATAAATAGAAAAGGTAACTTTTGAAAAAAATCAGTTTAATTTGTGGTAGTTAAATTAAATACCTTTTCGTTTTGGAATATGCAAGTTTCTTGTAGTTCAAAACACATCACTTCGAGAAAGTTTCATAGAGTTAGATAAACGGTATGAATATATTTCAGATGCTAATGTGGCAGCAGAGGAAGTAGTTGGTTCGTTATCTCAATAGAATTAATCGAGGAAGGTGAGGCTGTGTTTGGTTATAAATGCTGAAGTAAACATTGATTCTCGTTCGCATGACAAGTTCATGCCAATGAAGCAAAGTACTTCAACCGTGTTCACGAGTGAAATAAGTATATAACTAAACGCACTATGATCACAATAACCCGCCTCCAAAAGTAAGCTCAAGGGTAGAAGTTTAACATAGTCTACCAAAAGAGTCAAAACAGAAATTCCATAGAACTATATATGATTCAAGCCAAGATTTAACTTAAGTTACAAACTCTTGCATGTGAAACTGAAACTGAAACTGAAAGAAAACATAAAATAAATCGACCAGTCAAATTTTTAGAACCTTTCATGATCCATATGCACACAACACACAGTCCAACTGTATTCATTATAACTCCTATAAGAAACAAAAAGATAATGATAAAAATATACATATTATTGTGAGATTGCAACACATTTTTCACATTACAGAACCAGAAACAGTCAACAGAAACTATACCTTTATTAAAGCTTCCTTTGGAGTTTTTTTTCCCCATCCTATGCTATTATTATTCAAGCCAAGATTTAATACAAAACAAACCATCTTTGTCATTAACATATAAAAATATTACAGCTTCTGAGGAGTTAACAAAATGGATTTTAGATACTTACATATTCTCTTCAATTGAATACCGCCAGTTTTTTGGAGAACAGTTTTGAAACACACAAAGTCGTCCACAATTGTGAATAAGATCCGCAAATATTTGAATCCATAGCCAAGTTTGATAATCGTTGCTGTAAAAATTGAGATACATTGTAAAATAAAAATTGAGATTAAAAGTTGTTGACGATGTAAGAGATCCATCAACTTACATTCTGACCAGACCACTCCTTCTGTCTGAACAGATCTTACAGATTTTTCTAACTTCTCTATGTCAGGCTTGTCACCGAACAGCTGTCTAAGTACTAAACCTGACTGGCAAGCTGGCCAAGCAGCTTATCCGATAAAACAAATACCATTTAAAGAGAAATGTAGATAAAGTGATACAAACCAAAACTTACATTCTTTTTTATTTGAGAATACTCTCGAAGGACCTGCTATCTCTTTCCCAAAAAGGTCAACATCCTCCTAGATATGATTGAAGCAATAACATATAAAATTTTACAATCTATATTAGATATGATGCGTAGAATATATAGACCCTTATGATCAAAATATGATCTCTGAAAACCGTAAAACAAACAATTGAAAGTACCTTGAAATCAGATTCCTCATCTGTGATTCCATTACCGTCAATTGTTTGTTTAAGGGTACACACAGCATATCTTTAGCATTAGTTTACATAAAAAAAGTTTAACCTTCAAGGAGTTTAAGAATGGATTTTGGATACTTACATATTCTGTTTAACCTGAGAATTTGACAGCTCTTGACATACCGATTTTCAGTTATTTGCTCTTTGACAATGGTGCTGAACTTGATGCGTCCAAGATCCGCAAATTGTCCAAGGGTGGTGTACTCAATCCCCAACAATTTGATTCCACAACCAACGGGGACAAGCTTTGCTGTATAAAAAAATAAGAGATTTTCAGAATATTACAAGAACAGCCGCCAGATATTTAGAAATATAACCAACTTACATGCTCCCCAAAACAATCCCGCCACCTGAATAGATCTTACAGCCTCCTCTACCTTCTTCATATCGGCATTGTCTTCATTCGGTTGAATAAGAATTAGAGCTGATGATTTGCCATTAAATAAATAAGAATGAGAATGATCCAACGCATCTTCATCTTGACATTTTAGTCTAGGAGTGTGTAACACAAACTCACATTCGCATAAGCTTCTAGTCGCAACATGCCCAAAAGGCAATATATGTGTATCGATAAGGATGTCAAAAACATCTTCAATTTCCTCATTAAAGGGCATTGTGGCTATGATCCGCAACAACTTGACTCCATGACCAACTGAAACAACTTTTGCTAAGAGATTACATAATACAGTTAGTATATACCTTTTCAATATTCTAGAAAAAAAATAATGAATGTATTAGCCATGCACCAAGTCTTACATGCTCCCCAAACCAGACCTTCCATTTGAATAGATCTTAAATGTTCCTCTAGCTTATACATGTCGGTCTCATCATCCTTCGGCATGACAACTATTGCAATTGATTCCCAAGCTATCCAAAGAAACAAACCCATGTATGTAGTGAGTATATATAAACGAAGAGTCTTCAAACCGAAACTTACATATTTTCTTTTAGTGGAGGCTATCAAAGAACTTGGTCTCTCTTCAGCCTCTTTCTCGATAAGATCAACATCTTGAACATTATCATTGTCATCAATAACCACCACACCGTCCTTATCATATGATGGAAACAATTACATATATAAAACATGGATCTTAATTATTTGTGTATAATCTTATATTATAACTAGAGCCCTTATGGAAAAACAAGCATTAAAAATAGAGTACCTTAGTATCATCAGTATTACCATTACCCACTTCCCTGTTAAAGACCAATCCATCAATAGTTACACCACTCCCTTCAGAAGAGATACCTCTGCGAAGAGAGACACTGAGTTAGACAATATCCAAACAACTAAAAAGTTGTAAAAATCCATGCAAAGCAAATGAAGGAACTTACGAGATACTCAAGAGGGTTTCAATGTGGTTGTACCAACGTGATGCATTCACATACTTTGAAGGTGGAGGTTTTGAAAGAGCCACATAGACTGTGATATCATCTTTGGAAGCCTTGTGACTGATTGTTATAAAAAGTAAAAGGGTACAATTAAATCTATTAGAGTTGTGCTCTATTTCATTAAAAAAAAAACTAGAGAAGCAATATTGGGAGAGTTGATTACAAGAAGAGATTTTCTAACATCTTTGGTGTTTTGTAGAATACATACAACAAAAAAGTTTAACCTTGTAATGTAATAACGAGTGAGAAGATGCTCGTCTAGCTTTTTCAGTCCAGCATTAGAGTTGAGATTAGGGAAAGCAGCAGCCATTTCTTCTAAGGCTCTTACCTTTTTGACTGAAAATGTTACAAGTACATTGTACATATATTAAGACGAAGAAGGTTCTCCCTTAGCAGTAGTTTCTTTTTTCTTGGACAAACTAAGTTCCCAGTATATTCATTCAAAGATTTTATAAGAATTTTCTTATATGAAAATAAATTCTAATAAACTAGTGTTTTTCCTAAATTGAGATTAATTATTACAAGCAAAAGTTTCTAAGAGACATGAAAAACTGGTCAAATTCTAATCATTTTCAGACAAGCAAAGCAGTTTAATAAAAGAACTAAAAAATATTAACATTGAGGAAGATGGAAGGAGCTCGCGGGGGTGAACGAGGAAGAACGTCGTTGCTGCTTTCTCTTTTTTCTTTTCATGTTGTGTGTTTATCTCTCTGTTCGATAAAGATTAGATTAAACTGAATAATCAAAAGTCGAATAATAGTGACTTTGCTATAGTTCCCGAAAATATATGAAATCAGCAACAAGATACACGTTTATCGTCTTCTATTTTGACTTTGTTATTTAACACGTTTAACCTGTGCTTTATTGGATTATTGCCGAAAACAAGCCCACCTGAGTAAAAGGATCACGCAGACGCAGGCTTGTTTTTTTTTCTTTTTCGAATTCTTGTTTTAGTTTTCTCATTAAAAAAGGTTAAAAAGTGTGTTAATAAAGGGAATTTCCAAGGTTTTTTTGAAGAAAGAAAAACTGCAAAAGAGTTTTTTTTCTCCAGCTAAAAGAGTTGTACTAATATTTATCTAAAGAATAAAATCTAAATTTTGCCAACTGTTTCAAGTTTTTTTGCACTTATCTAATACTTTCTTAATTCTTTCTTTTCTTTTGGGTACTTATCTAATATAGCTTTTCTTAATTTATGTTAAATTTAAACTAATATCTATATATCTAGTTGAAAGATAATTAAATAAAAAGGAACAACTTCATGCATAAATAGGAATTTCTTAACGAGTTATAAAAGGAACAATTATGATTTTACTTTTTTTTTGTTCGGAAAAGATGTTTATGTAAAACATTAACACAATAGGCATAAAGAAAGAAGGAAAAAAAAAAAGCAAAGTAGACTTGTTTCTTACCATGGCGAATTCACCAGAGGAAACCACAAGTGTTACACGAGAAGACAGCGAAGCAGCGGAAACATTAATACAACTAAGCCAAGATACTCGATATCAGCCAATAGAAGAAGAAGATGCAGCTCCATCGTCGACTCAATTATTACCACAAGTAGGTAAAACTCCTCAAAACCCGTGTTCGTGTAAGAAGTTTAAAGCTGAAGAGAAACAGCATTCGAAGAAGGATAATAAAAAATCTAAGAGTACAAAAGGGAAGAGAGTAAAGTTGGAGGTAGACGATACCAACGAAACCCTAATGATTCTTCAGGAATGGAACCGAACTAAACCCGACCCGATGAAGACAATATTCACGGATGGTGTTAACGTGGCAAAGCTATTCAGCAAACCGATAAAGAAGCAGCTGACGATGAGCGACATAGAGATTGGTCAAGGCAGGCTCATGTTAGGGAAGCAGCAAGTGCAGAAGAAGTTGCTTCCTCTTTTAGAAGCTTCTGAGATTTCGCAAGGGAGAGAGGGGCTTGATGTTTCGGTGTACGGACCAAACGGGGCGGTTCAAACGATGAAGTACAAGATGTGGGGAAAGGACACGCCTGTGTTGACTACGGGGTGGAACGATTTCGTGGAAAAATATAAACTCGCGAAGTTTTGTGATTTTCTCACTATTTGGATGTTTAGGCATAATGTCAGTGGTAAGATTTGCTTCGCCATTGACAAGAATAGGTTTGATACTATAACAGGACCGCTGAGTTTGAGGATCTCGAATTCTGTCATCGAGAATCCAAATTAATTAGGTTTTTTTTTTTTTTTTTTGACATCATTAATTAGGGTTTTCATTAGTGGGTTTTGTGTTTTTAATTATTTTGTCTTTTTTTTTTGTTTTTTGGATAATGGAAAGAAAGGCACAAAAGGTTTTAAGGGTTATCAATTTAGAATTAGGGTCCTTTACTAGGGTTTGATTGAGGCTGCCATCAACGATTCTATTTATGTACTTTTTTTTTTGTGTACGTTAATTTTGATTTTTTTGTTTGTTCATGAAAAGAAAAAAAAAATATTCTGGAAGTCTCATTAGTCTAATAATGTTTTTATTAATATCTTTGCACCACGAAGTGGGAATCCCAAACAAGTATGATTTATCATCGCAAATTATTGGCTAATATATTATAAACTGTCAGATTTGGTTCTGTCAGGCTTGGATCTTTTATAATGCCGTTAATCAGTATGATGTAAATATAATCACTCTGGTGTAAGTGAACCATCAATCGAAAATCCTCATAAAACATGTATGTGTGTTATTGGTTGTGGAACATAACAGTAACAAAAAAAAGTTATTTGTTGTGGAGTGTCTTGTAATAAATCTAATACTGTACTTTGTAATAGATATAGTGCTAAAAGATTACAAATGGTGTTAAATATGGGAGTTCTAGATTCTATATTGATCTGGCCATGTGGTCATGCAGAGACCATAATTTAAAGCATATAATATCTCAAATTCGATGTCTCAATATATCCTTTTAATATTTTTGGCTAATAATGCATCCAGTAAACAAATTTTTATAGATTCCTTTCTGATCTAGACCATTAGAACGGATTGGATATATTTTTTTCATTCAAAAACATAACAACACAGTCATGTCCATATACACAGCTAAAATTTTTAGTGGTTTATCAACACACTTTCCATTGGCGTGATCTATTAGAGATTCGAGCTATCTGGATTCAGGGACTTGCGATGATGTCCAGCACGACCTTGGTATGCCCTGCTTTTCAAACCATTCAGGCATGTGAAATCTATCGTAAAGAGCTCCTCGTACATCTTCTTCTTCTGAAAGTTGCTTAAGAAGCGGAAGAATAATGTCCAATAGCTTCAACATGTAGTGCGTTCTCATTAGAAAATGGGATGATAAAATGTACTCAAAATTATTAGGATTAGACTTAAAAAATACCTGAGTATCATGTGGCTGGTCAGCGGAAAACGGAACACATGGAATCCCGTTTAGAGGTTGTAATAGAAAACTGTAGGGATTGTTGTCAACTATAACTGTCCTACACATATTCTTTGATGTGCATAACAGATCCTTCACGTGATCTCGATATTGCCTATTATTTGAAATACAAAAGCATAAAAATATATAAATGACCATATATTATCTACCAAACGAAAGCTATTCTGATGATCAACTTACGTGCTGACAGTACAAGAGCGATACAGCCTGTCGTTCAAGACATTCTTGGTATCTATTTTGTCCACTAGCGGCCTTGCATAATCTGCATATGTGACGAATATATTATAAGCACTGAGCGAGAGCAGAGAGTGATGAATAAATGAAAAAAAGAAGAGTAGAAACTCAAGGGACCTTCAAGACCAGCAGTAAAAATAACAAGATGTGCAAATTGGCTGAGTTTCTCTAAGAATTCGTGTAACCCTGGACGCTCAAACACCGTAACATAATTGATTTTAGGCACCCCGTTGCATTCCTGTCATGCCAGAGAAGTGAGATTATTTGCACATGCACAAATATTAATTTTATTGACTTAAAAGTACTAAGAAGCATTTGTTATATTATGTGGTGAAAACCTTGGTTGATGATATGCATTCCAGCTCAAACCACTTCAATCCAGCTTCAATAGCTTGTGTACGTAAATTATCAGGTAGACTAGACGTCTCATACGCACTAACCAATGTCTCATCCAAGTCCAGAACTACCTGTATATCCATGTTCTTATCTCAGACTACATAAACACACCATCTTAATTGAGTTTCCTCATTGTTTTTAATCGAAATACAGTATAGTCTACTAGGCTATAGTCTACGAGGCTGGTCCTGAGATTTATGGAGATTAAAGAATTATAGTTTAATAGTCTTTTAAAAAAAAAATACCATATAGACTAATAGTCATATATATTTTTTTGATCAGTTTGGGGTTTAAACCATTTATACTATTTAATAACCATTACAATGGGCATGGGAAAATGTGGATAACTGGCCCTATCTTAGTCTAACATATAATATTGACAGCACCAAGAAATGTCAATAATGCATCAAAGGAAGAACTTAAAAGCTTCTTCCCTCTGTTACAGTATTACTTATAAACCAACTAGATGTTCTACAAGATTGATGTTGCTTAAACTCATATTAGAGAATTAATATAGAGTACAGAACATGTCATTGAAGAAAGCTCAAAACAGAGATCATACCGTGAGTCTATGGATGTTACTGACTTCTCCTTCGGTAGATGTTCTCCCGGAGGAGATCTCTATGGTGGTGACGGGTGATTCCGCCGCCATATCCGATAACTCGATGACTGGCAAGGGTTTAAACCCATCGGGTAAAGGGTGGTGAGAGAAAGGACGGAGGATCTTAAGAAAGAACTGGTAGAAAAAATCTAGCCAGTTGACAAAAACATTCCACAGTTGAAGCGACGACCGTGGCGAGTAAACAAGATCGGTTTGACTTAGTTCTTCCATGACGCGGACCGGTTTTGATCCAGAGGAAGAAGGATGAAGAGACTAACAAAGCCTTTGGTGAAACCTGAAGAAGAAGAAGAATGAGACAATCAAAGTTTGGGCTCTCACTTTGGGTTTTCTTCTCTTTTTCAGCGAAACGTCTTTGCTTTTTATTTTATTTTTTTATTTGCTTTGATTACTGTGATTCACGCGTAATTGTTGGCGATTGATGATCACGGCGAATGTAATATGATGAACGAATGGAAGTAATAGACACGCGTGGAGAAATGAGAGTTGGAGAGATTCGAAAGAAGAGACAGATTTAAAAGAGAAGAAAGCGCTGAGCTCAATTCCTTTGGAACTTTCCTTTTGTGGGCCCCTCCTTATTTAGAGCTAAACCGGATTTATTTCAATTTGGTTTGGTTTGGTTTGCTTTGACTTAGAGTCAGGTTTTCGGCTTGACTACCTTTGACATTTTGCAATGTAGCTTTTTTCTTATCAAAATTTTTGCAATGACTATCCAAATGATATATATATATATATATATATATATATATATATATATGTGTGTGTGTGTATATATACACTAGTGATTATTGCGTTGTTTGTTATTTGATTAGTATATATTTCTTATGATATGTATGTTGTCCAAAAAAAATGTATTAAAGTATTTGGTATCCATACGCTAGATAGGAAGATTGATCCAACTACTACAATCCATTATTGGTATTTGGTACAGAGTGTAGACATCAGAATCAATGTATCATATTTGGTCATCATAAATGAACATTATGGTCGGTTGGTCCAAAATTTCGTTCTAAGTTTCGATCATTTATTTTAGAGTTTTTTGTTGCTTAAAATTGGATTTATTTTAGAGTTTCATTGAACAAATGATAATCAACAAAAAATACATGAAAAATTAAAATAAGAGATTTCATATATTAGCCTATAAAACTTTGTAAATGGTAGTTTATGCATCTTTCAACCTTTTATCGAAATTATTTCAGTTTTTATTTGTATTTAAAGGTTGTGTTGAAAGTGTTATACATTGTATTTTCTAAAAAATGATTTGATACTATTAACAAAATTATTTTATTGACAAAAAAATATTGTATTTACAATGTGAAATTAATGTAAACAGTTCTTTACACATACATCTTACATTTACTGGATTTAAGAGACAAAAAGACACAATCAAGATCCCCAGAGGAAAAAGAAACAGAACATAAACAAAGAATCATTAAAAAAAAAAAACAGGCAAACACAAGAAGCCAAACAAAACAAAAAACTCAAAATCAATTGTAAGAACAAGATGAAGAGAGCCAAGGATGGTCAAGTGCCTCCAGAGCTGTTGGACGTCTCAATGGATTGATTTCAAGTAGACTTCTTACAAAATCTAAAAATAATTCATCATTAACGTGTAACTGATCTTCCAAGCAAGATTCTTCTGTGATTATGTATTCAATCTCATTGCTCTCCTACAACACAAAAACAGAAAACAATAATATATGAGATTCAAGCAACAATTATTAACTTCTTTCGGTTAAAACAAGATAAATCTACCTCGTTTAAGTGGTAGAGATCAAACTCTTTGGTGAAGTACTTATGAGTCTCTTGACCTTTCTCTAGCATATCCACTTCTATAGGGCCTAATACCGCAATAATCCGAGCCAATATCATCGCTACTGCTTCGTTTGGAAACAAAACCTGATAAACACATAAACATAAACTTATACAATGATAAATTCTTGTCACTAGTTTATAACATTAATAGTTAAGGTTTAAAGGAGACAATACCTCACCAGAGTAGAGTTCTACTAAAATACAACCAAGAGACCACAAATCAATCTTTTCATCATATGGAAGTCCAAGAATCACTTCAGGAGCTCTATAGGAACGTGATTGTACATACAAGCACAAGTTGTCAGAGCGGAAACAACTGCTTCCAAGATCAATGATTTTTACCGCGCATTTTTTGTAACTCTTTATTGGTATATTCTCTGGTTTAAGATCACAATGTATGATTCCTAGTCCGTGAAGGAACACAAGAGCATCCAAACACTGTCTCATTATAACCTGATGAAAAAAAAAACAATAATAAAGATCATGAATAAAATATAGTTTTTAAACATTAATAATGAACCTGAAGTCTGCTTAAGTTAAAGTATGGTTCTCCTCCGGATTCTTGGTTGAATTTTTGGAATTCATATAAGTTTGCACGTAGAAGTTCACACACAATGAAAAGATGTTCCTGTTACATACTCTCAAGGTTAGAGACTTCTTGAGCAAGAGAAAAAAAATGATAGTTATGTCTTGCTAAATCTCTTACTTGGTGGTAGAAGTAATCGTAGAGACGCAAGATGTGATGTTCATCAGCAGGATCATGCTTATTAACATGTTTAAGTAGTTTAATCTCATCTAAACTCTGATCAAAGAAATCTTTATCGTTCTTGATAATCTTGAGGCAAACATCTACCCCATTGTGTAGATCTTGAGCCTGAACCACCTTGCTAAATGCAGCTGAACCAATGTATTCTGTAATGTAGTATCTTCCTCCAATCACTGAGTTCAGCACAATTGGTAGATCCTTATTCGCTTCGAACCCCGTCCTGTAATAAAACAAAAAAACGTTACAACACATTTCATTATATGTCATCCCTTCAAAATATTATCATACCTATTTTTCCAGTGAATGATTCTAAGATCAAATACTTCATACTCATCTTCTTTAAGGTCATGAACAAAATCAACCTCTTCATCTGTTACATTCACCTTATCACTGGTCTTTGAATCATCATTGTCCTTTGCATCATCTTCTTCACAACTAAACCCAAACAACTCCCCATCAAAAAATTCACTTTCAACACCAATGTAGTCTTTAGAGTGATCCTCAACATTGTTAGGCTTATCTAAGTAATCAAGACTTGCTTCGGTTTTAGACCCTTCTGATGATTTATCGTAGACACCAACATTATTATTCTCGAGTTGGTTATCTGTGATGAACTTATCTTGTGTAGTAGGTGCGGGGAATATGAAGAAATCAGATTCTGTAAATGCAGGAGACATGAACTCATCATCTTCTGTCTCTTCTTTGTTGTTGATCTGTAAGTAAAACTCACTCCACTCGTGATATGTACGCGCCGTACCAAACTGAGATATGGATTCAGATGATGATGATGATGATCCATCTCCATACGGATTCATAAACTCTGTACTTATGCAATAAAACCATATCAATAATCAAGAAGCAAGAATCAAGAAATCAAGATTTAGCCAAATTCAATTTAAATGTTACCGGAAGTGAAAGAGTCCAAGCTGACAAACTCGTCATCTGAAGAAGACTTTGACCCTTTCTCTCCGGAGGAATCAGGAGGAGTAGGAAGAGGACTCGCCGTGATTCTGATCGGCGGAGGAATAGGAAACAGAAACTTCTCGAAGTCAAAAGAAATGAGTTGGTTTTGCTCGTTGATATCGTCTCTCAGAGCAGACTCAGCCTCGGTTAAGCCGTTGCGTCGGAGAAACTTAAGCACGGATTCAACATCCATCTCCATGGACCACAGAGAAGAGAAGAGAAAGTTTCAAGATCACGTGCTTGAGAACAGAGTTAAACGCATTGTTCTTGATAAGCTTTCAAGACTCTCTCCCATGATCCCTGATGATTAATGTAAAGTTAAGTATAAATCTCTGATCATCTTCTTCTTCTTCTCTCTGGTTGGCTCGGTAGGACCAAAGCTAACAATAACGGACATGGTGTGATGTCTTTTCTTACCGGTTTTTCTTTTCGAGAGAAAAGGTTTCTTCAGGGTACGGTATTGTTTTTCTTTCAACGTCGAGGTTTCTTTTTAATATTTAAAGACACGTGTACCAATAGTTATCCACCACGTGTAATGATGTCACTGTGTTTTGGACTTTATTTTATAAATGTCTGAACCGACGGAGTTATAACATTTATTTTTTTGTCTTGTAACGGGACAAATCGAATTTAAAAGTTTAATAAAATAATGAGAAAGGAAGAATCTTTCAGATGATTGTTATTATTTTACTTGATAAATCTAAGTTCCACTAAGCTTTCATTTATTTAAATTGAAATCTATCAATCGTACACCATCATCACGTTTCCTAATCTCATTTCTCTCTTTTTTTTTGTCAACTAATCCCATTTCTCTTAATTAGACTTTTCAATGTTAAGTATATAATTAGAATTTTATAATAATGTTACACGGAGATAAGTTTTTTTGGGTGTAAGACACGGAGATAAGTTCTTGTTAAGATATCGTCAATAATGGAGATGGAATCCTTTCGAATAACTTTGTAATAAAATGGCAAGTGGTTTCATCCTTGATTCAAAGTTTAGTCATGTTGGTCTTGGACCCTTGGTTAGAGAACATTTGTTTTAAATGTGAATTCTTATTCGATGTTCTGATACCCACTAACTTTTTAACATAGTAAGAATAATCTCTATGTATATTTCCAATAATGCAAATATAACTTTTTTTTTGCTTTTTAGTTTTACCAAAGTATTTCCACTCCTTTTGAGCTTATTGCTACAGGAATTAAAAGTTGAAGTAGTAGAAGCAATAAGTAAATAAGCTTGGAACGCTGGGCGGAATTTTGTATCACAGATTCACACTTATTACTAATCTGATTATCAACTCAACAATTATGATATAGTTTGGTTTGAAACTAGTATGTTCTAAAAGCAATTTTTTTTGGCTAAACAGGATTGGGACTTGGAGTAGACGGTAATCCTTAATTAGTTGTTCTTATTACAGTTTTATTTCTCGTTTCTACATCCAAAATTTAAATAATATATGTTTCTTTGGACACTAACTCATCTCTGATTGTAATTATTTGTCAGAAATCACTATAGTATCGAACTGATGAAAATGAATGATTATTATGTTTCGAAGAGGCGTGTTAGATCATTAAACCAATATAAAAAAAAAGAGTTTGAAATGTAAGTAGTTTCACTAGTTTGCCTCGACAAATACAACAAAAAAGCCCAAAGAACAGCTCGTCCATCCCTAATCTACATGCTTTCAACGTGAGCCATCTGATTTTGGACTAATCTCGGTCTTAAGTTTAATTATCACATTACAAGAACCTGCACCAAACCGTGTAGCCACACCATCATTATAATGTTTGTGTAAATCATAATTTATTTCCTTTAAGTCGAAGATATTCACATTAGGTTTTGTGAAGTCAAGTCCAAGAGTATCTGTTTCTCCATTCATCGCTAGACGCTACTTGTTTTTCTAATATAATTTAATTTGGTAAAAGAATAAAAATTACTATTGCTTCTATTATATTTTAAACTGGCTCAAAAGATCAAAATTATGCTCAGAATACATAAATGTAGAGTCAGCTTCTGAGAATTTAAGATTTAAGAAGAGTGATAACAACAAAAGAAAGGATCTGGTAAGATGTCCATGTGGTGGGTGGACTAATCATGGTTTTACAACTTTTACTACTAGCTCTATGGTAAATAATCACAATTATTAAATATTTTGCTATGATCAATATGAACCCCCACCGATTCTAATTATTTTGTTATCTCAGCAAAGTCACTAGTGTGACCTATATATCAGCTTTTTCCACGTGACCACATTTTGAGAATTTTGTTTTGTTTTCGGCTAAAGAAGTTAGAGCTTTGCTAATTTGAAAATTTAATTATTCGTCGTAGATTTTCTAGCCCGGTAATGAGATGTTTCTCTAATTTTTATTATTTTTTGCATAAAAGATGTTCAACAAAAATGCATTTTAAGCAAAAAGAATCATAACCAAGTGTACATATGTATATACCACTACTCACTCAAGCAATAATAATTGATATTGGAAAGGTTTAAAACCTGATTAATCTCTGATTAATGAAAAATATCTGATTTATGTTTGCTTGCTATAATTATGATTGCAAATGAAAGAGTATTAACCAACATTATTATTAGTTCTGAAAGTCTCTGAGATTGATATTCCGCTTGTCTAACATATTATTTTTAATGAGGCTGTATTTTTGAATTGTAAAAAGTTGTATTTTTCGTGTAAAACCATCGTGAATGTGAATATGGTTGTTCTTATAATATCGTTCTAACCGAGACTATAAAAAAAGACTAAAATTAACACACCACCAAAATGTAAGTTATGAGTCTAAATAATGTCTAATGACTTAAGTAGATTACATCACCTTGTGAAACCAAACACGCAAGTCGAAAAGCTTTTAACTAGATTAGGTCTTGGTCCTAGTCTCCTAGATTTGGTTTCGTTTATCTCCTCTCCTTGATCCTCATTCCTCAGCAGGCTTGTCTTTGGTGCTCATACGTCCTTGTCGTCCCATCTTTTGATATCCTTCAGTTCATAATTGCTCCTTCCTCGTATTCCCTGTAAGATGTAATACTTGATTGCTTGTTTTATTAATTACAAGAGTTCTCTTTATATAGAGATACAAGACTCATAGGATATACACAAGGCTTAGGAGTAGATAACAACGAACTATATACGAAGTTAATCTACTAATAGAGATAGGAGTTATCTCTAATATTCTACTTATCCTAATATCCCCCCTCAAGATGGTGCACGTGTAGTAATACCAATCTTGGTAAAGAGCATGCCAAACCGGTTTCTAGTGAGTGGTTTGGTGAGACCATCCGCCAACTGGTCGTTAGAGGACACATGAGACACTCGCAGCGTACGGTTCTGAACTTGTTCGCGAATGAAGTGGTAGTCAAGAGCCAAGTGTTTCATTTTTGAGTGAAAAACTGGATTAGCACTCAAATACGTAGCTCCAATGTTATCACAGTATATAGTGGGAATATTATCAAGCTTGATTCCAACTTCTTGCAGTAAAGAGAATAACCACCGGACTTCAGATGCAGCTGCAGACACAGCTCTATATTCGGCTTCAGTTGAGGAGCGAGCAACCCCTGTCTGCTTTTTGGCCGACCAAGAGATTGGTTGTTGACCAAGGAACACGACATAAGCTCCAGTAGAGGTGTAATCATCTTTGTTGCCAGCCCAATCAGCATCAGAGTAAGCATGGAGAGACAAATTGCTGTGGCGAGATAAGAAGATACCAGACGTGTATGTACCAGCAAGGTACCTTAATACTCGTTTTGCAGCACTCCAGTGAGTAGTCGACGGTTTGTGCATAAATTGAGATAGCTTATTGACAGCAAAAGCTATGTCCGGACGTGTGAGAAGAAGGTATTGCAGACTGCCTACAACATTCCGATATTCAGAAGGATCAGTGAGTTCTTCACCATCTCTAACAGATAGAGAAGTAGACACACACATTGGTGTCGGAACTGGCTTTGTATTTGTCATATTTGTGCGGTAAAGGAGATCACCAATGTATTTCCGTTGAGACAGGTGAAAACCTTGTTGTGTTCGAAGAACCTCAATGCCCAGGAAGTATGACAGATCACCAAGGTCTTTAAGGGAGAACCGATAAGACAATTTAGCAATGAGGTCTTTAATAGCTGATTCAGAGTTGCCAGTGATGATAATGTCATCGACGTAGATCAACATGAACAAATAACGACCATTGTTGATGAGAAAGAACAGAGATGCATCAGCTACTGAGTTCCGAAATCCAAGACCAAGCAGATAACTCTTCAACTCATTGTACCATGCTCGTGGAGCCTGTTTAAGGCCATATAATGCCTTGTTAAGTTTGCAGACATGATTCGGTTTGTCACGATCAACAAAACCACTAGGTTGTTTCATATACACCGTATCCGTGAGATTGCCTTGTAGGAAAGCATTGTTGATGTCAAGTTGCTTCACTGGCCAGTTATAACGAGCTGCCTGACCAAGTAGTAGACGAATAGTAGGAGACTTAATCACCGGACTGAATGTCTCATGATAATCAATGCCAGGGCGCTGATGGTTTCCTTTTGCAACAAGTCGTGTTTTGAGTTTGTCTACTGTGCCGTCTGGATTGAATTTTGTTCTGAACAGCCACATATTTCCAATAACATTGGAAGCTTCTTCTGCTGGAACTAAGTCCCATGTATGATTCCTCAACGCGGCATTGAACTCATCAGAGGCTGAGCTTCGCCATCTTTCATCAGCTAATGCTTGCTGAATTGTATGTGGCTCAAGATTGGACGCCAGAGTAGCACTGAGACAGTAGCGAGGATTAGGTTTGACAATCTGGTTCTGCGACCTAGTCACCATCCGATGTTCAGTTGCTGCTTGTGGCGGTGGTGAAGGATCAATAGGTGTGGAGGCAGGCAGAACCGGTGGAGGTAATGTTGGTGCCGCAGGTGGTGAAGGATCAACAGGTGGTAACAACGGTTGTACCCCACTGGCTGGAATGATTGGAACTACTGACGGCGTCCACGGTACCTCTTGACTAGCCGTTGGAATAGGAGAAGGAGCTGTTAAAGAGACAAAAGGAAACTGATTTTCGACAAAGTGAACGTGACGAGAAACATAAAGACGTGATGTTAAAGGATCAAAACAGAGAAAGGCACTTTGAGTAAGAGAGTAACCAAAGAAAACACAAGGAGAGGATCTCGGTTGAAGCTTATTAGTCGTATAGGGTCGCAGCCACGGATAACAGAGACAGCCAAACACACGAAGCTTGGAGTAATTAGGTGAGGTGCCAAAGAGACGCAGATAAGGTGAGTCCATGTTGAGAGTCTTTGACGGCATACGATTGATTAAATACACTGCTGCTGCAAATCCATAAGTCCAATATTTTGTTGGAATGGAGGCGTGTGTGAGAAGTGACAGCCCAGTCTCAACAATATGACGATGACGCCGTTCTGCCAAGCCATTGTGCTCAGGTGTATGAGGTGGTGTTGTTAAGTGTGAGATGCCTTGATCCGCAAGAAAAGCCCGTAGAGCAATGAATTCTCCTCCATTGTCAGTATAGAATGTTTTTATTTTGGTGTTGAACTGATTTTCGACAAGGTGTTTGAATTTGATGAATGTGGCTGCGACCTGTGACTTAAGCTTGAGTGGGAAGAACCACATATACCGAGTAAAATGATCAACAAGAAGAAGGTAATATTTGTATCCATCAACAGAGTATACCGGTGAGGACCAAACATCAGAGAAAATAATTTGTAAAGGTTTAGATGAGGAAACAGAGGTATCATGAAAAGGCAACTTATGACTCTTATTAATAGAACAAGAATTGCAATGCAAAGTTTGTGAATTATGACAAGAAAAACCAGGAGAAAACAAAGAAGAAATCTTTTGTAAAACATTAAAAGCTGGATGACCGAGACGATGGTGCCAGTCTAAAGACGAAGAAACAGAGGTGGCTAGTGCAAGAGGTGGCCGTGGTTGCCTAGTAGGCCATTCATACATATTGCCATTAACTGGTGCGGTGAGTACCGGTGTCCCCGTTTGAAGATCCTTCACCTGAAACATTGATGGAAAGAATTCCACAGAAGCATCATTAGTTTTGCAAAACCGATTCACAGAAATAAGATTCTTTTGCATTGAGGGAGCATAAAGAACATTATTAAGTTTGAATTCTTTAGAAGGAGTAGAAAGTGATAAGGAACCAGTATGAGTAATCGGAAGATTAGATCCGTTTCCAATCACAACTCCGTCTTGTCCTGTGTATGGTGTGTGAGCAGCAAAGTTGGACATGTCTGAAGTTATGTGGTGAGACGCGCCACTATCCATAAGCCAAGCATCAGGGTGATTGTGATTGATATAAGCGGTATTAGCCATTGGACGTCCTTGATATTGCTGAGAATTGTGCTGCGAAGAATCAGAAGCGACAATTCTGAAAGAAGGACATCTCTGAACACTGTGACCTTGTTGACCACACGCCTGACAACGACCAAGGTAAGGGCGAGGTCCACGATTTGTGTTGTGATTGGAGTAGTTTGAATTATTGTTGTTGTTGTTGTAGTTGGAATTGTAGTTGTTGTTGCGTGGAGTAGAAGTTGGTCTCCAAGTTCCCCGATTGTTGTTGTTGTTTCCTCTAGTGACAACGTTTGCTGTGACCGGAAACGCCGGAGTTGATGCTGGTTGATCACAAACTAGCATTGCTTCTCTGTTAAGAAGCTTCTCCGTGAGTTCAGTAAAAGAGATAACACTGTCCCTTCCATTGATGGCATCAACCTCCGGTTTGTATTCTTCAGGGAGGCCAGCTAGGGTTTGCTCAATTAAATCTTCTGGATCCATCGGTTTTCCAAGAAGAGCAAGCTCATCAGATTTTGTTTTAATCGTCCGCATGTATTCACTGATCGATTTGGTTCCCTTAGAACAACTCTTGATCTGAAACTTGAGTTGTTTGATGTGTCCTCTTGTGGGTGTCCCAAAGAGGAGATTTAGAGTGCTCCAAACATCATGAGTTGTTAAAGCACTGGCGACAAGTGGTTGTACGGGAAGAGAGATTGCTCCAATAATAGCACTGTAAAGGAGCCTATCTTGTCTTCTCCATGGTGTATATGCTGGATTTGGTTCAGTTACACCGTTGTTGGTGATGAACGGTTCCGGAGTTAAATCTGTTTTCTCAAGGAACGTATGTAACTCATGTCCCTCAAGAAGTGCTTGAATTTGTTTGCTCCACATGAGAAAGTTGGTGTTTGTCAAACGAGTAACGTTTGACATATTGACTGCAAGAAGTGAGTTTGCTGGGTTTGCTGGATCGTAGACAGCCGTGCGAGTTGCAGAGGATGTAGCAGAAGAATTTGAATCTGACATTGTTTTGTGAAAAGAAAAAAAAAAATTTGTGTGATTAATGGATCGAGAGGAGCTCTGATACCATGTAAGATGTAATACTTGATTGCTTGTTTTATTAATTACAAGAGTTCTCTTTATATAGAGATACAAGACTCATAGGATATACACAAGGCTTAGGAGTAGATAACAACGAACTATATACGAAGTTAATCTACTAATAGAGATAGGAGTTATCTCTAATATTCTACTTATCCTAATATTCCCTCCTCGGCTCCTCCCTTAGGGCATTGGTATCGGGGTCCCTTAGGGGAAGGGGCCTAAATAAACGTGGGGATCAAGGAAAAAAAGGAACAGAAATCCTTTAATTAAAGGAAAAATTTGGTTGGTTCCTTAAACTGTTTGTGGGTCCCACGCATGCGTGGCGACCCACGATTAATTCATTTTTAATTTTATTTTTTAAATCAGAAAAAAGAAAAAATAAATAAAATAAAATAAAACTAAGGGACCTTGGCTGAGTCCCACCGATATCAATGCCTTACCTTAGAGCAAGTACATCAATGAACCCCTTCTTGGGGTTCATATGATTTTTTTATTAATTTTATGATGGGCCATGAATAGTGATGAACCTGGATCAATTGTGTTCCTCTATCAATGAACCTGAAGTCAGGGTTCATAGAAATAAAATAATATATTTTTTGAAAATTAAAATAATTTTAAATTTTTTTGAAAGATATTTTTCAAAGTTATATAGCATATAGATAGCATTTTCAACTAATTAGCTGTTGCATAGAATATTCAACAAAGGTTTTGATCTTTTGTCTCAAGCAAGAACACATGTTAAAAAAAGCTAACATGTCATGCCGAAGATGCGTGGTTTGTGTTTAGTATAGCATTGACTTCAGCATGACAAACATATCTACAAACTTTGCACCTCCATCTCTACATGATATGTCACATGAAAGCAATACAATGATCATATAAGAGGTCTCTGGCTTCTATAGCATTTTAAAAATGAAATTAAGCTATTTGAAGTTTCGACAGAAAAAGGCAAACTTTCTGCACATTCCCTATCAAATTCAGCAGCTAAATCCTTAAAACCTTAACAGCTTCTTGAGTAACTAAACAGGAAAAGAAAAACTTTGAATTGTGGAAATATCAACACAAGAAACCCTAAGCTGGGACGAACAAAATTGAAACACAATCATTCATGAGGAAGAGTCAAGCTAATTAATTACTCATATGCATAGAGACAGGAGGAAGTACTGAAACAGGAACCACATATACAGGTTTCAAAAATTCCATGGAAGGGAACAAATTGACAAAACCAAAAGTGTGTGTAGGAGGATTAGAATTAGAGGCCATACCAAAGAGAAGGGTCAGTGATCAACAACAAAAAGCTGCAACGGGAAAACAAAAGACGTTTCAAAAAAAAAACAAAAGCAGAGGAAGAAGGAATAAGAGAGAAAGAGAGCTTCAAGATAACTACGCCATAGGTCATATAAGCACTTTAAAACCTCAGGAAGAGTTTGAGACAGCTAACGTTTCTTTAAGAACAAGGCCTAAGGTCAAACAAAATGATCACATAACTTAAATTTCACAACCTCTGTATTATGATACACTACTAAAATGGATCCTACCAATACAATAATCAACTGAATGGTTGAGATGTGAAACCAATTATTTAATTTAATCAATATGAAGCACACAAAAGCTCCACTGATTTTTTCAGTTGCTTCTACTTTCAAACTGCAAAAGAGAGAGACCACTCAAAGGAAAACCTGTGTGGTGGTGTCTGCTGGTGGTTTGGCACTCCAGAGGCAGAAGACCAAGAACTTGTGTAACCCTGAGTTCCACTTTCTTTCTTGTTTGTAGATTTGCCCTGGTAGTTTCCAGAATCTGAACAACAGAAGCACATGAGCATGAATCCTACAGTTAAAGCTATATAAACTTAATGCACCCAAGAGATCGTGTTCATACCAGTAGAGCTGAGATGGGTAGATGCACTTCGTCCAGCATAGCGATCAGAACCACCTCTACCACCGCGGTTGTATGTATACATATTAAAGCAAAGCAGAGTCATCTTATTCTTCACAATAGATTTACTGAAGCTCTGCAATTCATAAAGTTGGAAGCTTTAGCTATAAAAAACGATTTCAAGCTCTCAGAAAACAATTTAAAGACAAACCCACTTCGTTTCAAGGGGCTGTAAGGATTGAGAGCCGGGAATCTTCTGGAAATCGCGGAGATTTCGGTGGAAGCAGCTCTTCATCGGAGTTTAGGGTTTGATGAGAAGAAACGAAACGCAAGAGCTGAGATCAAAGCGCCGAGGATTGCAGAAGTAGAGACGAGTACGAGATCTTGAGAGGTGTTCATGGAGAAAGAGTTTCGATTGTGCTGAGCAAAAATTGGGAAAACGAGAAGTCATTCGTTTGCGTGACACGTGCCATGAACCTGTCTCATAGGGGTTCAGCCAAGAGAACCGGTTCACAGATTAAAGCCCATTTTTCAATTTTTTTTTTTAAAAAAAACCCATGAACCCCAGCCCATGAACCCCTTATAAACCTTTGATGTACATGCTCTTAACTAAAACATAATGCTCTACAAATTTTGATCTCATTACTGTAGCCCCAGTGCCTCCTGGCACGACGGTTTCTCCCTTCTTGGCCCTCTCTCGTCTAGCTGTTTCTTCTCTTGTGGAGACGTCATAGCTCTTTACTTATAACACACGTTTTAAGAACTTATATTCTTTTTTACAGAAAAAATAAACTTATATTCTTTCATATTACAGAACAAAACAAAAAGCCAAAGCGGCTTCACGATGGTGATGATACGGATACTCGAAGAGGCCGGTCTATATATATGCGAATTGTTTCGGATGTCATTTTGCTTATGTTTCGTGATTCAGAAACGTCATACGTGTACTCTTTGCTATGCCACGTGTCGGAAGAATTTGCTGACGTTTACATTCAATTTTTTTTTTTGGTAACAAGTCACCCAAGAAGTAGTAAACTCTACTGTTAGATTGGTTTTACCGAGTCAAAAAAGCCCAACCCAAGACTAAGCATTACGAGGGAAGTTATTTATGTTCATATATGACGAGGTACGGAGGTAGGGTCAACAGTTTCCTAATCATATATATGCACACAATCCACTAATTGCAGATATGAAAGAGTTAGGGTCAACAGTTTCCTAATCATATATATACACACAACACATTAATTACATAAACATTTACATATGGTACGATCTCAAATCAATATACTGATAATCTTTCCTTAAAAGAGCTTATACAGTACAGTTTGCCAGGTCTACAAAAATTTCCTTTGACTTGTTCTTTCTTGCTACGTTTTAAAATTATTTGGGGTGATTAGCCATTCCATATATGTATATGAAACTATTGTTTTCAATAGAGTAAAACATAATAAGTCGAGAGATCAAACAAATTCAGTCAAAAAAAAAAACATAATAAGTCCAAACATACAGTCATAAGAAAAGTCTTATGTATCAATGATTCAATAACTAAACTCCTATAAATGGATAGCTTTCTTGAAAGGCACATCATCCAATTATACTACTCGTATTCAAGTATATTGATGACTCCTATCACGAATAGTCCATTCCATCTTAACACTTTACCAAAAAAAATAGTCCATTCCATCAGAAGTTGGGAACCGTTACGTATTCATATCCTAGTTTAATTATTATCCATAGACTAAATTAACTTGATATTTTGATGATTTCTACTAAATTAATTAGCAACAAATTATTATTCTTGTAAAAATCTGATAGTAGTTATCAATATTATTAAAACAGAATTACAAGTTGGACTTAACATTAATCTTCAAAAAAAAAAGAGTTGGACTTAACATTAATCTAACGTGGTATATATTATCAAATATTGACTTTTATACACAACATAAATTTTATATTATTGTGTATAAAATTTTCTAGAATAATGAAATATTAAATTGAATAAGAAATATAGTCAAATAACTTAATCCATACATTTATTTGTAAATTATAAAAATAAATCAAAGAATTTCTACAGACAAAATAATAATAAAATAGATTGTATAGTATACTAGAACTAATACAAATTATAATTTATGTAATTTTATTTAAATTTGTGTACATTTATTTATTTTGAATTTTATAATTTTTATATGGGAACATATGGTAGACCGTAATTAATGACTTAATTGTATTCAATGGACGGCACATCTATTCTTCACTATTCAAAGCTTAAAGATCACATGTGATCACCTAGTCCAAACCAACTAGATATTCAAATATACAAAAATCTCATTATGGCAAAACAATAAAGCCTCTTACCAAATTACAATATAGGCAAAACAAATATGGTAACTTTGATACGGACGTGAATTCGAGACTTGGTCACGATATGTGTTAATTAGCATGCAGAAAGAGAAATAATCGTCCTTGACCATATATATAAATAACCGTACACTCTTCCGCTAATTCACAAGCTCATCTGCTCTTTCTCATACGTAATCAACAAGAAAACCCATTAATCAAAAAAAAACCTAACCCTATTTTCTAACTCCATGCAAGTCTCCAAGGATCAAGAGGAGAAGAAGAAACACACCGCCGGTCTCACGGTGGCGTGTTCTCCAAGAAAGCCAAGGGAGAGGAGTTCTAGACCTTTTTCTGAGGCGTTGAGACGCAAGCGACCACCGATGCTTAACCTAGAGTTGTTTCCTCGGCCTTCACCGTGGTGCAACGTGCCGGTGAAGACGCCGAAGGACGAAGATGTTGAAGCCGAGAAAGATGGAGTTTACTCCGTTTACTGCAAGAGAGGGAGACGCAGATTCATGGCGATGGAAGATAGGTACTCCGCGGCGGTTGATCTCGACGGTAGTAAGGCTTTCTTCGGCGTTTACGACGGTCACGGTGGCTCCAAAGCGGCGGAGTTCGCGGCGAAGAATCTCGGTAACAACATCGAGGCGGCGGTGGAGGCGGCGAGATCCGGGGAGGAAGGTTACTCGGTCGAGAGAGCGATAAGAGAGGGTTACCTCAAGACGGACGAGGAGTTCTTGAAAGAAGGCTTGACAGGCGGCGCGTGTTGTGTAACCGCTCTTATATCGAACGGTGAGCTTGCGGTTTCAAACGCCGGAGATTGTCGGGCGGTGATAAGCCGTGCTGGAGTTGCGGAAGCTCTTACTACCGATCACAGTCCTAATCAAGAAAATGAACTCCAAAGGATTCGAGCATCGGTGAGTTTTATCATTCATTATTCTCCATAATTGTATTAGTCCGGTTTGTTTTGGTTTGGTTTGATTTGGTTTGGTTCGGTTTAATTATTTTTTTGTTTGTGTAGGGTGGTTATGTTGACTGTTGTAACGGTGTGTGGAGAATTCAATGGACATTGGCCGTTTCACGAGCAATTGGAGACGAGTATCTCAAGAAGTGGGTTATAGCTGAACCGGAAACAAGAACATTAAAGATTAAACCGGAATCAGAGTTCTTGATCTTAGCATCTGATGGCCTTTGGGATAAGGTAAGCATAACTCGAAATGTCTCAATATTGATTTCATTTGTAGTCTATGGTTTTGAATGTTGAACCGGATTTTTCGTTATAGGTAACGAACCAGGAGGCGGTTGATGTGGTCCGACCATACTGCATAGGCGTGGAGAATCCAAAGACACTTCCCGCTTGCAAGAAGCTAGCGGAGATATCGTCTGCGAAAGGGAGCTTGGATGATATTAGTGTAATCATAATTCAGCTACAACAGTTTGTGGCATGATTCGCGTATTTACTTAAACTTGATTAAAATCTTTATGTCTTGACTCTTGAGTTATTGATAATTATTATGTTCGGTATTTATATGTAAATACAACATTAATCAATATTATTATCCTTGGGGATGTAATCAATATTATTATCCTTGGGGATGTCAAGATCCAAGAACACTAACCATGTTGATTCTTGACAATTCGTTCGGTGAATTATCTCAATAGTTGTTGTGTTGATCAAATGATGACTTTGTGTTATTTATCAAGAAGGAAGGATTTGACAAGTCTGTTAAATCAACAGTAATTTATCTATTATTTGTTTGTTTTTAATAACTAAGATTTTCGTACATTTCTCTCGTGGACCATATAATTTATCTAGTACTGTATTTATCCATTTGTAGCAACAACTTTATCAATACAAAAATTGTAAAAATTTGATGATATTGTTTTTTTCTAGTTACATTGTCATTTGATCCTAATTGAAAAACTCTTGAAATCTCCTATTAATTTGTATCCATTATCTATAAAAAATAGATATGATCTGAATATCATAAGTGGTATTCTAACTATGGTAGACATATTATACGTTGATCAATCACTTCATTATATGATTTCAGCAACTAGTGGTATTATTGGTTATTTGTTTAACTATATATTTATTTATTTATTAAGTTATTATTATAGAGTTTAAAGAACATCAAATTATATAAAAAAAAACAATCTAAAACAGAATTCTTATTAATATTTTTCCTTCATGTATTATATTATTAAAATGTAAATTATTAAGTGTAATTAATAAAAATATATTATATTGAATAAACTAATTCCCAAATACTGTATTAAGGTAATTAATTATGGTTACAAACAATTTAAAAACACAAAGTCCATCTCTTATAATCTTTATATTTTATCCCAAATATAGTTTATATGATAAAGTAACAAATTCTGAAAACTGTAGGAGAATCTGGAAATAGCTATTACTCACACTGACCATTGTTTGTTTTTATGTATTTTCTTATTTGTAAGATTTTAAAATATTTATTTATTAATTACAATTTACATTTAATTAAGTATAGTTTAGATTAAAGTAGAAAAAAAATATAGGAATCTTTAGTATGAGAACGTATTAGTTAATTTGTAGATTTGTAAAATCATATTGACCATATATAGTGTTTTCTATAAAACTAGATATAAATATTGGTGGCCACAAACTATTGCAAATCATAACATACAATGGTGGAGGAAGGCAGAAATGGAGAAGGTGCAACAGACGATAGCCACCGCAAAAGCGACGGTGTAGACTTAATCAGTTTACTACCTGATGAGATCCTCCAAACTATCCTCTCCTCTCTTGAGACCTTTATAGCCGTCAGAACTTCTATCTTGTCCAAAAGATGGAGGCATGTATGGTCTGGTACACCTAGCCTCTGCTTAAATTTGTATACGCATAGGCCGGAAAGTGATTCAATAAAACAATTTCATAGAACGCTACACGGTTCGCAAGATGATGAGTTTCGAGCTGGGGGCCAACTTGAAAGACAAGAGGCATTACGTAGACAGATGGATCGAGTTCGCTATGTCCCGAAACGTGGAGAATATGACTCTGATTGTTTCTAATCATGGTGACAAGAAGTATCACATTCCTGATTTCTTCTACATCAATAACTCTATCAGGCAAATCAGTGTTAACGGTTCGTGTAGTGGTTTGACAATCCCCAGTTACGTGTCTTGGACATCTCTGAAGATGCTGTCCTTGACTTATTTCAAGCTCTATGACGAATGTATTGATAAGATTGTATCTGGATGTCCGGTTCTCGAAAGCTTATCCCTGTCTTTTTGCCATGAACTGATGGTTCTTGATCTCAGCAAATCGTTGAGTCTGAGAACGTTAGAAATCCTTAACATAGAGTTTCTGTGTCCAAAGCAGATTGTTGCACCGCATCTTCGTTGTCTCAAATTGAGACACCCTCTGCTACCATGTACTTTAGTTGATGTCTCGTCTTTAAATGAAGCTAGACTAAACATTTTCTTTTCTGGACATCATCTGGAAGCTGATTTTCTTCAAGATACGGTGCTAAAGATGCTAGAGAAGTTGCAGAATGTAGAAAAACTTACTTTGGGGGAAAACTTTCTTAATGTATGTGATTCGTGTATTCCACAGAACAAACTTCATTATTGCGTTCTCTAATAGCTAGATGTTGCAGGTAGAGCCGGTTATGAGCATCAACAAATAAACATTGATCCCCCAGAATCTTAGATCCTCCCCTGGTTGCAGAATCACTTACTTTTAACTAGGCACATTAGTCACTTACTTTTAACTAGGCACATTATTAGTCACTTACTTTTAACTAGGCACATTAGTCTATGTTAGCCCAACGAATTGCTTTTCATTAGGCTTTGATTTCTAATTAATCTGTTATATGCATTCTCTTAAACTATTTCCAATGATTTGTTCTATTTTTTTTCCTTCAAAATAGAGTAACTCTGTAATAGAACGAGTTTAATTCCAATGATATTTTATTTTGAAGTAATAATAAATAGATTATTTTGTTTATAGAGTAAATTTATTTTTATTTTAAAATAGAATGAGATAGAAACATTTTTAAGCTAAAATCTATTTTAGAGTAAAATTAGAGTGGGCTGAGATGCTAGAACGACGCTCATCATTGAGCAAATGATGATTTTTGTCTTTCAATACTTCCATAAGCTTTACTTTTTATTTTCTTCTAAGATTTGTGTTTTGGTATTTACTATATCTATCGATGCTTCTTGTTAGATTTTATCTCTTGCCGAGCTCCGTTGTGTTCCGTTTCCAAGCTTCAAGGTCAAAAATTTGACACTTGTGACAATGATCTCTCAATATGTAATCCCTGGTATAGTCAGGGTGCTACAAAACTCACCTGAACTGGAGAAGCTAACAACAATACACACAGTGGATTTATACGACTGCATACCGGTATATTCTCAGTAACCCTCTTTTATTTTCTTGTCATCCTTAACAATTCGAACTACTGGCGGGTTTGAACCATGTCCTTTTACTTTCGGTTTGTTAGAATTTGAAATATTGACATGCAACCGGTTTATGAAAACCTTTTCTGATGTACAGGAGAAGCATATTGACACCTACTTGAATTTGAAAAGCTTAAATTCGGATCAGTGTTGGAGCATGGAAGCGAGGGTCTTTGAGAACATTAGTTATGGGGATATAGAGTCGAAGCACGTGGTTTCGTTCATGGAACTTATGTTTAAAAACACAAAGACATTAGAGAAGATGGTCGTTTGGTTGGAAAGATATGATCAAGGTCGAAATTTTGAAGAGTTGCTTGAGATGGTTCCAGTGCTCTCTGACGAGAATAATATCACCATAGTGTTCAGCTCATCCAAGTCGAAAAACAGAGATAGTATTGGATCTATCTGTGACTAAAATATGCAGCAAGCAAACTTTTCTTTTTTTTTTTTTTTAATTTGGATCAACTTTATAAGCTTTATTAAATTTTGCATATGTTATGATATATTTTCATATCTTATATACTAAAACAGAAGTCATTATTTCACTTTATGTGTGATTTTTTTTTTAATTTGGATCAACTTTATAAGATTTATTAAATTTGCATATGTTACGATATCTTTTCATATCTTATTATTATTAGAAATGTAAATAAATATTTGAAATAAGATTATAACAAAATCTTTTTGAAATTGCTAAAATATTCTTAGAATATATTTTGAAAATTAGTTATTTGAAATTTTAATTATCATCAAATATAATTAAAAATCTAATTCATTTTTAATCTATAAACAAAAATTAAAAATTCTGTAAAATACTTTTAACAGTATCCAAAATTTTGTTTTCTCTATTATGTAAGTCCAATTTAGTTTAATTTTAACATATATTTCAATTTTTTTAAAGAAAACAAAAAAGTAAATTAAAAATACTAATTTATAAATCACACAAACATTATTATAAAATTAGATAATATATAGCATCTAATTTTATCAAATTATTGATAAATTTTATTATATAATCTACAACATTTTAATATTTAAGAGTATTATTATGCCTCAATATATGTTTAGTTATTGTTTAAAATGAAAAATAAATTTTTATCATACTTTATTTATTTTATAATCATAATTTATCAAATTAACATAATAATTATATTTAACTAAATATGATAAAACTAAATTAAAATGATATATTAATATATTTTATTTTCATAACTAAATATATTTATATTAAAATAATATAATATGTTGTCAAAATGGGTTGAAATACTATATAGTACGAGTATACAAATGAACATATCTTAAATTTATATATATACAACAATATATTATCTAAAACTAATAAGCATAAATAAATAAATATTTGGTTGACAAAACAAAAAATAATAAATAAATATTTAAATATATGATTAATATTAAAAATATATATCCACAATAATGTAAACAAATATATATATAAATGAAATTACCATGAAAATCTAGTTAATGGTTAAGTTAGATATTCTGAAGAGCATTTAACCATGTAGAATAAGATACTTTTATAGAACTTTAATTATTTATTTAGAATTTAATTGGAAAATGGTAAAAAAGAATTGGCATCTGGAAAATGCTAATTTAATTACAATATATACGTCTTTGGGTTTCTAAAAAGGTTTTGGATTATTTCAAATGAAAGATCTATCTGACATTTCTACACTATTTTCTTCTTCTTTATTTATTTATTTATTTTATTGTCTAGAAACTTTCTGAGTGACCCCATTAAAGATGCTTTTAGTAAATGTCATATGACATTAATTTACTGAATTAAAATTTTTTAACTTGAATTGAAACCCTATGTTTCGATTTTTGATCATTATTATTAAAACATGATCATTGTTTTTAATGAATGATTTATCTTTTCCCAAAATTATCCTTCATTTTGTGAACAAATAAATATTTCATTAATGACATTTTTGTGTTTTTTTTGTCTAAAATTTATGAAATAATGGATTTCATTAATGGGTTAAATTCACATTTTAATTATTAGTCTGCGGATTTCGTTTTGTGATCGGATCGATCGAGTTAAAAAAAATAAGTTGTGGGTGCAGGTCAGTGAGTGTATTTTATGTGGAACGAATACGGGTTGTTCTAATTTTAATTGCGGGTACCTGGTAATCCGCAAAAATAGAAAAAAAATAAAAGTTTATTTTTCAAAAATATACTAAATTTAATTAAAATATACTATTTAATATTACTTTATATAAAAAAACTAAAAAATAATTATTTTTACTATTTTATAATTATCCGTGGGTTCCGTGGATTACGCAAATTAAGTGGGACAGATGCGGATAAAATATATTTTCTTTGCGGGTCAAGCGGGTTAGACGTGGCGAGTTTGACCCGCTTCCCAGCACCAGGCATAGTTAATTGATATTATTTTCTCAAAATAAAACTACACAATTACACACAATACATTTACATAGATATTAATGATAACAATAAACTAAAATCTTCATTTATTTTAAAAAATTATATTAGATAGTGACATTTTGTATCATCAAAGCAAAAAATTTATCGATTCATCTATAGATAAAACAACAAAAAAGTATCTGAGCTTTATAAATACGGATCAAAAATCTAGTTTTTTTTTAAATCTAAGTGAAAATTACATAAATCGAAATTTATGTGCCCGCGATTCATTAAATCCACTATTAGGTTAAAATTGATTAATAAAATCAAATTATAGACCATTGACATTAATAAATCAAATTATAGATAATTGATCATCATCATTTTCGGGAGTTAGCCCCCAAAAACTAGAACTCAATTATAGTTACAGGTGTTTTCTACAATATTCGTGAAGACAACGAAACATAGCTCCTACTAAACATGAACAGAAAAAACACTTTGAAAATGTAATGCTGGCTGATTTGAGAAAGCAATGCGGAAAGTATATCAGGACGTACAGCAGGAAGTAGTTCAAGAACTACGTCAAGAACAGAGCAGTGCGATTAAATGTTAACTAAAGCTAGAGTACATAAGTGGACAACAGCTAGGAACGACTTGGAAAGTCGAGAGGTGTCTGCTGAGCTGGATAATCATCTTAGATAGTATGTTTAAGATGATGGAAAATTTCTTTATTCTTATGAGAAGAAAAATGAAAGATTGCTTAGAAACCCTAAGGTGTAGGGTTTAGTAATCATATAAATACTAGGAGACCGTCAAAGAAAAATGCACGCGTCTAAGGTATTCTTGAGAGAAGCACACAGGTGTGTGGCGTCGTCCCACCAGACAGATAGTGAGATCTGTTGGTGGTTTAGTTGTAGAGAACTATACTCTTCATAAGAATATTGAATAGTAATTGTTCTAATCATTGTAATCTAGATAAGAGTGGTAGGTACAAGTGTGTGCTAGATACCATATAGCAATTATAGATTGCGGCCTTTTCCAGTAAATGGTTTCTGGACGTGGTTCCGGGGATGTAGAAAACAAACCTCGTTAACAAATCTTTATGTGTTCTTTACTTTATGCTCATACGTACTATACATGCACGTAAACACATAGATCTAGCCACAATATGCACTTACACACTTCTTGAGTAAGAAAAAGATCACTGATACGTTTCCTTGCGATCTGCTTCATTCTATATCCCATCCTCACTTTCCTTCTCGCATTATCACTAATGAAACTTCCTATATAAACTGATTGTTTTGTTGAATATTTTAACTAAATTTTATCTCCCTTTGAAGTTTCATACCAGATGAAACCCTATTCTAAGATCCTCGGCCCAATTTTATAACTAAAGTTTTGGCCTATACATGTTTCAAGAAGTTAGCTCATGTCAAACAAAAAAAGATTGGCTATATCTAGTTTGGATAAGGTGTTATCACCTTCACAACCTTCGACAATGCGTTCATCTTACAATGTGTGGGTTGGCAGGTGACGTCAAGCTAGCCCACACACCAAATCTATACATGTATTGTATCTCAACTTTTATTGGTTAGCCACTCTTCTACCATGTGTGGACAAAATGTACAACATGATATATGTGACTGAGATACACTAAGATTATGTAGCCGATATAATCAATTCACTAAATGGACCATTCAAACAAAAAAATGTCAACAAAAGTAGGCTTATAGGAAGCCACAGCATCGCATGATAATGCCCCGTCCGATCTGATCCTATCTACGCATGAAAAATGAAATCTAAGTTATGAAATAGTTTTAATGATGAGTTCGAAACTTTGAGTATGTGAAAATTTTCAGTTAATTATTTTGTTTTCTCAAGAACTTACATATTCGTTATTGGTTTTTAGTACTTTTTGCAATGGTTTTCTTCTTTTCATTGTTCTCAAATGATTGTTTTTGGTCACGCTGGTAACATGGTCTTGGTTCTTGCCTCCTTGGGACACAGAAGTAAACTTTGCTCAAATTATTCGTTTCAATAAATATATTTTATTAACTGACAAATAATTACTTGTGATGTAAGTATATTGCATGTACGTGAGAAATACCATAAAAGTGAATGTGTTGAAATGTTCACCAACCTACGAGGTGAATTGTGTCAGCCAGTGGCATTGTACCAACAATAGTTCTTAAAATGCGTATAAAACATTACCTGCGAAAACGTTTTCATCTTGAAATTATGATATGTTTTGATTATTTCACAAAATGATTTATTTATAAAAGAGTTAAGTTGACCAAAATTTACTTTCAAAGATCTAAAACAGGAAGAAAACAAGTGTTTGTTGTCGGTGGTGAATGGTTGTTCTTTATAGAAAGGCTAAAAATGATGGGATTCACGACGGAAAGCAAAAAGAAACTAAAAATTACTCGTTTTCTTAATATGATTATAATAATTACCCAGGATTTAATTATATATTTTGGTTTATTTCTCCAATTAATAACAAACACGAGAATTTAAATAAAACGAAAAATATACAGCAATTAGGCAATGTATTTGGTGAAACAAAAATTACTACATTTTAAAATGAAATAGAGGTAGTTAGTGTTTGGGTCTTGTCTAAACTAAACTGTATTTTCAACTTTAGATATAAAATGATCCGCCAGAATAGTTCTCATTCATATGTGTATGCTTTTCAATCAACTTTACTCAACAACATTCCATGGTCAGATAATTGATAAAGAACCTGCCTGAATTGGAGTGTCAGTGACTGATAAGAACGACAATGCCAGTGAATTGATAAACTCGAATCTGAGTGCAATCTTTTCGAAATCATTTATTTCAATGTGTGGTATGAAACTGCTGATCTGAAGTGCTACTTTGGCCCTACGTATCTTGATTGAAGCAAATTTAAAAATATAGGCAATTAAATTTTTGAAAACGAGTAAGTTTTGGTGACTTATTATAACCACAGCTATTGACTATTGAATAAAAACCTCTAACGCATGTCAGTATGTGACAAGAAGCGCCACCATATCTAATTTAAAGCTTGTTTATTATGTCTATGTGCATAAAATATTTTTTTCCCCAAATATTTCCAATCTTTCTTGTTGGAAACTTGGAAACGTATAGTTTTAGTTTTTTAGTTACCACCTATAACATAGACGATTTGATCCGTTTGGTTTATAACGTTGTGTTATTCGTGGAATTTTATGTATATATAAGAATGGCTCAGCCCATTGTCTCGTCAAAAACATTATCCCATGCAACAACATATTACATAACAAAACAAAATGTGTCTATTTCGGCTTTCCAATTTTTACACTCTCAACCGTAGACTAACAAATACTGAAATTATTGAAAACCGTATACATTTTGAGTGGATATCGCGAAGGAAAGACATCGAGAAATGTGGATATAGAGGACAAAGTATTTATTTATTTGTTTCTAACCAAAATCTGTCCATTTTAAAAGATTTTTTTAAAAAATGTAGAAAAGTGATTCAAGTAGGAGTGATGTGAAGGAGACCACCGATCCCGGTGAAAAAAATTGTACACATAGAAACTAAAGATAAAAGCATCTCCCTCCAATGATTATGATTGAAGATTAATCGTTGTCAAATTCAACTTTTCGACTATTTCAAATATTCGATTTTAGTTGGTCTTTTTCCTTATGATTAAAGTGGGAAAGCATAGAACCGATCATTTTAATTTTTATTCGTTAAATTTGATTCGATTCGATCCGAAAATTTTAGATATCCATAAACTTCTGAATCAAAGCAAATACTAAAAAACAATATCCATTAATATCACAATTATTAAAATTTTGGGAAGTGGATATCTGATGCAATCCGGAAATATATAAATACATGTATATTTTGATTATATTTAAAATTTTATAAAAGTATTAAAATTATATAATTATTTTTCTAGCTTATAATTTGATTAATTTTATTCACATTATTATTTATATAAAAGTATTAGATAAAAAGAAGAGAACAAATATGAAAATTATAAGAAAGTTTATGTTTTGTGTTATTATAAGTGTTAACTTAAACTTATTTTTCTATAAAATATGTAAATTCACTTTTTCTTTTTATTTTTTATTTTATATATCTTGCAAAAACTATTTTACAAAATAAATTTATATCAAATTTTTAAGATTATTTGTAACGAATGAGATATCTGTAAGTATTTGTAAATATCCGCAAATATCTATTTATTTTTCGGATATCCGTATTTTTCTGAAACAAAACAAATACCAAAATCAGATTTCCATAACATACGAAGTAAATTACAAATATCTTTGAAAACCCGGATATCCTATCCGTACCCATCCCTAGGGAGTTTGGAAAGGTTTTGGAAAGGCATACTTATTTGATTTGAGCGACTACAAATCTCTATTTTCTATTCGAACAAGAAAATACGTGTGCATTAATCCACACCCAATACGACTTGTAAATATAATTAACTTGTTATAACTAAACAAAACTCTTATATTATTGAACTGCTTATTTCATGTGATCCGGTGATCACGTTTGATTAAATAGATGAGAAATGATTGACACTATTGGTACTCACTGTTGACTAAATAGATGATAACTAATTGAACCAACGAGCATGTGATCCGGTGATCAAGTGGGTGACGAATCGTCACTGACGATTAATCATATAGATCAAGGTTTCAAAAATGAATATTCCTAATTTGGGATGATGAGAAGAAGAATATAAACCAAAAATTCTAAAAATCAACAGTAGTTAAATTTTCAGAGAAATTTGAACACAAAACTGCGGCTTCTGAAAGTATATAAAAAGAGAAACCAATAAAAGTCTAGAACGACCATCACACCAATCACCATCAACCTTAATTTCTCCTTTCATTATTTAGATCGAAACACAAACTACAAGCTCTCTCTATCCCATTCAGTTCAACACTTCCATCTTTAAAAAAAACAACACAGAACCTCTTTGTGTTCTGAGCTTTAGATTTTGCGCTATTACTTACCTCTAAAATATAAGAAAATAATAATAATAAACAATTCTTTATTGGTTTCTCGGGGGATGGATAACAACTCGTACGAGTCAGCAGCCAAGTGGTCTGATTCCAGCAGTCCATACAATATGCTCTCATGTTCATTATTACAATCTGATTCTGATCTTAACCCCGGCTTCTCTTCTTCTTCCTCCTCCGGCAACTTGCCAGCTGATGAATTTGTCGGTGGGATAGAGACAGGTGAGTTACTTTCAAGAAGCCATCGTCTGGCTGAGAAGAGACGCCGTGATCGGATTAATTCTCACCTCTCTGCTCTACGGAAACTTGTCCCTAATTCCGACAAGGTATGTCTCTTGTTCACAACTTGTGTTCTTGTTTCATTTGACTTCACTAATCACTCGTCTAGCAAGATTGAAATGTTTTTGATCTACTTTTGAATTTTACTGATAATAACCGATAGTGGATAAGGTCTCAACTTATCAGTAACACTGAAAACGGCTTGTTTCAAGAATGTTTAATCCGAGCAAACAGTTTTGAACCTGACTTGGTTTCCTCATGTGTTATTGAATCAGTGTTTTTAAAACCGGAATGACCCTATAGTTATAGTTAGACTACAAATATGAATCAGTTATGTAGTTAGGTTTCGATTATAATTACTGAATTAGATTAAAACTATTAACATTGTTAAAAAAAATCATGAACACGAAAAACTAGTTAATATTTTCAGTGTTTATATTTGATATTCATTCATATTCTAGTTGTGAATATATATACTATAATTATTTTTTATATATATATATTTGTGAATTTTAGTTGAACCACTACCGAAACCATTTTCTAGTTTAGTTTCCAGTATGGTTTTGAAAACATTGTGTTATATAAACAAGAGTCTTCACTTCATCTTCATTTCATTGTTATCTCAAGATTTCGGTTTAGTAAAATCTAATTTCAGTAAACCGGTTTTTGACATTGACTACATAATACAGTTAGACAAAGCAGCTCTCTTAGCGACAGTGATAGAACAAGTGAAAGAGCTCAAACAAACAGCAACACAATCTCCAACCTTCCAAGATCTTCCAACAGAAGCAGATGAAGTAACTGTGCATCCCGAAACAATCTCCAACGACTTTGAACCAGACACCATCATCTTCAAAGCTTCTTTTTGCTGCCAAGATCAACCCGAAGCAATCTCGGAGATCATTAGGGTTCTCACAAAGTTTCAACTCGAAACATTACATGCTGAGATCATCTGTGTTGGAGGAAGAATGAGAATCAACTTCGTCTTAAAAGATAGCAACCGCAAAGAGACTACGACAATCATGGCTGCATCTGCAAAAACTTTGAAGCAATCTTTGTGTGCTGCGTTGAACCGTATGTCATCTTCTTCTTCTTCTTCGTCTACTTCTTCGGTTTGTAGGATCAGAAGTAAAAGACAGAGATGGTTCCTGTCTTCTCACTACTCACAATGACATTTTTGTCTTAATACCATATATCTTAAAACACAAGTAACATTATTGCTAGGGTTTTGTCGTAATAGTTTTTGTTTGTTCGAAAGTGTTACGTATAGGTTACGTTTTCTCCCTAAACAAGACAATGTTTTTAAATTATATTATATAACCTAAATCTGAGATACTCGATAAAGATTTATACGATGATTATCATTTGCAAGAAGATAAAAATTATTGGTGAAAATTTGATTAAAAAGATAAGGCTTTAACATTAGTTGAGGATTCAGACAATCCGACAAAACCGAAGCCAAATCACTTAAAACTGAAACAAAGATCCAAACAAAAGTACTTAGCGAAATGAAATAACTGGAAAGCGAAGTCTTCATCAAGAGGAGTCTCTCTACTTAGATCGCTGTCTCATCTTTCGTCTCTTCCTCTTCAACCTCCTCATACGCTTCTTCTTCCACTGTAAAACAAGAACAATAAAGAACTTAGCGTCATGTCAAAGAAAAAGACATAACAGATTGATAGATAAATGTATCGAATAAAACTGAAAGGATCAATGTACCTTGGCTCTCATGGCGTATGAGCTTTTTTTCTTGAAAAGATTAGTCGGCTATTTCCCGGTGACGGTAGCAAGAAGACGAAAAGGTGCTTAACTCTGAATATATACCCCTGGAAACCCTAGGGCTGAGATAGATTTGGGCATTTATGTTAAGCCCATGTAATACTTTTTGGGATTTTGTGTTATGTTTATACTATAGTTTGGGCCTTTTCACTAACAATTTCCGGGCTTTAAAGAAATTAGGAAGAAAATGATATTTTTGAATTCTTTGACATTAATTTATTATTCTGTTATGAACAGTATTATTTTAATAATCTACTAATTCTATAAATTATAACTCTACTATTTTATAATTTACATATAACTGTTTAACGTGCATCTAGTTATCGCATCATATAAAAAAACTAAAAAATAATGACGTAAAAGATTACAAAATATGAATATTCGTATAGATTGGATAATGTATATTATTTCTATTTCATATGGTGGAGCTTAATAGTTAAATTAAAGAGAAAAAAATCTCATATATTGGTTGAAAATACGTGGTTAGTTGGTAGTTCCATGCTGGCTACCAAAAAAATGTAATTTAAAAGTCAACCATTAAGATATTCGTAATTTATACAGAAGTTCGTTCCCTTTGGTCGAGCTGACTTTTTAGGTACAAATCTCTAATAATTGAGATACCCCAACCATAAATATAACAAGTCGATTCATGTCAAGTGCTAACGTGGTTACAGTTGACAAAATAAACATAATTTGTATGATTGTATCTATCATAAAAAATATTTGATTATGTTATGGTATCTGAGTGCCAAAGTTCGCTCTGGAAGGATTAGTTACTATATAGCGTTAGTGACTCTATTATTAGCGTGGAACCATATATAAACTGCAACATGTCTCTAATAAAATAAATTGATGCACGAATACTTAACAACAATTAAACATCTCCCACTAATCACAATTTAGTTAAACTGTTTTCAATCTTTAATGGGGCGGTTCCAGTGGCGATGCTCATGTTCATAGGCCATTGCGATTTAGTATTTTGAGAATCTTGAATAGCGAGAAATTGTGAAACTCAAAACATATATTCTACTAAAAACAAGACATGTGATGAATTTGGATATGATTAATATTTCAGGAAGGATTCATTTGCTGAAATATATGTAAGGTATCAAATATGGTTAGTTTAATGAATTCTATATCAAAATAACACGTTTGCAAGTTTATACAATTTTTTACAATACTAATTATGTACTAATATTTACTGATTCATTCAAAAAGACAGAAATTTATATCACTGTTACATAGTCAACTAAGATGAAGGATATAATTATACAGAAACAAATTACATTATGCTATAAGATTTAAAGTAGAAGGAGAAGAAAGGTTTTTGACATAATTATAGCCAATCATGCTTATTGTTCTGCCGACACATGCTATTGCATCAATCGCGCTTCTTGGGACCAATGCACAATACCAAGACTATCACGGATCCCAAATAGAACTATAACTAGGTGTTGACCCGCGCCCTGCGCGGAGTGAGATTATTTTGACTTTGATCGAAGAATAATTTGGTATATTAATTTGTTTAACTAAAAATAGGTAGTGGATGTGAATTAGTAATTAAAATAATATAGACATATAATGAGATATTAGTATAGCTGCGAAACGAAGTATTGATTCATAGCTATTTGTTTTCACTTTTTGTCTTATATATCTATTTGTCTTATAGATACATGATGATACACAAAAATTAAGAAATCGTCTACTTAAAAAAAAGTAGTAAATAAATTAAAATAATAAATATCATAATAAAACATAGAGAAACAAAACATGA
>CAKOAT010464042.1:128952-162418 GCA_932364175.1 Eruca vesicaria subsp. sativa | reverse complement strand
TATCACAACATGTTAATAATAACTCTCGAGATCAAAAAATTTGAATTTATTGCTAGAAAATATAAAATATTATACTTAAAATTTATATAAAATATAAAATATTATACTTAAAATTTAAATATTATACTTAAAATTTAAATATATGCCTAATTATGAAATAAGGTCGCATTTTTTCCCTTTCATGTAACGAAATATATCAGGAAATATATCATACTTATGGAACAAAATATATCATATCGTATATAAGGAAATATATAAGGAAATATATTAATGCTATCTTCATCATACTTTAGCCAATCCGCGGTTCATATATATCATCATATATATCATATCATATATCATATATCGTATCATATATTTATATCAATTTATATCAATGGCATCAATGGCATGTTATGTAATTATTCTAGTAAACTAAGGTCTTTTACTTAGAAGGTGTGAGAAGGCTTGTGGAGTTGCCACGTAGGAAATGGCACACATGTAATAAACACATGAACTAAAGGTTTCTTTACAAAAGTGCTCCTCAAATAATAAGAAGGGGATCCCTTTTTGATATATGATTGCAAAAATAATTGTTATGGGAATATGCAACAATTTTAACTGTAAAGTTTGAATTTGATTGTTCAAACAACGTTATGGGCTTACTCATGAAGCCCATGATCTACTATACTCAACTGGTAATTCATTGAAAAATATCTTTAACGGTGATTTATGTTGAATGAATAAACAAATTGGAAGTTTAGCTTAGGAAGTTAACAAAATATAAGAAACCCACGAAAGATTTATAAAGTCAGAACTAAAAACTGGAATTTATCTATGCTCTAATTATACAAGTCAGTGGAAGGAAAATTCCTCATTTTATTTTCAAAAAATAAAAATTGGGAATTTATCTATTCTCTAATTATTAAGCGTTAGGACTCGTCACAAGATTCTCGTAAGAGTCAACGGCGCTTGACGGGACCGCGACCATCACTTTAACAGCGTCACTTCGTTCATGAACCGGAAGCAACAAACAGTACCGGTCACAGCAAACCGATCCCACATGAACCGGTTTACCAAAACCGAAATCAAGTTTTTCTAAACCGAGGCGTGACCACTGCGAAATGATCAAGACTCCGACCGAGTCAGGACACTTCCCTTTGCTCACAGCTTCCACCACCGATCTAACGTAACCATCTCCGACTCTCTCCTTCGCTTGTTTCACCAGCTTCGCCGCGTGGCGCAATCCCTTCTCCGTCAAATCTCTCACGGTGGTTTGCGCGCACCCGACGACGAACGCGTTGCCGTAGAACCCGGCGGGTAAACTCGGTCTGACTCGGTCTCGGACGTTGACGCTGAACAAAAGCTTGACGGTTTGGTTCGATGGTAAGTTCAGTGATCTCACCCAGCTCCGCCACACGTGCGCAGAGAGCACCTCGAACGATGTGTGTTTGGTACTCGACTCACCGAGTCGACTCGCGAGTTTCTTTAGCTCCGTAAGTCTCTGTTTCTCGAAGACGACGGAGGTCGGAACGAGTCGCTCCGCGTTGAACCGGTTTACGAACCCGCATAGGTCGGGAACTCGGTTGAACTCAGAGTGGGTGAACGAGTCGCGAACCGGAGAGGGGTTAAGCAAGTGACGATCCCATACGTGTCTCCGTTTTAACTCGGTCTGACTCAGTGAGTCTTTAGATAACTCGGCGAACAGGGAGAGAAACTTGGCGCTTCCGATCCCGTCGGAGAGGGAGTGGTTAACACCGACGGCTAGAGCGGCGCCACCGTCTCTTAGCCAGGTGAGCTGGACGACGAGAGGCGGTGCACCGGCGAGGACGTCGACGACGTTGAGGGAGAGAAGCTTTCTCCAGCTGGTCACGTGCCGGGGGGGTTTCTGGAAGTCAAGGCACGTGAGGTGGTCAGTTACTGCTTCGAGAAAGAGAGCACCTTGGCCACGGCAGTTAACCTCGAGACTTCCGCCGCCGCCGGCGGGTTTTTCACGGACACGGCCGGAGAAAGGGAAGTAAGGAACTAAAGCGCGAGAGAGTGCTGATTTGAGACGGTCCGAGAGAGAAACCGGGTCGGATACGGGTGAGTAAACGAGGAGGTACTCGATGGTGAATCGGAGGAAGAGTTGAGAATCTAAGGCGGAGAGAGACAGAACACAAGAAGGTGTTTGGTCGGAAGGAGTAATAACTGTGGCTTCTTTCACATGAACCAGTGATCCCATTATACTTTCTTTTTCTTCTTTCTTTTTGCTCTGAAATAAAGAAGGTGGGTCTGTGTGCAATGTGTATTATATATATAGATGTTAGGTTATGTATGCGCATGTATATTCACGTAGAGAGAGAGAGAGAGGGGGTAGTTTTGTAATTTGGGGTGATCTTTTCAGACATGGTATGACTTTGTGTGTTATATCATGCAGGTGTACTCTTGTGTGTACGTGTTCCCTTAATTGCTCTGACTGATTTCAAATCTAGAGGCAATGTTTTTGGTGCGAAAGTATTACTTCCTCAGCTCTGAAAAGATAAACATTCTAAAAATAATATTTGTTTCAAAAACATGTATTTTTTATGTTTTCAATGTATAATTTAATGGAAAATTGAAGATTCTAAAAAAGTTAATTGTATTTCTTAAATTTATATTGATTAAAAATATAAAAATTTGTTATCTATAATAAATGATACGTTGATAATCAAAATTATATGTTTTTTATTAATATGTGTAAAAAAACTTAAACGTTTAACTTTTTCCGTTTCAAACGGAAACAATACTAGTTATCATCTGACATGTAGATTTTGGTTTAGAGCATAGTGCATAATCATTCGCCCTCCATATGTTTTATACCTATTATTTAATATATGATATAAAGAGAGAGAGATAAACTACCTTTTCATGGATATAGGAAAGATTGCAACGAATATTTGGTTAATTTGGGATATTGCTTGATCCGGAGATATATGGTGGCATTGAAATTGATTGATTGATCATTTGGATACGACTATTTGGTGGTTGATCAAGCATATTTATACCGTTCATACGAATACGTGCATCGACTATTTGAATTTGATCATCCACACGACAATCCACTGAGATTAGATAATTATCACATATCTAGAGTAACTTTTACGTACAGCACAAGAACATTTATTGTCCTCCATACGAAGTTACAAACGCGTATACATACAAGATGGTGGTGGTTCACAAAACTGTCTGTAACATAAGAATTAACGACGATAATGTCTAAACAAAAATGAAGAAATATAAACCACAGTTTGGTAATGGAACTAAACAAGTTTGTCAATAATAAAGACAAAAATTCCACTAAGCCAAGTTTCTAAATTCTTGAAATTATTAGTGGTACGTAGTAGTAAATGATTTTTTTTTAAGTCTCTGAATTGACGTGCTACGGTGTGAAATGAAAGACCAATGTTAACAAAATGTGCAAGTAACTCATCAAACTTAATATTTTCTTTTCATATTCATCAATAAAATTAAAAGATATATCACTATCACCGTTCACCATTATATGCCTCTATGAGAATTTAGTTAGGTCTGCATACAAATTATTACAAGATTTATTTGTTTTTTAAGAGTGTTTTTTTGTGGCTACAAAACTACGGCCACAAACTTTTTGTAGTTAGTTTGTGACTAAAGACATTTTTTAATTAGTGTTTTTTTTACATCAATTAGTGTTATATTATGGGTCGAACTGTGTATTGAAACTGGTAAGCATTTTTCTGATGAAGAGAACACACATAACGGGTTGGTCTAATGATTCGTGTAGCCAATCCAAACACAAACCGTCGAAAAAGTAACATTTAAAGCAAGAGAAATAAATTACGGGACTTATTCGGCTAAGTTCGTCAAATGAGAAAATAGAATTCAGAGTTGTAACTTGTAAGGGTTTTAAAAGAAAAAAAATGTTCATAATCAACTTATAAAACGTTATACCTTTCTTGTTCATAGTTATTTGGATGAACTTAGAGGGAAATAATCGTGAGAATATTAAAGTTTGGTTGTGGTAGCGGTTTACAGTATGATGTGCCTTGTTGTTTGGGCGTTGGCTGGCGCATGTGTCTTAAACAGTGAAAGATTTGGTGCCAAGATTCTTATGGAATATCTTTATTGGACAAAAAGTACTGAGGGAACACTAAATAAAAATTTTATTTATATAATATACCATCAATAATTATGCATGCAAAATTTAAGTAGAGGGAAACATCACTACTTGTTTCCTCTTTTGCTAATTTAGTCATATTTATAAGTACTGTTTATTATCAGAATAAGTAACATGTTATTTAATTATAAACACGTGATTATTTTGAACTTCTGAAACTTCTTACCTCCCAATAGACTTGATTTCGACACTAAAATAGTTAATTATTCAATATATTCACTATATTCAAAAATCGTTGGTTTCAAGTAGTGTTTACACTTTATAATTTTGATTTCTGAAGTAAACTAGTTTCCCATTTAGCTACTAGAACTACTGTGAAAAGTATCAAAAAGAGAGGATGAAAAAAGCGCAATGCCTCTCGCTCGCCACCATGAGCCATTAAAGAGTTACCATTCGAATCTATAAATAAACCAATGTGTCCACAGTCCACTTTTAAGTGAAATCATAGGTATACATAATTTAAAAGCAATGCCACCTTTTCTTTACATTTTCTTGAACCACTGTATTGGTCTTGTCAATTCTAGCATGGACCCATAAATATTTAACGTGGTCACCCGTATAGTATATATGATCTATTCATCTACCTTTCTTTTAAGTCATGTTTTTCTTCTTCTTTTCGGTATGATATAAAGCTTCTTTTATTCATTGATGATAGTAGCGTGAACCTTCACCCTACAAATATTACACTCTTGTTATTAATAAACTAAATATGATGGAGTAGAGATGAAAATTTAAGGATCGATCAAATCTTAGTATGACGGAGTTTCAAATAAGAAGATAACCATATATCTAGTGAAAATAGGTAACCAGATATCGAATGTTGATGTTTACATATGTGTAATTTACATTTACAATGTCCAAAGATTATTTGCAAGAGATTATGTCTTATCATCAAAATAAATAATTAAGATGGTGGGATACATTTCACCTTCCCATTGAATAAAAGATTAAAGAAGATGATTCGGTACTCCAAATAAATGGGTTTGAGTTGTTTTGATTCTGTTTATGAAAGAAATAATGAAGATTTGGGAAGATTTTGTACCAAGTAAAAAAGGTGCGAAAATTACTTTATGGTATGCACATGTTACGGTGGTCATGTCTTTCTTCTTCTTTTTGGGACACTGATCATCAAGGAATCTAGAGCTAGACATCTACGATCTTTGGTCGTTTACATTTTAGAGTAGATGCATGCTGAAAAGTGAAAGGCACTTTCCATATAATATACGTCTTGTTCGTGTCGCTGACACCAAGGACACGTTAATGAACAAGAAGCATTGTCGCTGAATGATGAAAATGAGAGAAAATAAAAGGTAAAAGTTATGCCGTTGTCGTGTCGCACTGTCGCTCGTATTTTAAGAGTTGTTACTTCTTTCAACAAGCTGTAATCGCTCTTCGTCTTCCAGTTCGGTGATGTATACATTCACAGGTTAATATATATATATATATATATACATGTTGCTTGATTTTATTGCAGAGACAAGAACACAAAAAGGTTATATGTAGTAGAGGTCAATGAATGCTGGTCACTGATTTGATAATGATATTGATAACATATCGACCTACTATTTTTTTTTTATTGTTAACTTTGCTTGAAATTTATTAGTAGTGATTTTTTTTCAGAACTAGATCCCAAACTTAGGTCATAAAACTTAAGAAAAAAAAAAAAAAAAAACTTAAGATGTCTAAATTCGTAAGTTCTGTATAGCCCATCACAGATTCACAGGTCTTATATGGTATATATTTAGCATTGCAGTTTTTACAAATCTTCGATTATATCAAAGGACGGTTACACTCAGTCCCTATAATCCAGGAGATATCTCGTCTATTCCTTCACAATATCATAATTTACCATAAATTTAGATGTGTACCACACACCCCTACCACCGTCGTTCTGGACTAGCTTATTCTATATGAGCTCCACTGTTATAAATCTCTTTTTGGGATTGGTCGCTAAATTCAACTTAACCGTGCAGTTTACCCAAAAAAAACTCAACCGTGCATTTGCGTTTAATAAATATTTTATGGATAAATTTAAAACATTGATAGCGGTTCGCTCGTTAGGAAATGAAACCCACACACTCATTGAAGAAGTGATCAATGATTTAACTGACACGTAAATTTGAACATGTACCGAGAGATGTGGGCTGTGGGGTACATAAATACTTAGCTAGAAAAAAATATTCGAAATTCACAGGCACGTAGAAAACTAATAGTATAACATATATATCATATAAAAACCAGTCATAGATCATAGAGAGCATATCAGTTCTCACCGATGAACAGAGAAATACAAAATTTGAACTTAGTTGATAAAAGATCCAATTAATATGACGAGGCATATGAAAATAAAGACAAAACCTTTGTCATCAAGTTTCTTTTTCATTTTCAATTGATCAGTACGTGATTTCCAAAAAGGCGTAGGGCAGCCAAGGAGTAAAACAAATCATATATGTGTATATTTGTTTAACGTTATTTTCGTTATTCGTAAGGACGCATAATAACTATTTTTATATGAAAATAATCAAATAAATTGGGTGTACACAAAGAAACACCACATGCACATATTATCCATCCAACGAGAATTTGGTAGGCCCAGCTCTTGAGCACTGGGCAAGTAGCTACCATTCTTTCTCATAAAAATTGAGTGATAGTTCGTAACTTCGAGTCTCCGACATTGGCTTTCACAACTTGTTAGTATCAACTTCCTTTTGATATATAAGATTGATAGTACATTATTCTCGTACAGAATAAATATGTTTGTATTATTAACAATATTGCTTGTATTGTTAATCATATTAAGTTCTTTTACCTGTTCATGTAAACAGTTAACCAAAAAAATATTTAGGGGCTTATATTAGCTTACTCAAACATTAAGAAACATAATGGCTTTCTCACATGAATGTGATCAATATCTTTCGTTATTTTATATATTGTCAATCTTTGCAGTTTATATAAATATTTAAGGTATATACAGCTAAAAAATATACTATGGTACAAATGATATTCATCTTACTCAACAATAAATTATTATCATGTCCTTTCAGGTTTCAAACTCAAATACAATAGACTATGAGCAGAATAATCCACATCCGACGTATATTAGTATATTACTCTCCTTTTTTCTTATTTAAGAAGTGAAATTCTTAACACCTTCGGGTTAAATTCTAACATAACATATCGGATCAAGTAGACTATGCTATCATAATGCAGTTAGCTAGTGGATACTATATATTATTTTAGAAACACATTTGACATTTAGTGTCTTTTGAGATTTAGGCAAATATATACAAACAAATAATAAATATTAAAAACCTGAAATAATATATATTGATATATATTGATATGTAGATCGAGTTTAGTGGTAGAGATTTTACATTTCATTTATAATAATTTCTTATAAACTAGTTCAAGCATGACACTTCTGGCTTGAACTAGTTTATAAGAAATTATTATAAATGAAATGTAAAATCTCTACCACTAAACTCGATCTACATACATTATTTATTGGTAATACTTACATAAATTTTGCTGACAAACATATTTTGTCTGTATACCCGAAGATAATGAGTTAAGAAAAAAATGCTGGACGGTAATGAATGATCGCGTTCAACCTGAAAATAACAAGACAGTCTTGTTTTACATCATACTAGGTGATTTTCCCGTGCTCATGCACGGGTATGAATATTTATCAAGTAAATATATTGTAATATATTCTAATTTATTCATTTACATAGATATTTACTTTTAATTATAAATTAATTTATAATTTATATGTATAACTTATATTAATAATATTAGATTATTTTAATTAGACATATGATTTAGTAGATGTTATATTTAATCGGTTAGGTTGCTTTTTTTGTTGTCAATATTCGATTTGGTTACACTTGTGTATTTTAGATTGCATCTATTTTTCTGAATTCAACTATAATATTTTCCTTCTAAATATACAAAAACTTTAATTATTATTATATTTAGATTGGTTATCGTCTTATATATGTAAATATATTTTAATACGATTATGTATAACTTAATATATATTATGCTTATAATGAAATTTAAAATAAACTGAAATTTTGACACAAAATTATATAAATGAATATAACGATAATATTCTGAAATCTCATTCATATATATATAAATTTTACAAAAAAACTGAATTATAACAGTTGGTTAATATTTTTTTTTTCTATATTGATATTTTTGAGTCATCCCGTAATCTATATGTATAAAAATAAATAAATAATTATTCTATTATTATATGTTATTGTTGTAGTTAGATCTTTTATTTTTGATATAAGTTAGATTCGTTCCATTACTCGTTTTGTGAGTATATTGAGTTATATATATTTTTCTAATTAAATTTAATCAAAATAGTTTTATTTACCGCTTAATGCAAGTATTTATAAGATTTTTCATAATTGGACATATGTTGATTTTTAAGATATATTAAAAATAAAGTGACGATCAATAAGAATTTACAATCATAAATATGAGTATAAAGATAAACATTTGAAATTTCATGAGAACATATTAATATTTACAATAATTAAATATTTATAAATTCTAAATTATTTTATACCTTAGATTTCTTAAAAGGTAAATTGATTTTTTTTAAACAATCTTAAAAATGAGAACTTAGATTTACTTGAGTATTTTGATTATTTATCTATTAAGTTCCATAAACATAAAAAACAAAAAATTAAAAAGCAAACTATATATTAAAAAGAATTTTTAATAATGATAAAATATTATATTTTCCTTTTATTAATAGTGTATAGTGCTACGCTATTTAAAAAATTTTGAAATTATTTTATCAAAATATTTATTTGTGTTAAAAAATATTTTATTTTTTAATATCTCTTAAATAAACACTAAAAATGTTGTTTTATGAAAATTTCGAAAAAAATATTTAATTTCGTTTATATATAAACATTTTTATTTCAGAAATATTTCTTTTTTTTTGTATATGTGTGTTTAAAAAGTAAACATAAATTAAACAATTAAGTAAAATCTTATTATGAGAAAAGGAAATACATTATTAATATCAATCTTATTTAATATTTTTGTTTATTAAGAGTATCTATGTAATTAACCATCGTGAGAGTTAACGTGAGCGCGACACGTAGGAAACTGACTTCTCAAATAATATTATAGAGATATATTTAAATTAAATATTACTATTTTGTGAACTTTCCTTTTTTATTAAACCATATTATATATACTTATATTTTCGTTTTTAAATAGTTTTGTAAATTTTATAAATGTTTCCTTTTTATTTTATATTATCATGTGGAAATTTTTAAAAAAGAAATAATATTTAATTGTATTTTTAATTCATTAGGGGTATCATAGTAATCAACCAGCGTGAGAGTTAACATGAGCGCGACACCTAAGAAAATGACTTCTCAAATAATATTATAGAGATGTGAAGCTAAGCTAAGGCTCCTTTGAAAATGACACGAAAGGATAGTATACATATAGATTTTTATAACCCTCACATATAGACATATAATATATGCATACATAAATCAATTTTAGTGTATATTTACGTTGAGATACAAACAAGAAAGAGAAGAAGATTCGAGTGTTAAAATGTAAAAGCCGGCCACCGGCTTCTTAATGATTTCGCGATCATAATTAATGCAAATCGAATCCATAAAATAGAGAATTTGTCTTTATGTTTCTCCAAAGCTTTCATTGGGTCAAAGTTAAGATTGGTCGGCGGTGACATTTTCACTTGCATGGAGACAAGCTTCTAACTCTTTTCACCTTTCATTACATTATTTCTGTAGCGTTTTACTATGTCAAATCTAGAACATGGATTTAGAATTTCTGAGAAAAAGGTAAGATCTTTGATACAAACAAGATGTGAACGATTTCACACTAAATTGCGAATTGGCTTAGTTAGCTAGCTATTGTCAAAGAAGAATTAATTGACAAAAAAAAAAAAAAAGATTATTGACTGTAGCTTTTGAACTATTTAAACATGAAAAGGTCAGATGTCCACCAGTCTATGAAGACACTATGCAATATTAGTTAGAAGATGCCCACCATTAATTTATATCGAATTGTCGAAAAGAATATTTACTTTATATATAATTCTTCCGTGATATGCTAGTAGATCACAGACAGAATTAATATATAACAGTATCATGGGCCACTATAATAAATATAAATAATAAAAAAATAGCAAAAAATTAGAAGTAATTAATATACTGAAGGTTTCATTCTGAATTGATGCATTATGTTCCAAGAAGTACTACCCTGCCAATTTAACGTGATTTTCTTTCGCCTGCGCATGAAAAACAAAATCAGTAATTGACTATCTTGATGTGTTCAAAAATATCTTAGAATTTTAATTTACATATGTTACATCCTCACAGTACCAAGCTGATGAGTCGTTGTAAGTTGTGACAAATTGCTCCATTCAAAGTTGATTTGGCTCATACATGCTGTTGTATGATCTTATTTTGGAATCAGGAAAACCATATAATATCCGATTTATTTTAAAATGTGCATCAGGAGAGATATAAAAATTATTTTAACTGCATGTACATCAACATATATATACATACATATATATATATATTATTTTAATTCTTGTAAAGGAAAAGCAAACAATTCCATGATGATGATGATATATATATATGGTGAATATCAAATAGCACACCATTGGCAGGGAAAGGCACACACGGTTTGTGGGCAGATGTGGAGGTTCTCTATTGCCAGAACGTTATAAAACATGTTTCAAAAAAGTTGGATGATAAAACATAAATTAGGTGAGAATTTGTTCTGGATATTGCAAAGGATCGATCGAGTTAAACATATTATATGTAGTCTAAATTATTAGTAGGATAAGCTTAGAGATTAGATGTGATTTGCACTTTTATGTTTTCTTCTTGATGTGATAAGCATTGTTTTCTTCTTTTGATCACAACCCCTCTTTTCGTGACCTCCTAACTCAACTTCTTTAATTATCTTTTTTCAACCATATACCAAAAAGATTCCTCGCTAACGATTGAATCCAAGTCTTTTCACAGAAAAGGGAGAAGAGATATTCTTTAAATGTGATTCTTATTCCGAAAATCATATCTTTGTTTTGTTGTTTTGGTTTTGTTTGGTAGTGTTGATCTAATTTACACATACTAGTCTTCAGTATAATACATGTAGCTGATTTATTTTGCTATACATAGTAGCCGGTTAGTTTTCTTCATCTAGGTGATGTTACTATATATATTACTGTCGTTTAACTAGAAACTAAGATAAGCATGTTCTTTTATCATTGTCATAGACCAAAAAAAGAGTTTTTGTGCACACGCTAGTTCTTTTGCCGCGAAAATTCATTTTCTGTTGGTTCTAAGTTCTAAGCCTGAATGGCTTATAAAGAAGATATTAAAATAGGTTTACAAATCAAAACAGGATTTGATAACTACTTTCTTACAAATAATACTAAATTCAAAATGGTAGCCACGTTCTAAGCTTTTGAAACATCAACTAAAGTGTTCTTTTATTTGTTTTTCAATCAACTATGATGCTCACAAGATATGCATTATTAGTTTTTAGGTATCTCGTAATCCTTATATGGTTAGTTATATCATCCTTGGTTACCTAATTTTTCTCTAAAACTTTTAAGAAAAATAGTATCAGGTTAGGTATATCGCTTAATCATTATCTTCCTTGTATTGCTGCTACACTCACACACCTGTCTCTAACTCTTTCCTAGCTTTTGAAAAGCCCATTTGAAAGTCAAAGCCTTAGAAACATAAACGGTGTTAATTTAATTAGTCTGCCATATTTCTTACAATGGGTCTATGCTACTACCATAAAAGCCCATTTTATTAAACCCATTCTCCAAATAACCTGTTTCAGTATTGAATCAACAGCAATGAGAGTAACTAGGCTCTGACTCTGAGGGCTAGGTATCAGTAGCGGTCCTGACTTTTGCAAGGCCACAAGCTAACTGAGCAAAAAAGGTCGATTTAAGACTCGAAGTCGGGATGCTAATTGTTAAGATATATGTTTTACAACCACTAGATTAAAGATATTTTTTATTAAAAATTAACCGAATTTAAATAGTATTATTGAGAGCCGGTAGCCCATGCTTCTTTAGCTTCCCCTCAGGGTCGGACCTGCTAGATATTGGATTTAGATCCATAAGCTCCTTTTATGAGTAGCGTTAGACCACGGAACAAAGTTGAAGAACATGTGAATGTGAAGATATAGCATCAGCATCTTCTCATTTGTTGCATCTGCAGATTTCTGTTTTAAGTCATGTCTGCTTTGTGGTGTCGCTGGTTTCAGTTTGAAGTTATTTCACAGACAATATGACTTCGATAAGTCTCTCAAGGGTTTCATTTATAGTACAAGTTCAGTATATATATTGTTACAACACATCTGCTTCTTTCAGTTGGTATTGAGAGTGAGATGATTTAGAACTTAATAGTACAATTATCCATCGTTCAACTCAAGTGTAATAGACTAGTCATGTAAGATGTGCGGCTTTAACAAAAAAGATACTGAAACAAACCATTGAAATTAAAATTTTAAATCAGTCAAAAGCACGTCTTTATTGTCTACTTAAAATTATGTTGCTGAATGAATTGATACGCTAGTAATTTAATGCATCCCCCGATCGACCTACATAGCTTTGCGTTCACAAGGTGTATACACGACCATACGGATTATTTATGATATTTTAACCGAATCGTAATCATTTGACGCGTGAAGTCATTAAAGATCGTCTCCATCAACGAGACAGGGAAATTATGAGTTCTGACCACGCGCATCACGTACATGGTCATGTTATTCCCACTAATGTTGGAATACTGTAATCATCATGGCTTGTTGATTACATCACACATAATGGTGGTTCAAAACCAGCAAAATCGACATAAATAACTTCTAGAATAGGGAATCTAATTTTACCGACATTCACATTCCAAAGTAATAGGGAATCTAGTTTGCGATTCGCCACAAGTGAATAAAATATTAGTTACATGGTTAATGGGGGCATTAAAGGCTAGCTATCATCGTCAGCTACACGCCAGCTATCTCTTTGCACACCATTTATGAGTCATCTTCGGTCCTTTTCTAATCTTTATAGACGTAAATAGAAATAATTCCTTTCTGAATTTTGATATGCTCTACTTATTAATATGCGTTCAAACTTAAAGTGGTGATGTACAAGTAGTAAAGGCATTTAATTGTCTATGCTATATGACCATCCATAAACCGCTTGGGCTGCATATGCGTTTATGATATATGCAATGGCATATGCTATTTAATTTTATAAATTACGTATAACTTGAAATACAACTAACATATAGTTTTGTGAGCTGCAGTTAGATGTGAAGGGTAGAGATCCCGAACCAACACCTTCATGTGAAAAAAAATGAAGAATCATTCAACGACTAAACCACAAAATAGTTTAAATCATCTTAAATGTTTCGCCACAGGATATGTTAAGCTACTGGTTTAAATGCATGCATTAGTGTTGTTGTGTTTCTAATTCGAAACTCAGTAGAGAAAATGCTTTACGATGTGTCGTTGATATTAGCAAAACTGGTTCCACGCATAGAAATTAAGGCCTAAAGCCTAAAACTCCTCATGGTTAATAAAAAAAGCTAATTTAAATGTTTCACTTAATCACAATGACAAAGTTGCACATATAGCACTCGCAGTACACTAGAGAATGGAAACATTTATTACTAGATAAAACATAATTAAACTTCCTACACTTTTTGGACCCCATGTGATAAATCTTATACATGTATTGGCAATTCTAATAAATTGGACGATGTGGTTCTCTTTTTCATCACATATCACACACTAACCAAACCATGAACCCTAATCATCACAAACCAATCCTACTTACATTCTTCACTCTTCTTCTTCTCCAACTACTAAACCCTATCAATGCATCACCATCCCCACCAATAACGGCTCTTTACGCCTTCGGCGACTCCACGGTGGATTCCGGCAACAACAACTACATCCCCACTCTTTTTCAGAGCAACCATCCACCTTACGGCAGATCTTTCCCGTCTAAGCTCTCCACCGGAAGATTCTCCGATGGAAAACTCGCCACCGACTTTATAGCCTCCTTTCTTGGTCTCAAACCCACTTTACCAGCTTACCTCAACCCTTCGGTCAAACCCGTTGACATTTTGACTGGCGTTAGTTTTGCCTCGGCCGGAGGTGGTTTAGATGACCGGACGGCGATGATGTCGTTGACATTAACCATGGACAAGCAATGGAGTTACTTTGAGGAGGCGGTAGGTAAGATGAAGAGTGTGGTTGGAGACTTGGAGACTAATCGGGTGATTAATAACGCTTTGTTTGTGATTAGTGCGGGGACTAATGATATGATATATAATGTGTATGATCATGTTCTTGGGAGCTTTATTTCCGTTTCGGATTATCAAGACTATCTACTCAGCAAAGTCGAAGCGTTTATCCAGGTTTAGCTACGTTCAACTTTTGAGTTTCAATTTGTTTTTAGATTATAGACTAATCCTGCCTCATAGGAAAATAACCACATAAACTAATCTATATAGAATTGCGTATATATTAAAAAATAAAATGACCAACTCGCATGGATCCCACCCATTAAATTACTTAAGAGTTACTCCACGCATTCTTCTAATCCAACAATCATTTACACTTTTTACTATTCTTATTTCTGGACAAGTATATAAAACGTTTCCAGTATATATTATAGTTTTCATTATGTATTGCTAAATTATTGTTGTGTTGTCGGTGTTTCAGAAAAAAAAATACTGTTGTGTTGTCAATTTCAATATTTCCCAACGTTTATTTATAAAAGTTCAAGAGAGCTAATGATATAATTTTTAATTTTAGTAAACCACGTGCTTTAAATATTTAATTGATTACTGAATAGTGAATAGTAAATTCGAAGTTGAAATGTTATAAACTTTTCAATCATACGTCATGAATTTCATCTACACTTAAAAACTTTAAATGGGCCTTAGCCCAAATTTTGCACTTGTTGTTTGTTCCTCAAATATTTTATAGGCCTAGTTTTGTTTGTTACTTGAGATTTAGGTCACTCAGGCCCAAAACTATCTGCTATTAATCATACTCTCATCTCAGATCATAGAGAAGAGACTAAGATTAGATACATACATACATACATAGATTATAGATAATTAGATATCCAAAAACAGCTATAACATCTAAATATCTAACGTGTATTTTACAAAATCTTTCTATTGCTTAACAGAGACTACACGACGCAGGAGCACGAAGAATTACCGTAGCTGGACTACCACCAATTGGATGCCTTCCAGTGCAAGTAACACTTGGTACCGTCACTATCCCTCGCATTTTCCATCATCGGATATGTACGGAAAATCAGAACACTGATTCTCGGCTATACAATCAAAAGCTACAGAAGCTAAACTTCCGCCTCAGTCAGAGACTTCCTGGCTCCAAAATTCTTTACCTTGACATCTACACTCCACTAATTGACATGATCAAACATCCTCGTAAATATGGTAACTAATCTATGTTTTATGGTACATGAAACATCTGGCATTGTTTTTTTCTAATTTGGTAAATTTAATTCAGGATTGGAAGAAACATTAAAAGGTTGTTGTGGGACGGGGTTGCTTGAAGCAGGACCTCTATGCAAGCCATTGTCTCGGACTTGTGAGGATGTTTCAAAGTATATGTTCTTTGATTCTGTGCATCCATCACAAAAGGCTTACTCGGTCATTGCTACTTACGCTATACAAAAGCTGTTCCCTCTCCTCTAATTAATTTATTTTTATCATTTGCGGGTTTTAAGTTTAATGTTGTAATTAAATGGACATCATCAAACATTGTCTCCACAGCATTCTTATCCAGCTAAATGTCGAATTGAAAAATATATAACCTTTATTATGTTTATGCCACAAATGTAGTTTTGACTCTGAAATATCGATGTGAAACCATTGTAAACTTTAAAATCAATGAAATAGATTTTGAAAAATCTATTATTATAAAATTCAAGGATGAAAAATATTAACACCAAAGGCAAAATATGATCTTTAACGTTTGCAAATATGTTTGACTTAACGGTGTATATGTATTATATATTTGTCAAATTATTAAGGGTTTGGAAGAATATTTATACAACAAAGACACATGTAGGTATACACAAAACAACAAAAATCTTCCATAGTTTTGATTCCCTGAAAAATATGTAAATATTCTCAAATATAGAATACGATATGGCCAAATCTTATTCAAGGCCCGAGATGATAAGAAAACGATTATATGCGAATTACAAATAATTTGTTGCCTATCGAGGAGATCAAGACACATCTCTCTGTCAAGTACATCTGTCTTCTTGTCTTTCTCTCCAAACTTTTCTTAAAGAAAGTCTTATGAGAGAAGAAACAAAGTTTGTAAAAACGGTTTCATTCTAATATTAAAAGAGTGCATGGTATTGTCAGAAATTATTAAAAAGAGTGATGCCAAATTAGAAAATGGACTTTGCAGTTGAATGAACTATAACTTTAAAGTGATTACTTTGGTTATAACATTAACAAATTTGGTTCATACTCTAAATGCAAATAGAGATGGGCGATTGCATGTATAAGCTCCACAGATTTAACGTTGATGTATATATTTCCCGACTAGATCTCCATGTTAGGTAGCATAATATTGACCACTTGTTGTGTGAGAGTGAGTGAAACAACGGGAACTAAACATAGATTTGCAACGTCTCACAACAAGACACAACCAAGACAACGTGCAACGTCTTGTAACTCTCAAAACCGTATAGACTCGCTAATATATTTCTTGGTTACTATTCAGAATAAAACAAGTGTTTGCTCACAACTCGATCACAAAACATTTATACTTAAAACAAGAATTTAACATCTCGAAAAAAATATGTGGGAAAAAGGACCAAAATAAACGTCTCTATTATAACCTTAGTTATGGGTCTTGTCACAAGTATGCAACGAATGATAAACAACAAAGAACCGTCTTTCCACCAACAAGTACCTCAACATCTCACTTAGAATATACGTATATATATTTTGCTGTATATATTCATAAAGTGAGATCAAGGGGACTTGCCAAGACCGATATCTTTCTCTTTTTATGATCATTTTGCTCTTCTTTCCTAATCGCTCGACCGAGTTGTAAACTCGACGAGGATAATGAAAGAGACAACCGCTTGCTATCCTCTTGATCATCATGCTCTTTTTCTTCCTCTTCTAAGAAGCATTCTCCAAGGTTGTTGTGTGTAGGAGGTACCTTAAGGGACAAGCTTAGATCCAAATCTTGGTTCGACTTATTGTTGTCACCAGATAATAACAATCTTTTCCTCTTCAAATCATTCTCCGTTTCTTCTCCCACTCGAGGATTGTCACGTTGATGAGAATTTTGTGTCATAGCAATATGATCTTGTGGTCTTGATGCGACCGAGATATTAGGATTAGAGGAGAAGCTATGTCCCCATGATTTGTTAAACGTTCTCATACCTTCAAGAAAACTTCTATGACTTCTTGGAACAGCTTCACCTATACCATTGCTGGCATGAGCCGCTTCATGAGAATTGGTTCGAAACGAAATAGTTTTATTCTTATCATCAAGAATACTCTTGCTAACTCCATGAAATCTCTCGCCAATCTGTGAGCTAAACAGTGTTTGTCTTGTTCTTGTATTGTCTCGTGTGGTTAAGCCTCTCCAAGGGCTACGGTAGACCTGTCGTCTATGGTCGATCCAGGAACCACCACCATATCTACTAATCACATTCCAAGTTATATATAAAAATAAAATTTAACATATATGTATATATATATATATATATAAATAAAATTTAACATATATGTATATATATATATAAATAAAATTTAACATATATGTATATATATATATATATATGTAGAAATTGTAAGCTTAAGATTTTGTAAATACCCTAAACTAGTAGAAGGCCCTTGATCAAAACTTTGTAGCATTGGAAGTTGGCTAAGGTTGTAAGTGTAACCATCTCCATGTTCAAACGAAAATCCTTGATCTCCTGAAGTTTGGTAAGAAAAAAAGATCAACATCATTTGCAACATCATTTGCAATTTCAATAATAAGATCTATGATCAAATTCCAAAAAAGAAACCCTAACTCATGACCTAAAAAGGCAAGTTACCTTGATTTAGGTAATCAGTCTTCTTGCTTCTGTACATCTGAAGATTTAGATCAAAATATGAAGATTTAGATCAAAATCTAAATGATATAGATAGATATACAATATATGATTGCAAAACCTGAAGATGGCTCTTGACATGGGCAATACTTAGCCCCTTGACGTTCATCAATTGAAGAACAAGCTTCGGTGTTGCTCCTGCCCAACATAGTCATTCAAAGAAACCCCGAATAAATATCAACAAAAAACCCCTAGAAGTTGTAGATATATATAATGATCTTGAATATTTTTTTTCATATATATAATAGAAACTCAACTATCTGGTCCACCCAGTCTCTCCACAGCTTGAAGAAAGCAGAGATGGAGCTCAGGTGTCCACCGCAGCCTTGGAGTCTTTGAACGGTTGTATGGCCTCACAGATCCACCATTTTTCTTGATCTGATCATTGTTATGATCATGGTGGTGGCTCCCACTCTCTTCCACATAGCTATTGTTAGATGGGCTCTGATCTGCTGATCTCTCTTCTTCATCCTCCTCTTCTTCTTCTTCCTCTTCTTCTTCATCTTTGTCGTCTTCTTTCTTGGTGGCTGCTTTGAAGTTGTTAGATGGACAAGTTTTGGAGTTTTCAGAACTTTGGCTGCTTGATGTCATCTTGGTCTCTAGCTCTTTGGCTGTTTTTGTGTTGCTTGTTTTGGAGTTTGAACCTTTTTGGTCTATCTTGGGGTTCTTTGGACAAAGTTCAATCAAAGGTCACACACCAACACATATATGTGTTAGGAATTTAAGGTGAAGACTTTTGAAGGTCTATGTGTATGACTTTTTGGATGCTCTTGTATCCATCATTCCAATTTTTTTCTCTCTGGCGTCTCTCTCTCCAACTCTACATATGTATGGAAATATATGTATGTGATGACAACGGATATTCTAAATTCTATTTTAACATATAGTTTTTCTTTGCAATAATGTTTTCTATAGTTTTATACATCTTAGAGAAAGATAGATCTAGTTTACACCTCATGACAAAAAGGGTCCTTTTACTTCTATTAAACATTAACTGTGCTACTTCAGTCATAAAATAATATTTTTAAAATCAAATTTCAGAGTGTTACAAAAAATAAAACAAATTTCAGAGATAGTAATTGTTAATTCAATTCCTTCAATTTTAAATCTCGTGACATGGAAGTGAAAAGAAACTCTAAGGAGTAGCTATAATTTTTCAAATATTCCATTGTTTTCATTTCCGTGGTTAACATTAAAATGTTTTCCCTAAAATAGAGATCAACCTGTTGATAATACCATTTGGCGACTCAAATCTAGGTTCACGATGACGTGCTGTGAGGGTTTACAAATTTTAGTCTCAAAACCAATTGCCAGTGAATTGAGTCACATATGCTTTCATTTGATTTAATATTCTTGTTCCGTTCGAACTAGGTTTTACAATGTAGGAAGAAGGAAACATTGATGAGGCATACACATTAATTAGATAAATGAAACTTCTTCCATATATATCGTTACAACTCACAAATTAAATTGACTAAAAAGCAAAGAAATAAATAAAAGGAGATGGTTAGGGGGATGGGCTCGTGACTTCAAAGCCAAAGCTGTGAAGCAGAAAAAAGAAAACCCAAAAGCACAACTTCTTTGTGTGTGTGAGAGAGATAGGAAAGAGAGAGAGAGAGAGAGAGAGAGAGAGAGAGAGAGAGAGAGAGAGAGAGAGAGAGAGAGAGAGAGAGAGAGAGAGAGAGAGAGAGAGAGAGAGAGAGAGAGAGAGAGAGAGAGAGAGAGAGAGAGAGAGAGAGAGAGAGAGAGAGAGAGAGGAATCAGACAGAAGTTAAAAGGTGCTCGGCTGGGCTGTCTTCACTGAGAGACACGAGAAGAAAATATTGCTACTTGTTTCTGTCACCAACGACAATCACGGATTTGTCTCCATCTCCACAACTCTTACTATTTCATATTATCTATAAAACCTACACATGCATGCATCTCTGTCTCTATACATGTAAAATGTACATCTCTCTTTTCTATATGTAACCCAAATAAGTTTGTTTTTATTTTATAAGAATATTGAACATCACAGTTTAAGCTGATAAATCACATGAATTCTCCCGTATCACAGAATTGAACTTTAGACTTAAACGAGCAATTATGTACGTACACACACGCGCAACCGATTGATTTTGGCATTCAGGGGTGAGTTCCTAGTAAATAATAAATACAAAACTATTTGATGTCTAACTAAGTATTCCAACCAAAGTAGAAATTTCATATAAACATTCAGAAAAATGAACGTTATAAGCTTAAGAACTCGAATCTTCAATTAATTTTTTTTTTTTTTACTTTATTTACATTTTTAAAGTAAAATACATGGAATACGTCTTTTTGTTTTTATTACAGTTGGCATATTTGTAGCAATTAGCTTTTACAAAAAGAATTATTTACGAATACTGGTCTCATTTCATAATCTAGAAGAAGGAAATAAACCCAAATGTTAAATGATGTATAAATATGTACAGATAGATCTTCTCAGATCATTGTATATTACAACAGTATAAATTGTAATATACTATATACAAAATTGTATATATATATTCTCTAACGAAAGCAGAAGAACTTTTCGTGTAAACGACATGCAAGTACCGTGTCAAAATTCGTGAATGGTGACCAGATGAGATATAATGCAGAAGTCATCGGTCAAATAAATTAGGTATATGGCATTTCGTTCAATTTTCAAAATCTTTTTTAGAAGCCCAACAATGTCCAGCCGTAATCATACCTTTCGTCGTCGTTATTAATTCTTAGTAAGAATTAAAAATGTCGTATTTCGGTTTTATAGGTTCCACAAATAATTATTTACGTTAGAATAACGTTCTTCATATCTACCCTATGCAATCCTAGCTACATCCATCCTCAGACAACCCATGAGGAATTAAACGATCCAACATATACCAAATGCTAAGTAATACTATCAATTACGGCTTTAATATAAAATAAATTATAAGCCGTTGAATGTTGACCAATACACTAAAATTCATTCTCCCCGACACATATATGAATCAGTATATATGTTAGCGTTGATCAAAGTCTTCGTGTTTTGTGTTTTATGGAATCTCTCAACCTTTTCAACTTTCGGAACCTATGACAAAAAAAAATTGTAGACAACTCAGTTTAGGAACCTAAAATCTTTTGAATCATGTAGAGTTTGGACTAAAGATCTTCTGAGATTGTAGAAACAATGGTATACACTAGACCGAAGAAAATTCCAGTAGTTTATGTCATATAAATACTTCAATAATGTGTGTCTATACATATACTTTAAATTATACGATGTGTGAACCAAAAAATATTTTAATGGAAAAGAATAACATGGAGGAGAGGAATATAAAAACATATGGGATTTGTACGTATTATGCATGGGTTTGCATGAAATAGCCACTGCAGCTAAGTAATCAATCAGTATGGCCCAATAGTTTAGGTGTTGAAACTACAATTGCAATATTATATATATTGAGTCACTATTATATCATTTTTGGTCTGATATTATTATATTCCATGATGACAAAAGTCGTGTTGAATTCTTTTAATTATAGAAACGAATAAAATTTGGACCTCTATTTTTTTTGAGAAAAAGTTTGGACCTCTTCTTGGGAAAAGGCGTTTTCGTGGAATGTAGGTTGCTTGTCGACTTATAAAAATGGGAATTTCATATGTATTAGCTGCGAATACAATTTAAAATTAATTTGGGATCATTTAACTTAATATCTCAAATTGTCACATGGAGCGTAAAAAATTAGAGTATTTACATTTCATACACACACAAAACACTTTATTTAACTTCATACCCTATTTCTCTCTTCTCTTTCCTTCTCCACATCACTAATTCCCCCCTAAAATATGACAAATCTCTAAATATCTACATATTTTTGATATTTTGAGCTAAATCACTCAAAAAAATATCTCATAAATACTTCTTCTTTTTTTTTGGTCTGGACGATCTTTCAGAAATTCACCAAATAGTTAAGTTTCATGCTGAATAAGTAATAGTATTGGGGTCTACTCACGAAGAAGTATAAAGTAAATGGATGTTTCGATGAAGAATTAAAAAAATAAAGTACAATATAATCTCTTGAAATTAATATTTTATAAATTAATATATATTAAAAATTTCTATAAAATAATTTAATTTTATACTTACAAATTAAATTTTGGTTTAATTACTATATCGATAGATTAATAATTTCTATAAATTAATAAAAAATTATAGTTTTAGTGTAATCTTAACATTATTAATTTATAGAAGTTTCACTGTAATAGGAATTATGAAAATAATAGGGATAGTTAGATGAAAATAAAGTAGAGCGATGAAAATATGCAGCAAAACAATAACTTAGAACTAGAAAATCCCTTGTTGTGGAACTAGACAGTAGACATATTGTTTTCCTACGTTGAGCGCGAAATCGGAAAGATCAAACATCACAACGTCTTGCATGTTCATCTATAACTCCAATATATATACACTAATTATAGTGACATTTTATATGAAACTACATACTTCTGCGCAAACATGAAAACATGTTGTGATCACAAAAGGCCATGTGTTCGTCTCCTTATCTCTGATGCAATCAGAAATATGACCAATACTATATTCGGAAGACGGAAGAAGAGATATGATGGGCCTAGTGGAACGGGAACGCCAACAATGTCTAGAGCCACAAAAACAATGAGCCAACATGGAACATTGTGGGTTAAATTTTTTTTTTTTTTTTTTTTTTTTTTTTTTTAACATTGTGGGTTACTAACACTGCAAATGTGTAGTAGTCCGTTTGGATCGGAGCATATTCAAAGATTAAGATTCTAGTGAAAGGTTAAGCATTTCTAAGATTTAGATGCATTTTTGACATTGGCTATTTAAAAGATTCTGATGTCAAGTATTTCTAAGAATCGAGCCCTCCTAATATCTATAGGTTGTGATTTGAAATTTAAAGTAAATTATTCTATTAAAACAGAAATATAAAATAATATTTATCTATTTTAAGTGATTTTTTTACATGTTGACAAAAAAGTGATTTTTTTTACAATTTTTCATTATATTTTAATTAATTCTAATCATTTTATATTTATTGTCTTTTCTAAATATTCATTTTTAGTTATACTTAATAATAATCACTTTATTTATTGTAATCATTTTATTTATTGTCTTATCTAAATATAAAATCCATATGAATTCAGTTTTAACGTATGAAAATTTTAAAATATCCTAAAAATTAATATATTCGAAACATATTCGACTATTTGTATCTCAAATAATCATATTAACTAATTTGATTCAGATATTTTGAATCCAAACTAAACATAACCATACTACTTTATTTGACTCAGATTCATTATAATGTATAGGACTTAGAATTATTCAATTAATTATATGATAACATATATAAGTTATATAACTTAAATTATGAAGAAAAATATTAATTTATAAAAATGTAAAATTTAACACATTCAATCTCTAGATTATTGTAAAAATAAAGTTTTAAGTGGTAAAAAAAAAAGACAATAACTCCAGACTTAAAAATGAGTGAATTGGGTAGAAATCCATAAGAAAATAGGAAATTAGGGCATTTGCCATTTTTTGTGGGAAAAATAGTAATGTGTGAGGAGGAGAGAATGAAGAAATAGGGTATGGAGTGAATTATGAGGTTTAGTGTATGGAGTGCAAATACTCCTTAAAAAACCCTTAAAGAAAAAGTAGAATCAGTTATTGTCCGTCCGCAATTGTGTAAGAAGAAACAGGTTGAGCTAAACTCAGAAAGACACGAAGAGATATGTATGATGTGATGTTGGATGAAGCTAATCTGTGGTTTCAAGAACCTCCTCTTCGTAAGCGAAAGCTCGAACCACCTTCACCCGTGGAAGAAGAAGAACAAGAAGAAGAAGCTTATTCCTCGGACGAAGACATGGATCCGGTCGAACGAGAAAAGTATCGTCTCCAAGTTGTGGAGTCTTGTGTAAGTAACCCTTTTAATCTCTCTGTTGAATTCATAACCAAAAGTCTTTTTTTAAAAATTGTGGTAGGGGTTCGATGTTGACTTCTTTAATCATATATTCAATGGGATAGTTCCCAGCGGATGTACTCAGTACGACACTCTCTTTGCTAAGGCAGGACTCCATTGTCACAATCTTGAAAAGGTACATTGCTTCTTTCTTTTTTTTCTTATATATATATCCCTATTATTTATTACAATGTGTGAAAAGTTTTGACCTTGTATTGTTTTAATTAGGGGAAGAAGTTACAGCTGAAGAGAGTAGTTAAAGTGAACGCGGAAATCTCTTCACTTTACAACTCGTATTCAACATCAGAGGTGATAGATCCTGTAGACAACTCCCTACACATTTTCCAAACCTTGGTCAATGATGCAGGCAAGGAGAAGAAGGCAAGCTTGAAACTATTGACAAAAATATGCAGAATCAAGCCTCAAGTACCAGGTAGTTTTTACATATTATATTGTTGCATTAATCAATTGTATATGTCTAAATTATATTACTCATCATTCATGTGCATAGGCCTTGGAGATGCAACTGTCTTTTGGGATTTTAAGGCTATAGATGACTTCTATAAAACTGATATGCCTGATTGGCCTTTCAATGATGGTTTTGATAACCCACACCTTTATAAGGTGTGAAACTACTCTCTCAGTTTCCACTCATCTTTTTTTTTTTTGTTAACAAGATTGGCTTTCTTCTCTTGTTAGGTGAAAGAATCTGAGTTGCTAGACAATGAATGGCTTTATCTATATGCTGAAGCTGCATTGTTCTCCGAATGGCGCTCTGAAATGGTTAGGAGACTCTATTTTCCTCAACAATGATCTGTTTATTTAATTGATGGTTGTCTTGTCTATCTTGTAGAGTGATTATACGCCATTTGAGATGAAGAAAGTAATGGTACAAACAAAGGAAGATGTAGAGTCAAGTATGAAGCTTAAGTCGAGAAACGCAATCTTCTACATGATTTTCAAGGTTCGTGGAGGTCCCTGGTGCAGAGGCATTGTAAGAAAAACAAGTGATGGAAGAACAGGACACTTGTGTCTCGAAGCTAGATGTTGGATCGATGACAAGTGACTTTGTAATCTGTTCTTGTTATGTTTAAGTTAGCAATGCTTGTTTCTGTCTTCTTTTATGTAAAATGATCTTATTTAAAACAAACTTTTCATGTTCATTTTATAACTTCAGTATATACACTAATTATAGATTCGCTTGAAACTTGAACTGAAGCCCACCTTCAGTTTTGTTTTTTTATCACTTTGTGTAGTTAAACTACAAATTACACTTAACAAAAACTCACACATCTTTCAACATACTTACATCTCTTGTTGGTGTCTCTTACGCCATAGACAAAACCTCTAACTCTGCCCACCAAAGAGGTGATAGTGACGGTGTAGCATTACTTGGCGAGATTCCTGTAATCTCCCGTAGCCACCCGGTGACTTCTTTCATTGTAGGTCTCTCTTTAGGATCAGTCCTGATGCATGACTTGATCACTTCACCTATATTCTCAATCTTGTCATCATAAGACTCCAGTGCTGGATCCACCATATTGGCTAGACTCTCTCCTCTCAAGAAATCAACTAGCCCTGTATCTACTGAGTCAGGTCTGTTAACCGATTCCACAAGTTTTCCGGTTATCATTTCGAATAATAGTAAACCAAAGCTGTAAACGTTGTCTTCAGTGTCTGTGTCTTTGGTGTTGTTGCACGTTTCTGTTTCAGATGGACCAAAAGTGAAATCGGCTAGCTTTACAGCATAGTCTTCTGTGAGATGAAGTGATGATGAGACGAGGTTTGTGTGAGCTATTGGTGGATTTAGTTGGTGCATATGGTCAAGGCAATATGCTAAACCCATTAAGATTCTTAACCTCATTCCCCAATCCAAGTTTTCTGATTCTTTACCTACAACAAACAACATATAACAAAAGATTAGCTTCTCATTTAGATCATAATGAACCATCATGGGACATTAATGTGGCTTATGACATGTGTTACTCACAGTGTAGATGTTCAGAGAGTGAACCGTTTGGTGCATATTCAAAGATCAAGATCCTGGTGAAAGGTTCATTTTCTTCACAGTATCCAAGAAGGTTTACAAAGTTCTTGTGGTTTATCTTGGATAACATTTCAATCTACAAAAATATGAAACCAAAAATGATATTCTTGGACTAATATGGTCATAGTCATAGACATTGAAAAAGCATAACAAATATAACATACCTTCTTCATAAACTGAATCTCTGCATTGTCTTTCCAGTCTTTGGCACTAGTAGTCTCAATAGAAGCAACAGCTATCTCAACTCCACTTGATAGTGTTCCTTTAAACAGTTTCCCAATAGGACATGATCCAAGGACATTACTAAAATCTTCACATGCAGCTTCAATCTCAGCTCTTTTGAGAATTGGGACACCTAAGTAAGCCAAAAAACACTCATTAGTTGAGAAAACATTCTGAAGTTAAGTGCATAATTTGACAAATGAGAAAGAATATTACCAGTTACAAACACTTTCTGAAGTTGTCCACTAAGACCTGTACGCCATGGATTCACTGCCTTCCCTACTTTATTTCTGAAGTAGAACACACCGGTAGCTACAAGGAGGAGGAGAACAACACTGCATCCGCAAGTAACAACTACAGGAACAACCACTGAAGAAGAACCAGACCTTTTTGGAGTGGGGGAGTTTGCAAGAGGCACAAACGTAGTAGGAGGAGGAGGAGGAGGAGGAGGAGGTGAAGGAGAAGGAGAAAGATCATGTGTAGTTCCTGGATCCGAAGATTTGGTTGTAATATTGTTTTGAGAAGGTTGTGGAGATGATGGTGGTGTGATAGTTGCAGCAGGAGCCTCACGGCTGTTTCTTCTTGAAGGCAAGCTGTCATATGTTAATGCGTCACGAGGTATAAGTGCTTTCCTGTGAAACCCAACTGCTTTCCTACAGCAAGTAGAAAAAAAAACAAAAATAAGTTACTGTCATTGCAACATGATCTAACAACTTAAGATCAAAATGATTAATATCATCACAACATGTTTAGTGTTGATTCTAAAAGTAACTTAAATCTTGATTGACATCTAAGAGATAAGAAAGCCTCTGCGATACATATATGTTTTAGGACTATGAAAATCATTTTTGATTTAAAAAATTGAGAGAAAATGAAATATTGGGTTTTGAGATTGTATAAATATGGATTTAAAAGCTTGTAAATTATTTATTAACATAATCAATACTAAAATCTTATAAATGATATTTACTTCAAGAATGAGTTTGTTCACAATATTTAGCAAAGATTAATAATAATACTTACTAGTAACTAATAACAGTTTACTTCTACATAAGATACATAGAGTGTGTGTTCACTCGAGTTATGGAATGACAAGAGAAACAATAGATCTACCAACCAACAAACCACCTACTACAAGTTCAAGTTGTTGTTGTTATACCAAACAAGACTTGAGATAAATGAACTTACATAATCGCAGAATCTTCATCAGACCATAGATCTTTCTCCAGTCTATCTTTATCTAAACCTAAAAAAACACGCAAAGCAAAAACAGAGGAGGATGAAAACATATTCTCAGGGAACTTATTCAGACAAAACATGCAAGAAAGCTTGATGTTACCTTCTTCCTTAAGCGAACAACATGAACTGAAGCTGAGAAAGACCACAAAAGCCACTAGAGAAGGCCTTTTGAACATCGAACTAAAGATGGATCTCCGTTTCTCATTCATGGAGAGAGTAAGAACGTGAGAGTTGAACAGGATGATGCAATAAGATGATAAAAGTATCGAGGTTGGATCTGAATGTTTAGAGATTTTAGGAGCAGAGTATCAAGAAAACAGGAGGAAGGTTGACGAAAACACAGATTAATGAGAAGAGAAGATACGAAGTATAAAGACTTATTCATTTTTTTGGATGGAAAACGCGTTGCGCCTTGTTAAGGCCAATAAGGAAACGAATCTATACGTAAAAAGAAGGAGTATTTGGTCAACGATAACAAGTTGTACTTATACACACCTTTCCAATACAGAAAAAAAAAAAAAAAAACACAACAATTTAAACGAACCAAATGGTAACTCTTTGGGGAAAACTCGAACCAAACTAAAACACCCAAATCCATATATGATTCAAAATATAAAAACATTAAAATGAATCATAAAAAAAATATTGGAATGAGTTAGATATAGAAATATTGCTTTGTTGGTCCAGGAATGATTTTTATCTAGTGCAAAATTATTAACTTCATATTTGACCACACGGATATGAATATATTGCTTACAATCTATTTAAATATGTTAGAAAAAGTCTATCCGTGGATTATATTTCTTATCCGGAAATTAAGTTTGTATCTTAATAAACCCAGATTTAATTCTCTTTTTACAAAAAAAAAAATAATCTAAAGTCCAAATTACAAAAAAAACTCAAAATAATCCAATCCAACTAAAATAGTATTCAATATAAGTAATTAATACAAAGTTAAATATTTAATTTAATGTTTATTTGATATATATCTAAAAATATTAAATACAATGTATTATTAACTGAATCTAAAATGAATTCAGATCCAAAATAGATCTTATGCAAAGTTATATAAATATAGCCAAATTTGATGTTATGCAAAGTTATATCATCCTCAACTAAACCATATATAAAATCCGAATGAGGTTTAGAAAACTGAATTTGAAAATCTAAAATCCTGATCTTAACCCCCAACGGGTACATAACGTCAATGACTACCAAATACTAAGACTTATTTTTCTAAATTTCTATCGTGTTTTCATAAAATCAAACTTTTCCAGAAAAACACATTTAATGTTCAACAAATTAGTCTCAAAGAATGTAGTGGCAGTCTGGCAGAGTAGTAAAAGGGTTCACAAGGAAACTCCCGATTAGCCAGTTGCCATCAAAAAGGACTTGTGGCGTAACAAATGGTTATAAAATTCAACCAAGGCATACAAAATAGAAAATGCCACGTAAATTTGGTGTGAAGATATGTTAAGAATGATTGAAGTTGAAGGAACGATATGTCATCTTAATTATGTGGAGGAGAGGAGATTATGACTAATTCAATGTGAAGGCTGCTTAGCTGTTGCTTTCTTCGTCCTCCAATTCTTAAAACCATGTGGGATCCTCTTTGTTTGGTCACTAGTCAGCAAGCAAACCCCACGATTCTTTATAACTATATTTCTTTACTTTCATATTCTAATGTATTTATTCTTCTCAACATTTTCATGTTCTAATGTCATGGAAACCAATATAAAAACATATATTATTTTTTTTCTTCTTGAAAAGATGAAGAACAATTAAAATAGGCTTAACGTCAAACTTTTTGGCTAACCTGAACAACTTGCTTTTCTTTTCTCTTACGCTTGGATAAATGCCCATAGAATCTCAAATTTTATGTATCCAAAAACAGTTCCAGTGATTATTTTTTTAACACCACAGTTGCATTCTGAATATTTCTTCTTTTATCATACAGTTACCTAAGTTATGTAACTATTATAGCTCATTTACACTTCAAGACGGTAAAGTTTTAAATCTTGAATCTATCAGGCTCAGTCTAAGATCTCATATAATAGATTATCTGCATCTTGTAAGGGATCAATTCTGATTTAACTCTGGTATATTGATGATTATCAACACTTAACATAGCCAAATCTAATCATGTTTAAACTCAAGTGTATGTCTTCATTAAAAGACACAATGTCTAAATGCAAAAATAGTCGATCTTTATAAAATTATGAGTAAACCCCATCAACGGGTGAAAACAACAAAACTTCTCAGAAGTTTTCTACTTTAAAGCAAAAAGTGGTCAAGATTGGTCGAGCAAATAGACAGAAACTTGGTCGGAAAACTGACAAACCAATTCTACTCAATGATTCCGGCCCCATCGATGTCAACTTCACCCATACCTGTGTCCTCTTCTTCTTCACCGCTTTCTTCATCGCCGCTGATTTCTTCATTGTCCATTCTTAGCTTAGCCATGTGCTCTGTCAGCATCTTATCATCTCTTTCACTCACCTGCCAAACAGATAAATAAATAACTTAAAACTCTACAACTAAAAGAAACCTAGTTCTTGAACAATTAAAGAAGAGGAAAGAAGATCCTCACAGCTCTAGGTGCCTCCTTAACGACGAGCTTGCCTTTGTGTGTATCAATTGTCTCAGTGCAAGCTGCTATGGCTTTAGTTAGAATTTCAATCCCTTGGTCCTGTTTAATATGTTATTAAGACACTGAGAAGCCTAGAAATTAAGTTTTATCATGTTAAGATAGGAGATTGTCTAACCTTGTCAAGAGTCTGAGTGGTAAGCACATACAGAGGTGGAGCAACCAACTTAATCTTCACAGGACAGTCTTCATTTCCAGCAGCTTCAGCCTTTCTCATGGCCTCCTGAAGTTGAAAGTATTATGTATTAAAAACCAAATGAAATCAATTGATGTGTCATTTCCATATGTTATTAGATGGTTTACGACCTTGATGTGAACAACTCCATCAAACTGAAAACACTTCAACTCGATATCAGCACGGATTTTCATCGGTTGTGGTGTCATTCTCCTCCTAATGTTCTTCACAAGTGCATCTTTCACTTCTTCCGTAACAGCAGGTACAACTTTAGTCACCTACAAACAGAAATATCCCAAGATTAGCACCCAATGAAGTTTCTAAAACCAGAGAACTAAGTACATACCTCCTGCCCATCAGGTCCAACTTCTTTGATCTCACGTGTGAGTGAACCCAACACAGAATCAGGATCAGTCACTAAGATCTTGAAGGCCTGAACAACAACAAAATCTTTAAGTAAAAAGTATCTACAAGAATACAATAAAAGCTCAATCAACAAACTCTCACCTCAAAAGCATGACCATGTTTCCGGTACAAAGGCCAACCAATGTTCACATACAACTCCTGCAATAGCAAAACTCAAATCAATGTAATACAAAGGTAGCTACTTTACACTATATTCAAATCAATATCACTAAAGATTCAACTTTTTTTTACTCAAATCAATGTAGTTTCTATGAGTACACAAAGGTAGCTACTTTACACAAGATAAATAATATTCATAACCAATATCACTAAAGATTCAATTTTTATTTACTCAAACTCAACGCAAGCTACTATGACTACCCAAAGGTAACTACTTTACACTAGATACGTGATTTGCATAACCAAAATCATTAAAGATTCGATTTTTACTTACCCAAAGGTAAGCTACTATGATTACACAAAGGTAGCTACTTTACACATACATAATCTCCATAACCAACATCACTAAAGATTCGATTTTTATCCACTCAAACTCAACGCACCTACTCTAATTACACAAAGGAAGCAACTTTACATATAAAGATCCGATCTTTTCATTTTACCTCCAAATCAATAGAAAGAGTCTCAGCAACATGACGCATGATGGAATGAACAAGCTTGCTCTTGTTATACCTCTCTTCACAAGTCTGAATATCTTCCTCGCTAACCCTACGTTTACTCAGATCAATGTAACCCTTCTCCTTATCCACGCGGAGAACCATCACCGGCTCGATCCTCCCGACCTTGATCAAGCTGCTCACACTTCGGATCCGACGGCGGGAGAGCTCGGAGAAGAGGATCATGCCTTCGATGTTGTTGTACTCGAGGAGGGACACGTAGGCTCCCATGTCTGCGATGTTTTTGACTTGGATCATCACCGCCATGTCCACCTCTGGGTACTTTGCTTCGTACATTCGGCACTCTAGATTCGGGGTTTGGCTCGCCATGGTTGATGGGTTTGTGTGTGTTTTGGAAGCGTTTGTGTGTGTATGAGAGAGGTGTGAGGCGGAGAGGATTAGGGTTTTGAGCGACGGAGGAATCTGGTTGGGATAAGGGAACAAAACGCAAATTCGCAGACTAATGTCAGAGACGGGAAGTAAACGGTGACGTTTTATGTTTTTTTGCGGAAAAATGTTTTAGATGGGCCAAATATCTAAAAGGCCCATATTGTAGAGTTTGGGTCGAGCTTTTTGCTGTTGTTGGATGATAAGTTTGGGTTTAAACCAAAACTTCAATTTCATTTCAGATTTGAACCGGTCTTGGAATTTTTTTTTGTTCAGACTTTAAAATGTAGATAGAATCAGTCACCATGGGTTCGGAAAACTCATTCATACAACTGAATTCAAAGTCACATCTCTTGTCTCTTGCAAAATCAAAATAAAACAGTCTACATCACAAAAGCTGCAGAACTAACTCACAAACTAGTTGAGTTGATACATTGCTAAAAGCATACACCATAAGAGTGCACACGACCTTAATACCTTGAAGTAGCTTACTGTTCCAGAAGCATCTGATTGAAATGCCATGTCCCTGAAGATCACCCACAAACATTCGAAAGAAAAAAAAATTAGAACCGAAACTAAGCACAAAGTGCAGGATGAATATGTGATGTATACAAACAAAACGAGAGAGGTTATTATGATTACCGTGTCCTTTGCCAACTCTTCTTAGTTGAGCTACATACTCTGAGATTTTCTTGATTGCTTCCACCTTAAGAAATGTAAATTACAGCTTAGAAACCAAAAGCATATCTTTGCCACTAACATAGAACACTAAATCATTTTACCTGCTCGGTCAGAAACTCGCTCTCAATAAAATCTGCCAAGTGAACATCCCCGTTCTTGGAAGCAACCTGTTGAACAAAAATCATTACAAGATTGATAATAGTTCTTATAGAGGAGAAAATTAGATTGCACTCAGTCAAACACAAGATTATAGAACTCGAGGATGAATTAAAGCAGAGAGATTGTTATTTACACTGTGGAGGTTTAAGAGCTTCTCGTTAACCAATTTCTCCAGTGACAGAGCCAGCTCCATGCCTACAACAACATATAAAAAAAATTTCGGTTCAATTTTAGAAACACTGAGACATTAATCTTCATGAGACTTTTACTTAGAGCTGTCAAATGGGCCGCCCAGAGCCCATTTGGGCTTGACCATTTAGACCATTTCAGTTTTTGGGCAGTAATGGGTGGTCCATATTGGACAGTGGTCCAAAAAGTGCCCAAGACCACTAAAGCCCATGTCCAAATGGACAAACCATGGACACCCAAATGACCAAAACCATTTGTGTATTGTTTATTTTTTAATTTT
>CAKOAT010464042.1:75992-128606 GCA_932364175.1 Eruca vesicaria subsp. sativa | reverse complement strand
TTAAATAAAAATTATGAAATTGTGTGTTTTGGAGGTCCATGGACACCCATTGTCCATTTGGTATTTGACCAGTTAGACCATAGACCAATTGGGTTTTTATACAGTTGGACCATATATGAATTGGGCGCGTCCATAGCCCGTCCAAAATGAATTGGACAGGGCTAGCCCATGGTCGGCCCGCCCAATTGACACCTCTACTTTTACTACTGACGAAAACTCGTAACACTCCACAAAAACTTGTTATTAACATAACATCCTATCTCTTCTAAACTTTAGGATTCACTAAATATAAGTTTTTTCACTTGGGATTGTACATAGAAGTGAGGGTATAAAAGCATCAATGTGCGTAGTAGTAGTAACTTATGAGCTTACCATAGAGAGCATCTCCTTTATCAACGTGTTCAAACTCCGAGAGAGGCGCTACAATGGACTGTAACTTAACCTTCCCACCACGTTTGTTCTGCAATTAAACAACATATTAAAACCTACTCATCTCCAAGATTATGAATCAACACTAAAAAAAGTGAAATAACTTCTCCAAAGAATAACCTGATACTCCATCAACTTCTCAGCATGCTCTCTTTCCTCCACACTCGATTCCTTGAAAAACCTAAAACCAAGAAACCAATAATAAAAGCCTATCAAACCAAACATACATAATACACATACGAAAGATTATATTCCACACTGTAGACACTCACTTGGCAAGACCTTTGAGCGCGACGTTATCCCTATCGAAGTAAGCATACATCGCATGATACACATACGACAGATTATACTCCACACTGCAACCAACCAAACCACATGATCATAAACCCTAAGCAGATTCATTCAAAAGTACTAAACCTTATAGCTAACTAACTAATCCACCTAATCTCTCAGTTCCTTCCTACTAAGATAACTTACTTAATCTGCTCGTTAATAGCGGCTTCACACTCGTCTGAGTATTTCTGACGAGCGAGGGAGACGTGAGAGCTCGTTGGAACGAGCTCGAGCTCCTTCTTAACCTCCTCAAACGGCTGGAAAACGACGCCGCTTAACGCCTCAGTGGTTGATCCCTTAGTTGCGCGAACAGAGACTGACGAAAATCGAAGGTTCGAGGAGGAGGAGGATAACAAAGGAGAAACGTCCTTGATGATTCCGCCATGGAAACTCACGAGCGAGAGAGCTGAAGAAGATACGGTCTTGAGAAGCATTTTTTTTTACTGCTGAGATGCTTTTCGCGAGAAAACTGGAAGAAGGAGGAAGAAGACGAACCGAGTTTATGATGATGAGGCTGTGGATTGTGGACACGTGGATGGACAGGATTGAGATATAGGTTTAGTGCGCGTGGAGTGCTTGTGTGTAGCTGGAAATTTTCCATTTTATCATATCATCGAATATCCCGTGAATAAAAAATGAATATCATTTGTATTGCATTTTTGGAATAAAGTAATTATATTAACTGCTTGACCTAATACGTTTCCATATATGACACAATTTACTTAAATGGGTTACATGGTTGGTACTCCTGAAATATTTATAGCATTCACATATAGAAAAAGATGCTACGGTATCTTCTTGGATCATCTCATCTTCTGTGCAGAGAAGAAGGTATGGTGGCACGTCCCCGTCTATTTTTTGTAATAATGAGTATGAAATTTATATAAATGACTCAATCTAAAACAAAAATAGTGAAAAAAAAATTGAACGCCAGTACTTAAATTAATCCTATATCCGTCCATCATGTGTTATATGCATCCATATATAGTAAGTGTATTCCTTCATGACGTTAGCCAAGGATATTAAACCGCGTCAAAATTACAGTCTACAAACTTAACCAAAGAATGTTAGGTATCAATGAAAACATTAACCAAGTAGCCATTATATATGGTTTGGTTGAAATTATGATTATGGCTTTGATTTAGTGTCATTATACATGGAAATAACGTATATAGAGATATGTAAAATTAGTTGCTCAATTATATCAACACGAATTATTTCAAAACAGACTATGTATTACTGTTAATTATATGTAACTACTAGCCTATCACCAAAATTAAGATTCTATTGTAAATGAAAGAACAATGAGAAATCATAAACCATATTCATTCGAATTCTCCATAACATGAAATTAAACAACGAAAATCAATACAAAAGAAACAGCCCAATTCAAGCCGATAATTAGGTACAACTAACAGTCTAACAACCAAGTTACTTCAATACTTCTAACGGTTCATAGGAACATTACTAACTCTATATAAGCAATTACAGTAGGCCAACACTTCTCATTGTGTCGTAAAAAAAAATCATTTACAGATAAAACAAAATTCTTATTTCCATATACCATTAAAAATGGCTTTCATCGCTTCTGCTCTTAAGGCTTTGTGTTTGTCTCTGTTGTTCATCGCCGTTGTTGCAAGTCGTCCAACCACCAGGCCAAAGGTTTTTAACGTCCAACACTATGGTGCTAAACCTGACGGAAGAACTGATAACGCCAATGTATGTACAAAGCCAATATAGAAACTCAAAAAAAAAAAAAAAAATTGATCGAGAAATTTTTGTGTTATTAATTAATTGTTTCGTTTTTAACGTGTCCAATCTCAGGCGTTCACAAGTATATGGAAACGTGCATGCGCAAGGAAAAGTGGAAGTAGTAAAATCTACGTACCGAAAGGAAAATTCTATCTCGGTGGTGTGGAGTTCATAGGGCCATGCAAAAATCAGATTGAATTCGTTATCGATGGAATTTTATTGGCACCTTCAAACCCTAGTGACATTAAAAATGAAACGTGGATCAACTTCATGCACATTAACAATCTCTCAATCTCTGGTGCTGGTACACTCGACGGTCAAGGGAAAGAGTCTTGGCCTCGCAATGACTGCTCCAGAAACACCAGCTGTCCTAAACTAGCTAAGGTATATAGTTTCTTAATCATTTAATACATTCATATAATTTAACGTTATTTAAAGGAGGCGCTAAAATTAACCACATAATTAATAACTATATCTATAACTATAACTAATTAACCGCATAATAACTATATCTTATATCCAAGTCTGACCAGTATTTAATTTTAATAAAATTTGATTATTCTTTTAGACCATGGGATTTGCATTCGTGAATTACTCAAGCATCACTGGGATAACATCACTCAACAGCAAAATGGGACACTTCGACTTCTTATCCGTCCATCACTTCAACATTACCGGCGTCACTATAACAGCTCCTGGAGACAGCCCCAACACCGACGGGCTCAAGTTCGGATTCTGTAGTGACATTCACATCTCCAACACAAACATCGGTACGGGAGACGACTGTATCGCCATTCTTTCCGGAACCACTAACATGGATATCTCTAATGTCATGTGTGGTCCTGGACATGGGATCAGTGTTGGAAGCTTAGGGAAGTACAAAGAGGAGAAGGATGTGACTGGTTTAACGGTAAGACACACGGTTTTTAACGGCACAAGCAATGGTATTAGGATCAAGACTTGGGAATCTTCAGCTTCTAACATCGTTGTTTCTAACTTCGTGTACGAGAATATTCACATGATTAATGTTGGAAACCCAATCAACATCGATCAGAAGTATTGTCCTTACCCACCTTGTGAAAAGAAGGTTAGCTTTCTACGCAAGAAATAAACTTTTTTTTTTTGGGACAATAAGCAAGTACTAGAGGAAAATAAGAGTTATGTTTTATTGTTCTTGCAGGGAGAGTCCCACGTTCAAATCCAATACATATTGTTAAAGAACATACATGGAACGTCAAAGAACAAAGTTGCGGTGAATCTACAATGTAGCAAGAGCTATCCGTGCAAGAACATTGAGCTAATTGACATAGACCTAGAGCATAAGGGAAGTCCTTCCACTGCGGTATGTGAGAATGTTCACGGTTCTGCACATGGCAAGATGGTTCCTCAACAGTGTCTGAATTGATTTAAATGGTCCATGGGAACAATGAACGTGTGTTGTGTTTGATATACTCATACTTGCCCAACTAATTCTCAATTAATTAAAATCTTAATTATATATTGAACTCTTTGCGAATATATATATGTATGTAGTAAGTGAAAAAGTAAACATCAAGTATGGCTTATAATTGTTAGCTAAGTAACAACAAAAATCTGTAGAACTAAAGTGAAGACAATGATATGTCATCTTTACAAGTCCATCAATGTATGGAAAAATCTCAAGGACACTTTAGCTTCAAAGCTAAGTGAAGTTATAGTCTTCCCTTCCATCAATCATGATCTCATATTTTCCAATAAGATAAAGATTAGCTGAAGTTTTACAAACACTAAACACACACAAATGTATGAATGAATTTCTGCATAAAAACTTTGTTAATTTGTCATTAAGAGATGAATGGATCATCAGTAAGGAGAAAAGAGAACCACTCTGTTGCGTCAACATTTACCTACTCATCACCCTAAGTATTATTATTATTTTGCTAATTACACAAATTTTCATCACCAAATATAATCATAACCATATTATAAATGATCTGATCGTTGTACACTACACATCTTTAGTATTTCTTGAAGCAACTCCTAAGCCCTTTTGGTGTCCTTCAACATATTATTTGCAGGTTTGAGTAGAATGATATCATCAACCACCCAAAGTGTTCATTTCTTAACATTTTGAATACTGAAATCACATTTAGAACACTCCATTCTTCTCACTGTTTCTCAAACCCTAATCATGAAACCTTCATCACCAATCTCCTTGACCTCTTCATCCCTTGCTCCTTCACTTCCTAGAAAACACCGTCTCTCTCCTTACCTCTGCACACTCTTAATCTTCATCTTCTTCGTCTCGGCTCTCTATGGAGAAGACTTCATGTGTATCTTTGGCCAGCTTGAGCCCACTTTTGCCCTACGGCCCTCTCCAACACCCGGTAACCATTTCTTCACTAAACATTTGGTTGAACTCTTGATGGAACTTTGACACTGAGATTGTCTTTCCTTTTGACTCTTTTGGGGTTTTCAAGAAAAGAACAAGAAACCACAGAAGCTCGCGTTTGCTATTGGTAAAACAGAGGAAAGCTGTGACGTGTTTAGTGGGAAATGGGTGAGAGATGAAGTTTCCCGACCACCGTACCAAGATTGGGAGTGTCCGTACATCCAACCTCAGCTTACGCGTCAAGAACACGGCCGTCCAGACAAAGACTACCAGTTCTGGAGATGGCAACCTAATCACTGTGATCTCCCCACGTAAGCTTACTCCCTCTCTATTCACTATGTTTCATGTGTTACTCTGTTTCCTCTGTTTCGTAGCTTCAACGCCACGCTAATGCTGGAAACATTGAGAGGGAAGAGGATGATGTACGTAGGAGACTCGTTAAACCGTGGAATGTTTGTATCCATGATTTGTCTTCTTCATCGTATCATCTCTGATGATCAGAAATTCATTAAAACTTCTGGTTCCCTCACTGTCTTCACTGCCAAGGTAACTCAATCTACTTAAACCTAAGTCATCACTGTCCTTTTTGGTCTATGTTTTGCAATATTTCACCTGATTTAGAGGTTATTATGTCAAATCGCAGGAGTATAACGCGACGATTGAGTTCTACTGAGCACCGTTTCTTCTAGAATCGAATTCAGACGATGCAATTGTTCATAAAATATCAGATAGGGTTGTGAGAAAAGGGTCTATTAACAAACATGGTCGTCACTGGAAAGGCGTTGATATAATTGTCTTCAACACTTATCTATGGTGGATGACTGGCTTGAAGATGAACATCTTGTAACCATCTTTATACCTTCATATCATAAAATATCATATAATATACATATTAATCACATAAGAAAGGTTTTCTGATATTGTTTCGTTTGGGTGTATATATGTAGGCAAGGATCGTTTGATGATAAGGAGAAGGTTATCACAGAGGTTTCAACTGAAGATGCGTACCGAATGGGGATAAAGAGTATGTTGAGATGGGTGAAAAACAAGCATGTCTCCAACTCATGCCAAGTTAGTGATTTTAGCCGTCTTAATAGAGGAATATAACAAATAAATAGATGTACAAGATTGATAATCCAGCTTTTTAATATATACATTCAGCTTTAAACTCCACAAACTGATTAAATTTACTTACAATATTAACAAATAAAGTGTTACTTTCTCAGCAAGAAACAAATTGGTGGTTTTTGTTTTGATTTTGTTTCAGGGGTATAGATTGGGGAGGTGAACCAGGTCAAAACTGCTATAATCAGACAACACTTATAGAAGATCCAAACTACTGGGGATCAGATTGTCGGAAAAGCATAATGAAAGTGTTTGGGAGATCGAAAACACCAATAACGTTACTAAACATAACTCAAATGTCGAACTATCGGAGAGATGCGCACACGTCAATATACAAGAAGCAATGGAGCCGACTTACGGTGGAGCAGCTTGAGAATCCGACAAGCTATGCGGATTGTGTGCATTGGTGCTTGCCTGGCCTTCAAGATACTTGGAATGAGCTTCTCTTTGCTAAACTTTTCTATCATTGAAAAGAAAGAAAATGTTTCTCGGTTGAGAGAAACGACACCGTAATGTTATTTTTTGAGCTTGGAAAGAGGCCTAGTCATTTAGTTTATATCTTCTTGTTGTGTGCCTCTGAGGTATGTGGCTAAAAAGAAGAAGTGGTCTCTTGTGTAACTGGAGTTCATAACATTACTCATTTGATTGTAATGATAGTTATAATTACTAATTAGTCGATTATTTATAGTTTTAAAGAGAGAAAAAAAAAAGTAAACGGAGAACCAACTAGCAAAGCGGTTCTCACATTGGCTCTGCTTCTGGTCACATCACTTTTTGTTTTTTATTTAATCAGAGAAGTGTCTGAACCAAGATTCAGTTCTTCTCCATATTTGGAACTAATACTGACAAATAATATGGCCCCAAGATTTCTAAGTAGACCCAAGACGTAATTATATGTTATCTAGTCAAGTGATGATAGTTTAGTTTCTAGTAAAGCTGAAACGGTTTACTGTTTGCTCTAGCTTGTGACCCAATATGGACCGAATTTTGTAATTTGGACCCAATTTGGACCGAATTTTGTAATTCTCAGACATAAAACTAGTTTTGTCTCAATCATTCAACTAGAGACTTCTTACACAGTAGTTATAGTAATTTTCCAGCTGAACTAATGACTTCTAATACCCCGATTCCTGAATAATGAGTTACATCACTCTCGCACCGAAATGCATCTAAATCTAAATCGCATTGCACTACAAGCTAAAACCCCATCAACTTTACGTGAGGGGGAGTATTCTTCATGTTATCTATTGAATTTGGTTTGCCTTTTTTCAGACACACTCATACAAATCAAAATGACTAAATATATAGTTTCATTTTAGTTTAATATTTGTTATTTTAATGAGTTAAAGTGTTTAGATAATCCAGCTAGCTAGGACTATATGAAAACATGAACTATCCCCGCTGCTTTTTAAAAGGATCATTTATATATCACAGCTAGGTGTACGTTCTCACAATCTTCTGTGCATGTTTATATTTATTTGAACGATAAAAATAATTTAATTGTAGTACTTTATATGCAACATGCCACATTGGAATATACAAAACCCCAAAAAGCGTATCTCTCTTGGGTTGGTTAGATTTCTCATATTCACACGGTCACACCGAATGAAATGTATACGTTACTATATTTAAGTAAAATAACAATATGAAATAACCTTATGGGTTTATAAAAAAAACAAGATAATATAATTGAAATATTTATACAAAATAGGTAAGTCACAAAAAAAATAAGAAAGGTAGGTGGGTTTAAATGTCATTTTACAAACGACCTAAAGAAGAAAAACATTAATAGGCCTCCTTGCCAACTTGCAGCTCAACTTGCAATTCCTTCCTTCCACGACAATGCTTACACATATTTCGTACTCATTATGATAATAGATTAATAATCGTATATTGATATATATAATCAATTTGATCCTTATTTAAAATTTAATTTATTTATGGAATATATCTAAAAGGTGTTACAGAATAGTAGCAACTTTTTTTCCTGCAACTTGCATGCCTTTGTTTTTTTCTATAACAAGTTGGATTTTATTACACCCAACTTGCCTTTTACGTACGTTCCTATACATTTCTATATATGTATTCAATGCTGAATTTGGTTTCGCAAGTCTCGAAATCTTACTAGTTAATTACAAAGTAACTTACGCATTTTGCTTTTAGAAACTTAGAAAGGATGAAAGTCTCTTTTCAATCTTGTTCATTGGATTCTTTTGTACTAAATAAGGAGATAATATTTCAAAGTTAGTTCTGTTTTTTTTATTTTACATTTAAATTCATGAGATAATATATAGGACAAGGAAATCTGAAAAGTAATAATTTTGACATTTGAATTATTGTAACGGTTCACGCATCCCAAAATGAAAAAGGACCAAAGGAATTTTATCACTTTGGATAAAAGTAGGATTAGTTTTGATTTAGTTTTTGGTGGATAATAACAAATCATTTACGTATTAACAGCAAAATTTGTTGATGAACTGACTTGGGGTTGGGGGGGGGGGGGGAATAATGCTTTAATCTCATTTTTTCTTCCTGCCAGATTAACATGCATGTGACCATTAATATTAGCCAAGCCGATAAAATTATTTTTGTCAAAATTTGAATACAATGCAATTCATATAAACTACATACTGGTTGGAATGTATATTTTAAGTCGTGGATGATATTCCATCAAGCTTAATCGCTCTGATATATAACTGAAAATCAGTTTCAATAAAAACTCTTAAGTAAGTCTATTATTTTTTAACTAAAAAAGTCTATTGTTTGTATAATTTCAAGAGTGTAAATATTTTTATTTTATTTTTAAGAGTGTAAATATGTATAGTTTTACATTACATTATATACATTAATTTCTCTCTTAAGATAAAGGAAAAGCAAATCATATGAAGCAGCACATGGGTTTTCTGATTGCCCACAAATGCTCAGATCTCTTCATATTGTATGTCTGGATTTTACTAATTAAGCCAATACTATCTTAATCATATTGTTTTTTTTAAAAAACGATCTTAATCACATTGTTGGTAATACGTATTAACGAAAAACATCAGAAAAATAGTCAGTGACTGAATCATTATACTGTTTCATGATTAAAACAAAGATCATACATATTTAAAGTAACTGGCAAGAAGAATACTACTACGAAGAGAAAATAACCTACACTATACACAAGAGTTCAAGAAGATATGATCTTGAGGGTGAACTAAACTATCGTCGAAACGAACATTTAACAAACCCTAAAACCCTAACTTCGAAAAACAAAACCATCTTCTTCTTTTGTAGTTTCGAAAAATCCCCAACGATATTTATATAATCTAAAACCTAAATAAAAAGATAAAATCTTAAAAGAGAGAATATATTAGAAATAAAATTTAAAAAAAAATTCAAACGAAAATGTTAATTACGAGATTCTAGGCGGGTTCTCGGCGAGTTTAGCCAACGATTGCAAGTTGCAACGTATAATGGTGTCGGCGAAGCTGCAAGTCTCATCCTTATCATTACCAGCCGGTACGTCAACGACGTATGACTCAACGACACGTGTCTTCTTCTTATCCTCCGTCGACTCGTGCACCGTCGTGACAGACCTATAGTTCTGAAGCCTGTGGTCTCCACCCACGACGCTGAAGCTCATGACGTGGCGATCTTCGTCCATGATCTCAAGCCTCTCTAAGCTGAAGGCAGCGGGGAGACCAGAGACGACTCTGACCTCCCTAACGGAGCCAACCTCTCGGCCGTCTCCGGCAGCCACGTGGCAGCTCCTCACAAAGTGTTTGTAGGCTTGAGGGTGTTCGAAGCGGCTGAGGATGGACCACACGGTGGAAGCAGGAGCGTCCACGTCTTGCACCACGACGGAGAAGCACTGAGAGGGTTCAACCACGTGCGTGTGGGAGAGCTCCACGTGCTCAGGGACGTCGCCCATGCCGCGCGTGAGGCTCATTTTCTGAAGTTGTTTGTGGTGGTGGTTGGATGATTCTACGGTGGTGGGAGATCTCTGAAATTGTAGCGATGTTGGCATATTATAAACAAGCTTCTCTCTCTATCTCTCTTGTTATTCTCTGGCTATGTCTCTCTCTTAGAATATAAAATAGGATTAGTTTTGCTTCGTGAGGTCTTATGAAATGTGTAATGAGATATTTATATGTAGATATGCACAAGGAGGAGGGTGTAAAAAATAGTATTAATATGCAAGTATATGTGGACAATAGATGTATGAAGAAAAAAAATAAAATAAAAAAGATAGAAGAAAGAGAATTTAGTTTGTGTGGGTTCGTCGGCTGTCCGTCCACTTGGGATTTGTTTGAAGTTTGTATTTTCACAGAAGGACCGGCCCGGTACCCCATGAATATATATCTGACTGGCTGAGCTCTCGATAGCATAACCAGTTTTTTTTTTTTTGAGTTTTGTTTTTAACTTGGTTATTTACCGGAGTCTGGAGAGTTTTACTTGGTTATTTATTTTGGGTTTTGTTTTTTACTGGTCATTTAGTACGTAGTTTACTTGTAGTTAACAAAACAAGATTAGCTCTTGTAAGAACTGCAGTTTATCCATTTAAGTTAATCTGACAAATAAAATTAGTTAACAGAACAAGATTACTTAATTTAGAGTCTGAAGTCTTGATATATTTTAATTTTAAAAACAGAACTTTTTCTATTTAGGAAGGTAAAAAGAAATAAAATTATTTAATACTCCATTCATTTCAGATTAACTGTTGTTCTAGATTTAAAATTAATTTTAATTTAAGTGTCATTTTATATTTTAATGCATTTATTTGGTGATTTTTACAATTTTATCCAAATTCTTTAATCTCATCATATAACATAATCACATAAAGTAATATATTAATTAGGAAAAAATATGAAATTTAATGATTTTTTTTTTATTTTTTTTGGAAATCTTATAACAATGTATAAAATGAAATGGATGGAGTATAGTTCATTATTTTGTTTGTTTCAACAACATCTCAAAAATAAACAACATTCAAATTTTTTTTTTTTTGACATAATAAACAACATTCAATCTAATGTGGAAAACAAATATTCCTAGTTAGTAGCCAAATACTCTTGGAAGAAACTGGAGGAAATGAGATCAATAGCATTCAATATATTGTGGGAAACAAATTCTAACTCGTTCTCATTAACCTATGATTCATAATTTATGGAGTTTTGTAGTTAATCATATTTTTTTCACCATGTGTCTAGACTTGCATATTAACGGAGCTAATTCCATAACATTATAAAACATATTTTACCATTGAGATTCACTTTATAACTCCTGTCCAATGTCCAAGATCCGCATGTATGATATCTACCGCCTACTTATTTTTCGAGAGGTTTCGAATGGTAAAAGCAGATCAAGCAATGTATATCAAACGGTTCATGCAGATCAAATGGTTCATGCAGATCAAGTGGATCATACAGAAGAGATGCAGATCATGCATGAGAGATACAGATCAAATGATTATTGGATTTTCCATATGATGCTTATATTTCTTCTATTTTCGTTTTAGTTAATCAAAATTATCTTTGAAGAACCAATAGGTTACTAATATTAAAATCTTTGTTGATATTTATATAGAAGGATTTATATTTTTTGTTGAAAAATATTATGTTTTGTTTCTGCTGAATTTCATATTTATAAGTTTAAAATGATATGCTTGTAATTTTAAAATTGACGCAAATAGTATTTAGTGTGAATAATATTGTTTGAGCTAATCATTATATATTATTTATAAAATTAAATAAATATAATTAAAGTTAGTATTTGCAGCAAAATCATTCATTAATGAAAAAAACAGATCAACACCATCATCAAATGTTAGCGGGTGAGATTTGCATGGAGATCTCCTATTTTTTCACAAAAAGATAAAATATTAAACTGCATGCATATTTTCCGCTTGAACTACTTTTAGAAACAGAAAAAGATGAATGACAAAAATAATGTAGAAGAACTGCATAAGCGGACGATCTACACTTGTTCTGTTTATTCATAATCTGAGAGAACTTAATGATTTGAATGGTACACATTATACTTGGTTAAGTTCTACTTTTTTTGGGGTGCCTTATTGGATGTCTCCTCGATCGGTGGGTTTTGGATTTCAGTTTAATCTTCTGACTGCAATGATCAGTTTTAACCTGGCAAATAATTACTATAGCATTTTGAATATTCCAAGTTGGTGAAAATAGCATGTCATGGGTCATCATAATAATCATTCATCATCTTGTAATCAACTTGATCGTTTTGATAGTACTAAAAAAGTATTAATCAAATTCCTTTTCAACAAAGTAATAACATTATTAGAGGAGTTAGCCGAAAATCAACCAAGTAGTTGCTAAAAGTAACTAGCATAAAGTCAGGAAAATTTTCGAATTGGACGGACTATAGTATTTCTTTGGTGTGTTTCCTTCCACAAACTTATATTCCAATCAAATGTAATGAATATTAGACTCATGAATTTGAGTGGTCGGCATAATAACAAAATACAATTTGGAAAAAATAATAAAGGGTTACTTAATGCATTGGTTTTTCCAACAACTACACAAGTAAATATACATATTCTCAACTAGTCCTACTTGTTAGATTTATACGAATAAGCGAGCAATTTGAATTACTAATTCAATCTAAGATTTTATAGAATAAGAAGAAAAGCTTACAATTAGTTTACAGTTTCGCGCAGTCCTCGATGTCAAGCTTGCTCATCTTATAAGCTTTCGGGTTAGGTGACATAAGCAGTTACCAAGTAACATATTACTAAATATATTTGCAAAAAGATAAAAATTCTTCATAGATCACAAGTTGATGTAGAAATTCTTTTTTTTTTTGGGAAGATTTCTTTTTTTTTTTTGTCGTTTTTGGGAAGATTATACCAAAGTATACGATGACCATCCTCTATTTATATGTGGAAAATAATTTTGCACTAGCCGTAACAAGTAAAAAAGCGTTATAAAATAAAAATTCACCAACATAAATTCATGTTTATCTATCTTCCTTGTTTGCTCATCATGAACCAATTGATGGTATAAACTCTCTTTTTTTTTTGTTCAGACCGAGAAGGGGTGGTTTAATGATGAATGTTGAAAGAAGAGCATGAAGCAGGGAAGATGATGAAGTATGGGTTCTATGAATCTTAAATTAACGATCATAGAATTTTGAAAGCATCATTGGATGAAAGAAGCGAGATATAGTACATCTTCTGATATGTATTTAGCACAAACTGAATGACTATACGTTGGTGTCTTTAACAATTACAACTCAAGATTTGCTTCTTCTGCTCTAGCATTATGGTATGGAGACTTCAATCAGCTTGATACAGTTTCCGTGAAAACATACAATGTACGTAGTATAATTAAAGGGTTCATAAGGAAAAAAAATCTAAACTATGTAGAGAAGAAATTTCATTATACATCATCTCTTTTAGTTATTTTCTTGAAACTACAAGTTCAATTGTGTATTGCAACCTTTTTATCAACGTATATTAGTGGTGGACGGAGGATGCTTTTGGTTCTAGAAGAAAATAAGTCTACTCAATAATTGACATTTATTCTCCCCTAAACCCCAGTTTTACGAGTTGAAGATATATTTTTATTAATTTGTCATTTCTTTTTTTTCCAACTAATTATGAATAAATGTCAAATTATTTAGTAGACTTATTATCCATTTACAATTAATTTCACAATTATAAAATAGTGTTGACAAAAAAACAAAAAAAAAAGAAATGCAAAGAAAATCTCAACTTCAATCAGAAGTGAATGACATACGTGATATTATTAGTTTAGAGATATTGTCCAAAAGAGTTGCATCTCATTCTTATACAGAAGGTGGACACATTGTCAAAGATAAAATTGTGGAGGAGCAATATCCAAATCACATCCAATTGTTTTGATAAGGTCTAATTAAGTTAGCAGTTTGCCAACTTGTTTTCTTTATATTTCAACAGGCTTTATAGATCTTCAAGATTTAGGCAAGAAAAACGAGAGAATAATTAAACGCATTTTAATAATACACAAATACTCCCCCATTTGCACTTTCAAAAAAATAATTCACTTTTTTTCTAGAAAGTACAGATATTATATTTGCACTTTTTTATCTTTCTTACATCATTGCTTATGCAATTTAAGACAACCTGAGGAAATCCTGCAGACCATATACTCCACTCCTGATTTATCCAATTTTCCAAGAAAACAACTAGATTCAACCAAGCAATCAATCTGTGAGATCTTTTCCCCTTTTTTAATCAAACTTGCTAAAGTCAATATCTACATTACACAATGTCACACTAGATGAGTCAATGCAGTTACAGAAGCAAAGCAACCAACCAATAATATGCAAAGTTCTAATATCATTAAGAATTTATAGCATGTATATGTTTTGACATGTACTGAGAACTCTGCATGTATCCAAGACTAAAACTTTAAAACTTCATATGTATCCAAAGGCTCAAACTTTGTACCTATTCACAGAAAAGAAGGAAGGAATCATAAACAAACTTGTCTTACATTAACTAAAGTAGATTTATTATGCATCTAACCATTAACATAAGTATCAGTAACTGGGCCGTGAACATCTTTTTCCTCTCTTTCAAAACCCATGTCTTTTATGTCAAGATCCTGGAACTTGCTACGGTCCAAATCCACACAATTGCTCTCCATTGGATATCCATAATCAACTCCAAGATGAGCAGTCTCTGTCTGGATGAAGCTCCCAAGCAAGTTAGCATCTTGAAACTTCACCTGGTGATTGAGGTTTGAAGAACTATCAACTTGACCCTGCATAGTCTCTTGACCAGACACCACATTGATCTCCCCTAACAAACCCCACACCTCATTCACATCAAACATCTCGTCCACACCAAAATCCCATGGTTCATTGCCATTTCTAATTCCAAAAGTATCAGCTGAGTCAATTACACCCATCTCCTCTTTAACACACTGAGAGCTTTCCATCACTTCCACCTCCTCTTTAATACACTGAGAGCTCTCCAAGAAAACATACTCATCGCTAACATCCTCTTCTTTCACCTGAACATTTGACAATGTAGTAACCGAGCCAGCTGCAGAAGAAGAAGAAGAGCCGTTGGAAACGTCAGGAAGATTGAGTACGGCTGACTTACCATAAATAGCTTTAGCAGCTTCGTCATAAGCCAACGCAGCTTCATAAGAGCTAGGAAAAGAACCTAACCATAACCTAGCACCACGACATGGCTGACGGATCTCAGCAACCCATGTACCCCAAGTCCTCTGTCTAACACCTTTGTAGTGACAAATCCCATTCTCAGGCCCTCCCTTGCCTTTTCTAGAACCCTTTCTAGAACCCTTACGTATCGGTTTGAGACCACCATCATCATTGCTAGAAGCAGCCTCCGTCTGCTCATTGTACTCTCTCCATTTCTTTAGAGTCGCAGCTACACGAGTGGCACTATCTCGTGGGTTCTTTTTCCTGAGAGAATCAAAAAGGAATCAACTTTTTTAACCTCCTGAACGTTAATCAAAATAGACTCAAAAGAGAAGACATCATCACGAACAAAAAGGTAAGAACAGAGTAAACCCCAGAAACAGAGGTTCATCACAAAGTAGGATTCTTTCGAAACCCAACGAAGCCTTATGTGTCTAGTGAAGAACATAAGTCATGTTTTCAGGGAAGAAACTATATAAAGTTACGATCTTTACAGATAAAGTCTTCTCCTTTACAAGACCCATTTGCACAAACCTTAACCTATAGATAGAAACTATGTCGAAAAGTTTAAACTTTAGCTCCAAGTTAACGTCTACGAAGAACCCTAAATCTGAACATACTAGCTTCCACTTACATGGTGACACACAGACACAACGAAAGAAAAAACTATATAGAGAATCAAACGGACCTGACAACAATCTTCGACGGCATGTAAGAACTGCAACGAAGACAGAGTATTAGGGATATATATCCCACATCGGGAATTCAATGGGACCTTAAGTAATATATAAAGGGTTAGGGCCAATCCACTTATCACCAATTGGTTTTAAGTTGGAAGCCCACAATAACCCGAATCTAACATGGTATCAGAGCCCAGATCCTAAAAAGCCCTAAACTCCTAATTAATTAATTAACCTTTCCGACCGGGTATATAGGTCGTGTTTAACCTTCTGAATAGGTAAAATTGTCGTATTTGACTCGCTCGACCGAGTATAACTGTCTTAAAGTTCCGAGATTTCTGGCCGATAAGAGCCATCATCTCGAGGAGGGGTATTAGGGATATATATCCCACATCGGGAATTCAATGGGACCTTAAGTAATATATAAAGGGTTAGGGCCAATCCACTTATCACCAATTGGTTTTAAGTTGGAAGCCCACAATAACCCGAATCTAACACAGAGAAGACGAGAGGGTTTTGGATTAAACTTGCGTAGAAAGCAATCCGAAGAGGGAGAAGAATAGTAACTAGAGTAGTGGATACCTCTTGTCGTAGCGAAGAAGACGATTTGTTTCTGTAAATAAGAAAAGTGTTCTGTTTATTATTTTATTAATGTTTTTGATATTTCAGATATTTTTGTGCTGACGTGTCGCTCGAACTTTCCTGATTCTGATTCTGGCTGGATCCAGACTTTCTTTTTTGCTTTGGGCCTAAGCCATGTTTGCTATGGGCTATTTTACCCTCGGAGCTTATATGTAGTTTCGTTTATGCCACTCTTTGGAGTTTGGATAAGTATATGCTTTGACTAATCAAAAGATGGAATCAATTTTAACCAAAAATCAGGAAGCTATGCATGGTTTTTATTTAAGCCCATGGTATTAATGTAAGTATGGATTAGTGCCTTTGTTTTTGAAAGACAAGTATGGATTATTGTCTTTTTTTTACTGACTAGTATGGACTAGTGTTTCATTAACCATTCTGTTTTGTCCCACATATTCTGTATGCACCTCAAAATATAGGTTTGCATAACATTCTATCTTATAGTTTTGGTGCCACATATTCTGCTTGCACCTTAAAATATACAACTTTAATAGTTCCACGGTAAAGACATTCTCAACGGTTGAAAAAAAAATGGTTAAACGGACATTCTTAAACTCTTGTGCAAAAAGACAAAAACAAAAACTCTTTATGAAAATGGTTTTGTGTGTGTGCATAATGAGTTAATTTCCTAGCTACTCAAGCTAATGATGGTAACATGTGCAAGAATGATTATATTTGTTAGTGTTATTTTTTCCCACTGATTACTCAAAAATTAACAAAGTCATGACCACTTTTGTTTCTTCTGGTGATGTCAAAACCATGATTCATTCCCATCCGAAATCACTTTGCGCTGCTCAACTAACAAGTTGGAGCTCCACGCCACTTTTTCTTAGTTCCATTTTCGGTTTCACTTATCTTGTTCAAAATTAATTTCGGTTTGTGAGATAGAGGTATACGTAGTTGATTCAGTTAGTTCATATGACCCTGTATCTACATCTCATCTCACGTTCAAACATAGAATGTTGAGCAAAAGAATAATAGTAATATTTTATCAATAAAGACATGTGATGGTATCCAATCAAAGACTAAATAATGTTTATCTTTAGAACATTATTATTCATCATGTGGTTGAACGCTCGATTTGACTCGGCCTCTATCAGGCCAACAAGTCTTTTGTGATCACTCCAAATCTCCAGACTTATGTACGTATACAAATATAATTTTAGTTCAACAACAGTTGACAACAGATTCCTTCCTTTGTAAAATAAAACTTTCCGAGAGATGGAATGAATGATTCAATTAACCATAAAGACAAAAAAAACGAAAAAAAAAAACAACTTTCATGATGATACTCTTAGCACTGTTTTGATACTATAATCTCAAAGAATACATCAATAATCGAGAAAAATAAAGCTACTCAAGAGTAGACCAAATGTATCTATAACCAAAAAGTAAAAACAATTGAATATGACATGAAAACTATTACGTGTGTTTATGTTACAAAGAGAATCATGAACTCCTAGCACACGGGCAAATCAGCCGGAGGCTCCTCCATTGTCTCTAATAGCCCTTCCCCGTTCTCGACCAAGAAAGCCATGGCTAGTCCCCATGATATATGTGCATCTATGTGACAGTGCATTATCCAAACCCCTGTTTCAATCATTTGAAAACACAATTAGTTTCATTAATCATGTTGAATCATTACTCTTAACATATAATTTTAAAATATATATACTTTGTAAATTTAATATTTGTTTACCAGGGTTATCTGCCACGAATCTGATAACTGCCCAACCATTAACAGGTACACCAACAGTGTTTCTAAGAGGCGGGTCTTCAAGATTGAATTTCTTGGTATCTTTCTTGGGGTTGAAGTTACCGAAACCCTCAGCAACAATGTAGAAATCATAACCGTGTAGATGAATAGGATGATTCTCAGCAGTTACTATACCAGTGTCTTGAAGAACAATCTGAACTCTTGATCCATACTTGAGCTTGTATAGCTTAGTCCCTCTCACAGGTTGGTATAAAGACCGACTTATGTTACTACCCGTGTAATCAAATTTCACCGGAGGTCTCGCCGGAAAATCGGTTGTGAAGACTCCGGGAATAGCATGGTGGTGAGCTTGGAGGAGAGAGTAGTTACTAGGTAAAGCAAACGAAACATTGTTCATAGATGCAGTGAAGCGTGTGCCGTTAGGACCTTGACATCTTCTTGACCTAAAATTTTTAGGACAGTTGTTGAGACCGAGACCAATGGTTATAAAGAGATTCTCGTCGAGTTCTGTCGGGACCTCGGCACGTTTTAGTGATCTGAAGCTTTGGCTGAAGCGAGTGGCTGTGTTTGTGTCGTTGTAGGCAGGAAGGAGGGGCATGATCGGTTTGGCGCCGCTGCAGCAAGGTGAGGCTTTGTATTGGAGTATTGCGGTTGTGGTTGTGTTGCTAAACGGTGCGTTTTGAGCGCTTTGGTACGCTCTGGCAGCCATGTAATAATGGTTTGGTGGTTGGTCTCCGGTTATAAGGACGTCGGTGGTTTGGCCAGGGCCGAGGACTATGACGTTGGTGGTGAAGGGTTTTAGGTAAGAGGCGTCGGCTCCGACTACGGTGAGCTTGTGGTTAGCCACCGTGAAAAATAGTGGTTGGTTCAGTGCGGAGTTTATTACACGTAGTAGTATGGTCTCACCAATATTAATTGGTACTATTGTCGTATCTGCATAAGAAAAAGATTATAAAAATAAAAGTTAATATATATACTTATTTGGATCTTTTGGGGTTATGCTTTTGTGTTTTTCTTTACAAATATAAATTAGAATAAAATATACAAAATTCAGTTATGACGGTTAGGAAAAAGGCAAGAAAATAACTTATGGTTTAGACCTTTTTCTTTCTTTAATTATCAATATAATTAAAATTCAATTGAATGAAGTGAAATAAAAAGAGAGTACGACCTTGAGAAGAGCATTTATAGAGATCACCAGGTTGACCATTGATGGTGTAAGCGTCAGAGATATTTGGAGCAGCTCCGGTTCGTATAGCTTCTCTTATCACATCAACTGGATTACCGTCCCACCATTCACCTTATAAAAAAATATTTACAAAAATCAATTTATTTATTATATTGTATAATTCAATTGATTAAAGCATAACTATGAATTTAAATTATACCTAGAAGAAGTGGGACGTTACGGTGAGGGTTTGGGAATGGGTAAGACGAACCAGCCGGAGGAAGGATGAGAAGTGAACCGTAGACAGTAGCTCTAAGCCATGAACTATGAGCATGCCACCAAAGTGTACCTTCTTGTCCTTGAATTGTAAACCGGTACGTGTAGCTTGATCCCGGTCTGATTGGACATTGAGTCACGAATTCTGGTCCGTCAGCCCAACCGGTTCGCATTTGTCTCACACCGTGCCTTTATTCACACGTTATATTATCAATAAACCAGCCATGCATTTATAACTGTACGTTAGCTTGGTGTAATCGTGTTTTTACCAGTGGATTGTGACGTTGTACCGGGCTCGGTTAATGACTTTGACAACGAGAGTGTCACCGTTATTGATGACAAGTTGTGGACCGGGAAACATTCCGTTCACCGTAATGCTGTTGTGTGTTTCACATAGTCTCTTCACCTTTGTTGCTTGTATCTGCATGTATACATGACTATATATGTAAGCATACATCTCATTTATACTTGAATAAAATGTTTTGTAAACTGAAATGCGATCGTACGATGAACTCGTGGTGGTGTGCTCTGTTGGCTTCTGCCAAGGAAGTGAAGAGAAGAAGGACTGCGAAAGAGATGAAACAGAGGAAGCTCTTGATGATATCCATTGTTAAGATTCTTATAAAAATTTCTGTTACACCCAGAAATGTGAAGTGTATAGAAGAAGAGAGAATGTGTTGTGATGGGAATCAGAATGGAGTTATATAGGGGGACAAATACATTTTTGAAGTTTTTTTTGGTGTGTAAAACATTTTTGAACTTGTTGGAAGTTTATTGTATTTTTTTGGGAGATTAATTGAATTTATGTTTTAAAATTGTTGTTATGCGGTTGGAGGATTAGGTTTTGATTTAATCGAAGGCCAAAACTTGGTTCAACATTAGAAGAGTAGTTGCACCCACTGGGCCCTAGGAAACAAAAATGACCGAGTTTATTTTTTTTTGGAAAGGTGATTACGTCTCTTGAATTCTTAGTTAACACGCTTTTTCTATTGACTTTGGATGTTATATACCATAATTGCTATAAACATAATATAAACCCCATATAATAAATGATTTTGTTTTGGAGCCTATTAAATGGATCATCATATTTGGAGTTGTGTACAATATGTTGCCAACAAAATCTAAGTACGCAATGTTGTGTTAAATATTAGACTCATCAGGCTCATGCAATTAACTTGCATGCACCGAAAACATTTTGCTTTTGAATAATATCATCGTAAATTGAAATGTCTTTCAAGTAGTTTTGATTTCTGGTCCTGATTTTTATACCATGACTTGGTTTGAAAAATATATTTCCGAAGATAAATTAAAGATGTAAAACATTACATGTATCAAAAGAATTAGAAGAACGTTGTATCATTTTAATCTTTATGTTGTCACCTACTTCCAACAATATAATACCTAAACAAAGACGAATAAGCGCGTATACAAGTCATACTGTATTTTTTTACTCTTTTCCTCATTTCAAATTTTGTTATAAAAGTCTTTGCCTTTTTATCTAATTTTAAAAATACAACTGTTTGCTAGTTATAAAGAGTAGATGTTTTAATATAGGATTAAAGATATAGTTTAAGGTTATGTTTGTTGAGAAGTTTATAGTTTCAGTTCAAAATAATATAAAAATAAGTAACAAGGGGTTTGGAACTAGCTAACACGGCAGATAAAACGAAGGTCCGGGTCACAACTAGCTTGCGCAAATGTCTGAATAGTAGAAAATAAGAATCGTTTAAACTATAGTGATTTTGTTCTTTCTTTAAACTTGCAGCTTCTGCAGTTATTTTAAAGTGGATATTTAATCTACAGAATTGACAACAATAATGTTAGAAGCACATTTCACACATATTTTTAGAAAATGTTATATTATGTATTATTAGTTTTTTTTTTTTTGAAAAAGTAATATGATGAAGTTGGTTCATTTTAGCTTTAGGTGAATTGTCCGTAGCAGTTATGACTCTCCTATGTGAATTGCAAAATCTCATTGTTATTTTCATACTTATACGGATAAAAAAATTTGAGACACTTTTTTTCTGACAAAAGGACAAAAATATGAGACACACATAAAATAAGTTTTTTTTTTTTTGCATAAATTTGGACACACACAACATAAGTTACAAGGTTATTCCATGTCGTGCCATGTCTCCTTTTAGGTTTACTTGTTTGTTAAACAAATAAATTAACTGTTGAGAAAACAAACTAAGTTTACAAAAAATGAAAAAACTAACAAATACAAATTATTTTAAAAAGGGGCCGGAAGAAAGAAGAAAAAGACATATAGTTGCGAATGTACAATCCTCATTACAAAAAAAAAAAACATTTGGCTTTTTACCACAAAAAAAAAATTGGTATAAGTTGATGATCATTCCCATTTACATCATGATACATTAAACAGTTATATATTAAAACATCACAATGAGTTATTATTAGAACATCACAATGAGTTATTATTAGAACGTCAAGGAGCTTTACCAAATAACAGTTATAATTCAACCATAACATAATTGCGTTAAAAGTTTAATATTATTATCATTATACCAAAATATTGGTTATAAATTGAAACACAGAAAAGATTATCTTCAAGCTTAAGTAAAAATGATTATTGTTTTGTTAATGTTGAAAAAGTAAAAATGATTTGAGGTAAACAAGATGATTTGTCTAACTACCTATTTATTACACCACTTGTTTTCAACCCCTATATTCTTGTCTTATCAACAAAACTTTTTCTTAACCGATTCTAGCTATTTAAGAAGTTTCCATTTAATCAACTCTTACTTTTTAGTACATATATTTTTCATAACCTCATTCTTTATTCATCTTCTTCTATCTCAGTACAGGGATATCATTTAGAATACCATGTCATCTTCTTCATTCTGCTTAGTACATAATAGTATATAATATCATCTACTGCAAAACTTTTAATGCTCTCGATGATTCTTTTTGGTTTATGCATAACACCCATATTGGTTATATACTTATATTACACGATATGAGTATAGATTTCGGTTAAACATACATATCTATCTAATTACAATAAAAAAATTAAGAAAACAAAACAAATTCATATATCTTTAAGCAATTTTGCATTTTGTGATAACTGTATCTTTAAAATTAAATACTACTACTACTTAATTTTGAGCAGTCAAAACCGTGTATCCTTACGTAAATATCTTTGACAATAACAAAAATAGAAAAGTAAACATCATGTTGTTAAGAAAGAAAGAAGTAACACGAGAAGAATATTGAGAACATTGATTGGTGAACAATAAATTAGTAATTGTGTTGGTGGAGTTAGTTAGTATCCTCTTCTTTGGTATCTCTAATCTGCTAAATCTTTGAAAATGACATCACATGTTGTTAACAAAGTGAAATTGACCCCGCATCTGAAATTAAAGTTTATATAACCATTTGATTTTGTGTTTCTCTGATTATACCATTTGTCAAAAGAGAAATGTTTTTATTAGTATACAAAATATCTTATCTTTTACAGAAATTATTTTCACTATATCATCTAAGAAGCTAAAAATACATATTTCATTTAATTAACTGTGGTTTAACTTCTCAGAAGAACTTGAAGAAATTTTGTTTTTTTTGAAAGGAAATATAAAGATGATGGCATGAACACTTTGAATATGTCTTGATTAATTATATTACTAGCATGAAAACTGGTTTAATAATTAGTTTCCTTAAAATCTCAACTTCATTAGTCAAAAAGTGGGTACGAAGCACGAACCCTAGCTATGTTCACATTTTTTTGGGTCGATTGATCTAACCTCTCGTTACAAGTGGAATAATATTTTCTACAACTTTTTTTTTTCAAAAGACAAAAGTCATTCCACGAGTAATATTATTATTACCTCATGTAATGAAGAATAAAAACAGATCACCTATAAAGATAAGGAAGAAACATCTTACTGACTTTGACCCCAAAGAGAGAAGAGTTCAAATGACCTAAAACTATTCGGATATTCAATTTGCTTTTGGTAACCGAGTGTTTTAGACTGAACCCCAAAATAAACATGTTGCTTATATGTCTTTCAGATTGGCCAAATATGTAAATCTAGTCAATCAATTTTTGGCTTGGACATACGTTTCATTGGCCAACTTACTTCACAAAAAAAATTAACCATGATATGATATGATCCTATCAAGATAGTGAAGTCCTGAGAAAACAATGGTTGTTGTATTCTTTCAAGATAGAGGAAACTTTTGCAAGAATCAAATAGTGGATTATAACTAGTTATATACCATAGTTACAGACCTAAATCGTTGAAGAACAAAATATAACATTTAATTACTTTTCTGCTTTGATAAAAAAAAAAAAACTTTTCTGCTTGTTCCGTATCAAATTTCATGATACAAATGTCAATCATAGAGTTTTTTTCTTTTTAAAGGTCATCATGGCTTCTAAGTAAGAAATTATCATAAAGATATGGAATATTTTGAGAGAGAAAGCTTTCAATGCTGTCTTTGTAATTAATGCCCTCAAATCAAACAACATACTCCCTCCGTTTTATATTAAGTGTCGTTGTAGAGAATTTTTTGTGTTACAAAATAAGTGTCGTTTTCAGTTTTCAATGCAAAATTTATTAATTTTATTATGTAATTTGTTTTTCTATTGGTTAAAATATGGTTAGGTGTATGGGTAATTGCGTTTTTATATAGGAAATGTGTAAAATTAATTGTTTCCTTAATCCGTGTGCATAGCTGTAGAGTGACACTTATATTGAAACAGAGGGTGTACTATTTTCTTAGCGATGTTGATCAAATATTGCAAATGAACATTAGACGCAAGACCTGTCCAATCTTTGAACTAGAGTTGAAATAGCAAAAACCATTGAACTCCGTAAAACTGGATCCGCTTCTCTACAAATCTGGTGTCTGGTTTCCCAAGCTTGTTACTTGTTCCAGACGAAACAAGCAACTCTGCATGGTTTTATCACTTACTAGTTACTAATAGTTTAAAATGTATTAAAAGCAAACACTAATACTTAAAGAGACTGGCTCATGATCAAAAAGAGAGGGAAACAAAAAAACTTGACATGTAACTTAACATAACACTTGGCTTGTTGGTTCGTGACGGGGAGTGTCGCCGGAGAAGACATTGGTGTCGGTGAGTGTGGGGTGAGAGAGTGAGGAAAGTGGAAACTGAAGTTAAGGCAAAACCGTGTTATTGTAAGTAAGGCCTAATGGTTATGGGCCTAATATTTTTTTTATCAGCCCATTAGTTTAAGTTGAAACAAATATTGGACTTATGGGTAATTCTGTTAACATTAAAACATTTTTTAACAACTAACATTAAATCATTTATACATTTAGAAAATGAAATCATACAAATACATATTTAGAAAAAGTTTTTCTTTTTTGTAGAAAAATTATATTTTCACAATACTGGTACGTCAAACAATATGAATATAGAATTGATATCAAAAGAATAAAATATTATAGATTTAGTTTCTTGCATTTTTAAGATTTTATTAATTCGCTTAAATTGTCAATCCGAAGATTTTGATGACCAAAAATTTTAGCACAATTTTAACTTGTATATCCCTTATTTTTTTGAAATTTGAATATCATCATATTTATTTATATTACTTTAAAATTGTCAAGATGAAAACAAATGATTCATGCAGTTTCTATTTGATGTCAAAAAGAAAAACAAATGTTTCATTCAGCACATGATCAGTTTTGTTCACAGTTGTTTCAATCGTTTTATAGTGAAAAATAATATCTTGGTATATAAGAATAATAAAATAATAAAATGGCATATATTCCATAGTTTATCTCGTTGTCATTATCTACCCAAATTTTCTTCAACGTTGTCCATATTTTTTTTCCATTTATAAAATTGATAGACCTAACAAAAAAATATTAGACAGAAAAATTGAAGAGATATATATAAAAAAAAATAATACGATGAAAAAACCAGAGCCACGTCTTTTCATGTGCACAACCAAACTAAACTAATGTTGTGTCTATTCATCTCTCTTCGCTCTAGCGAAACAACAATAAGCTGACGTGTACACTAAAAAATGAAGCCCACGACCAATGGGCTCTCTTCCTCCTTCACGACTCCGAGATTCCGCGGCCACCTTCCGATAACCTTCACATCCTCCAACCACCACCACAAGAGTAAAAAGAATCTCTCAAACATCATCACTCTCTCCCTCCCTTCAGATGACTCCTCCTCCTCCTCCTCCCCCCGAGTCGTCTCCTCTCGCCGCGCAATTCTCGTCGCACCACCGCTTCTCGCCGCCGCTATATCCTTATGGCCGTCTGTCTCCTCAGCCGCCGGAGAAATCTCTTCAATCGTAACGGATACTTCTTCTCCAGAACCAGCTACTCCTCCTCCCCCTCCCCCTCCTCCTACTCCTCCTCCGCCGCCTGTGGAGGAGATAACGTCGAGAATCTATGACGCGACGGCGCTAGGTGAGCCGATGGCTGTCGGGAAAGATAAGAAGAGAGTGTGGGAGAAGCTACTGAACGCGAGGATTGTGTACTTAGGTGAGGCGGAGCAGGTGCCTACTAGAGACGATAAAGACTTGGAGCTTGAGATCGTGAGGAATTTAAGGAAGAGATGTGTTGAGAGTGAGCGTCAGTTATCTTTAGCGTTGGAAGCGTTCCCTGTTGATTTGCAGGAGCAGTTGAATCAATACATGGATAAGAGGTTTGCTTCTAGTTCCTTGCCTCAAGCCATTTTTTTTCTTGCTTCTTTGCATTAGGCATGAGAGTTTTGGATACCCATTTGTGAATTGCTTCTAGTTCCTTGTAGCTCTATTCGGGTTTTATATATGTTCGAGTCGGGTTCTATTAAATAATAATTCGAGTTCAGTAGTTTTATTGTACAATCTAAGTTCCATTTTGGATCTGAACTCATTTCGGGTTCGGTTAATAATACTTCGGGTTCTTATGCTCGAGTCGGGTTTGGTTAATAATAATATGAGTTCAGTAAATTTGTAGTATAGTTTAAGTTCCATTTTGGACCTGAACTCATTTCGAGTTCGGTTAATAATACTTCGGGTTAAAAATAACAAAAAAAAGACTGTTGTTTTGAAAACTCATTTGGATTTGTAGGTCAGATTTTTCGATATCAGTTTTAGTTCGATTTGTGTAATACCAATACTTACTAGTCAAATCGAATTTTTTGGTTTGGTTTGGTTTGGGATCATGGGTTTAGTTACAAATGTCTAGGCCTACTCTGCGTATTAACTCAAATTCTTGGATTGGTTGCAGGATGGACGGAGAAGCATTGAAATCTTATGTGTCACATTGGCCAGCTCAACGTTGGCAAGAGTACGAGCCTCTCTTAACTTACTGTCGTGATAACGCAGTTAAACTCATCGCTTGTGGCACTCCTCTCAAGGTAATCTCTTAATAGAAAGACGGTAGCTTTACTAAGAGTATGCATTTTCTTTGTCAGTTACTTATTGTATTAAACTTGATGCAGGTTTTAAGAACTGTCCAAGCTGAAGGTATCCGTGGTCTTTCAGAATCTGAGCGGAAACTATACACTCCTCCTGCTGGTTCCGGATTCATCTCAGGGTTTACTCCCTTCTCACGTAACTCTTCACTCAACATGAACCCCCTCACACAGATTGTTCCATTTGGACCTAGCTCTTATCTCTCTGCGCAAGCTAGAGTCGTTGAAGACCATACAATGTCACAAGTTATCTTACAAGCAGTTGCGGATGAAGGCGGGGCTGGTCTGCTTTTAGTGGTGACAGGGGCAAACCATGTTGAGTATGGTTCAAGAGGAACAGGTTTGCCTGCTAGAGTTTCAAGGAAGATTCCTAAGAAGAGTCAACTTGTTGTGTTACTTGATCCTGAAAGACAGTTTTTGAGGAAAGAAGGTGAATCTCCTGTTGCTGATTTCTTGTGGTATTCTGCTGCTAGACCATGCAGCAGAAACTGCTTTGATAGGGCAGAGATTGCGAGGGTTATGAATGCAGCTGGTAGGAGCCGTGATGCTCTTCCTCAGGTAGAGTTTCTCTGATTGCTTTAATAAGCTTGGCTCTCTGTGTGTTTGTTACTTACTATCATCACTAGACCTATTTTTAAAAATGACCAACTAAACCAATTTTTAGAACACTGGTTTTAAGAGTTGACTTTATAGTTATATTTACGCTTTTTTTTTCTTCACTTTATATTGTATTTTCAGGACATTCAAAAAGGATTAGACCTTGGTCTGGTGTCACCTGAGATTCTACAGAACTTCTTTGATCTTGAGCAATATCCTCTTATTGCAGAGCTTACACAAAGGTTCCAGGTACATCCATTTTAGAAGATATTCTTTAGTTAAATTAGTAAGACTTTGTCTTTAGATTTTAATGATAATCCTCTGTGTTACAGGGTTTCCGAGAAAGGCTATTAGCAGACCCCAAGTTCCTAAACAGACTAGCCATCGAAGAAGCCATATCAATAACAACAACACTAGTAGCACAATACGAGAAGCGGAAAGAAAACTTCTTCGAGGAGCTAGACTACGTTATAACCGATAGCGTAAGAGCATCAGTTGTTGATTTCTTCACAGTTTGGCTTCCTGCACCAACCTTGTCATTTCTCTCATACGCTGATGAGACAGCTAGACCAAACAGCATAGACGCACTAAGAGGCCTCCTAGGATCTATACCTGACAATGCGTTTCAGAAAAGTCTTGGTGGAAAAGACTGGACTCTGAATCTTAGGATTGCTTCGGTTATTGTCGGTGGCTTGAAGCTTGCTGGTGTTGGTGTTGTTTCCAGTTTTGCAGCTGTGGGATCTTCAAATGCTTTGTATGCGATAAGGAAGTTTATTAAACCAGAGTTGGCTGTTTCTGAGCAAACAAAGAGGTCTCCTATGTTGAAGACGGCTGTTGTATATGGAGGTTATCTTGGAACATCTTCAAATATTCGTTATCAGGTTAGATATGTCCACTATATTAGCCAATGACACTTTATTAAGAGTCTTAAACTAAATTTAATTTCAATTTTTGCAGATAATTGCTGGTCTAATAGAACATCGAATCTCTGATGAGCTTTCTTCTCAGCCATTACTTGTAAACATGATTTCATTTGTTGTCAGAGTAGCTAACTCCTACTATGGAACTCAGGTCAGAATCAGGCCTGTACTAACTAACATCTCTTATTGTTTATTTTTTTATTCATTCTAAGTTTTTTCATACAAATGCAGCAATGGATTGATCTTGCACGCACTACGGGTCTGCAACCTCAGAAAAGTGTCACGGCTTCAAATCAGATCCCAGAGGCTTTGAGCCAACCTACAGTGGAGATTGTGGATTATAGTACTACTACTACTACTACGGAAGAGGCAACTATGGATGATCTCAAGAATCAATGATATTTTGTATGGCTATTTCTACTAGGTATCAAACTGGTAAATGTGTATAAAAAAGCTTTTGACCGTCTTGGGAGGGAAATATATACTACTCATTTTGAGCTGTATTTTTGTAACTTAGCTTCTGTGAAATAATGGTTCATTAATGAATATACTTTCTTCAAACAAGTCATGTTGATTTGCCATCACTGCTCAAACAACATAAACTATATGATTATTGTGAAGCACTATTATTAAAAATGTTGAGATCCAAGCCAGAACCACTCCATTTCATGTCAGCAATGTCTTCAAGCTCCTTCATCATCTCTTGTGTAAGATGATTCTTCCAATCTCCAACCACACCTTTCCTAAAGAACATATCATACTTAGTTCCACTCCAGTGAACACCTTCACCTCTTTCTTTACTTGCATTCCTCAGATTCTCGAAGCTACACTCTTCCACCACCTTTTCCACCATCGTCTCACACCCCAAGAAGTCTGCGATCCTCTTCACGTTTTCTTCTGGTTTTCCTTTCAGATCTTCGTAAGTGACGAACAACACACGGTCTTGGTCTCTTGCTTCCCAAAACTCAAGGACGTGGTCGAAGTAAGGACCGGCAGGGACAAGACCTTTGCAGAAGTCATCAAAGGCTTCTTGGATGGAGATCTCTGTCCCGAACTTGTTGTTGTAGAGATGCCATAGAGAGACAAAAGTGTCTGCTGGGTGACGAGTTATGTAAATGACTTTGGACCCTGAGGTCTTCAGAGTGTCCGGTAAAAACGAAAGAGGGAGATGAGTGTTGAAAACTCTAGGAGAAGTGATCTTTGTTATGTCCTTTGATGGGGTTTCACCGAACAACTCGATCTCCAAAAAGGGCACGAGTTCGTGAGGGTTGAGGTTATCCATATGGTCATGGTTGTTGTGTATGGTTGAGCTGTGTCTGAGAATGGAGGAGGTTAGAGCTTTGAGCCAAGTGGTGCCGGTTTTAGGGAAAGAAGCGAGGATTATGTCGGAAGGAAGAGGTGTGTAGTGTGCTCTTATGGCTTCAGTAGCAGTGATGAACTCTGGTTTGAACCAGAAGCCTTTGTGTCTGATGCGTTGACCATCGACCCACCACTTGGCTTGCGGTGGTGGTGGTGGTGAGATTACGTCTTCATGTTGTTGTGGAGTGTCCATAGAGAGAGTGAGAGATGTGTTTTTTGGGATCTGAGGTTTAGTAAGTCATGACTCATGAGAAACACGTAGCATGAGTTTCTGCCTATAACGGCACCAAAATGCACCGTTCTGATGTAGATCAGATCTAAAGACCTCAAGCTTACTACCAAACACATTCCAAAAAGTATTATACATATATTATGCAGAATATATTCGTTTTGCTAAATTAAAGAGCAAAAGGTTCAAGTCTGGTGGAGGTTCTGGTCAATTATTACAGTTCTTTTGGTTAAATAATCACCACTAATTGTGGTCCATCTAGTGTACTTTACCAACTACTTTGTCTTTTTAAAGACCTCTAGTATATAATACAGTTAAAATTCTTCAACTTGGAAATGCAGAAAATATTCTCACTAGTGGATCGTTAAAATATTCCATTTTAAGATGTGTATACATATGATGTTTATAGTAATCCTATGTTTGGTGAGACATTTCACTAGTAGAGATTGCAAATTGATCATATTCAGTCACAGTTGACAAAGAAAAATTATATTCAGTAATGTTGTCTTCCATGTATCCTGCAAAGCAGTTTGTATAAGCTGGGTTAATAGACAAATTTGATTCAACGAACTTCAGATGACATTAGAGCAAAAAGGAGGCTTTCTGGTGTTGGTCATCGTTTGTTATTCAATGATATACAATCTCGTTGTAATGAAAGCTAACCAACCAGCTATCATATATATATATATATCTACCGCCAAAAATTAATGTTCATGGAAAAACTTTGAGATACTTGTGAAAATTAGTCATTTTAGGCATGACACTTTATAGTCTGATAGATTTTTTTTTTTATCAAATAACACATGCATTACTTAAAATAGGGTTTACACTCCATCGAGGGAGCTGATTTTTCCACTACATCAGCTTCTCCACTAAGATTTCTAGAGATAAAAGTTAACGAGATAACATCAAAGTAAGACAAACAGTGATAGATATTAAACATGATACCGAAAAGTCCAGGCTGATCAGTACCACCAATCTTCAAGAGCTTGATGGTTGATAGAGAATTAGAGAGAACTGTCAGAGATTAGACGTTTGAGTATACTGCAGTAACCACTTGATTGAGATGCTCTGACATCTAGTACCTCACAATATCTTGAGCACCCATGCATGCTGAGCCACGATAAATTTACAAATGATGTTAAATGGGCCTTGATATTACACAACTTTACAATGGGCTTTATTTTGTTATCAACCACCAGTAGCAGCAGCGAAAGAAGATACGTATTCACATCGTTTTCATTATATTTTACAAATCTTTCTTTTTGTTTTTTTTCGGACAAAAATATCCAAAAAAATCTAAAAACGAAAGCGTTCACGACAAAGGTTCCATTTCTATATATATATACTAGGACCGGACCCGCCCTACGGGCGGGCATGCAAAAGAATTTTTTTTTTTTTTTAATTTTAATGTATTTTTAGTTTATTTATAACTATAATTTTCACTACCATTTCTACATATTTTTAGTATTTCTTTTTCTCTTAGAAATTAAATATACGTTACTATATTAAAACAAATATATCTATTTTACAGTGTTCAAAATATTTAATTTTCTTGAATTTAATAGATTATTAATATATTTCTTTGAATTTTAGAATTTAAAATTAGAAAAAGTAAAGCCAATTTATTATCTTTTTCTTTTAAAAATAAGCAAATAGCATAAAATGATATTAGGTGTTGCTGTTTAATATTTATAAACAACATGTATATATTTATGAATTATTATATTTGAGGAAAAATATATTCATGTTTTTTATGTTTCTTCAAACTCACATCAACAAAAATTTGAAAAAATGGATTTTGCAATTCTTTTATTTTCTTACTACTAAAATCCAGGCTATCTAATAAAAATAGAAAACCATAACTATTTGATGTACGGTTTGCTATGAAAATTATTTATGGAGCATTTGATGTATTGTTAATATGTATAGTTCAAATGTTTAAAAATGTGAATTTTATTATAAATTTTACACAGATGTGTCATGTGTAATTAAGAAATGGATATCTTATTCAAGAAAACAAAATACCCAAAGAAAATATTTTACTTGATTAAATCGAATAGTTGATTGTATTTTGTTGTAATTATATATCACTTCTCAATTTAAAACCAGGTAACTAACGGTGGTGAATTACTGGCTAAACACGATAAATATCCACAAACAAATATAACTGGTTTTAAAAAAATAAAAAATGAATTCTCCAAAATGTCATAAAATAATACTTAAAAGTTACCAATATTTTTTTTTTCAGAATTTGCTTTCAGCCTTTCACTCTTTTTAGTAACTAAAATATATGTTTCAGTAATAGGAAAATGTATATTACTAAATTATCCACTATCTAAAGAAGTTTTATAAGATCAGACCCACGTCAACTCTGATTCCTTTAACCGGAAACCACAGAAACAACTCTTGTACACTAAAATTCTAAACAAATCACCGATATGGGTATTAACTGATCATCCCCGTGACATTATTCAGCAGAGAATAGGAAAACACAGCACTTGCTTGTAAAGGAGGTACCTGCACGGCTGCACTTCGCAACTCATTATTTATTAATAAGAAAAACATGCAAAAACAGAGAGCTCAAAAACAATTTTGTTAAATAGATTCATTCGTCCTCAACTTTGCAGATATTTTTGTTGCTCTAGTCATAAAATAACTGTAAATAAAAAATAATGTGATCAAGCCAAAGAACGTAATTTTGTTATAGCTCCCAACTGCATTAACAACTAAGAAGAAGAGTCTTGAAGATAGAGGCCGAGTTACTCAGAAGCAGAGTCTGAAAGTCTGAAGTGATCGTTGTGTAGCAGTAGTTCTTGCAACACTTTCTTATGTTTTCTCTGCAGTTCCTGATTTCCACTGCAGGTTGGTTTGCTCAATCTTCCAAGGTATCTGCTTCCTCCTTAACTGCCAGATACTCAATTATCTGCCCCTCTCTGCCTCTCCTTCTCGAGCAACTTGCTTAACTGGCCCTGGTCTGCTTTAAGACATGAAAGTTGGATAGATGAATTGGGTAAGCTAGAATTTATAGAAAATATATGACATTGATGAAGAACGGTGTTAAGGATTATAGAAAACCTGGGCCTTTAGAACAATGATCCTTGATAAGGTTTGAGAGAGGTGCTCATTCACAGAGCTGTCACACTCTNAAGCTAGAATTTATAGAAAATATATGACATTGATGAAGAACGGTGTTAAGGATTATAGAAAACCTGGGCCTTTAGAACAATGATCCTTGATAAGGTTTGAGAGAGGTGCTCATTCACAGAGCTGTCACACTCTTCAACTGTTGTTTGAAGTTTCTGAACAATCATCAAAACATGACAATAGCTTTTACAATCCACAAAGAGTCTATGGATGCAGCTTAGTAAACAGTCACAAAGAGATACACTTACTTGTTTCCCTAGATTCAAGAGTCAAGACAACATAGGCATCACTTGACATCATGTCTCTGTTAGCTAAACAATCCAATAAACTGTACCGTTCCTTACTCCAACTATCAAATGTGTATAAATCTCATCAAGAAGATTATATCAATAAAGAAACAGAAAAAAAGATTGCAAGTTAGAAATTTTACTATCTTCTTTGACAATGAATTTGAGCAAACTATCCATGAATTTTGTAGAAAGACTTGATTTAAGAAATTATAGTTTCTTTGTCGAGCAAGCTCTCCATTTTTTTCTCCTCAAGCTTGGTTTTAGGAACTCTAGGAGTTAATACTTTGACCTTTAAAAAAAGATTCACGATTTTGAGTGTAACTCATCATGAAAAAAAATAAGACTTTGTCTAGGTATTGGTGTTGGGCTAGGCCAAGCAGTTCACTGTGATTACGCAACGTCGCCGGAATAATTTGACCTCACTATATTATCAGCATCGCCTCATCGGAGCTTTAAGCCAAACCGTCGTCCTGCCCGAACCACTCTCGATTCACGATGCTCCAATCCCCGGCATTGAGCCAAGCAAGAACCGCCATCTTCACTGCCACCGTTTTTAAGGCAAGCAAGAATTGCCGAGGCCGTCGGAAGTTTTGTCGGACAGAGTAAGAACTGAAGGAGTTCACAGTTATGGCTCTGGCCCTGTCTCCTGTAAATCCCCATCATTAAATCGATTCAACAGGTAAACAGAGAGAGAGAGAGAGAGAGAGAGAGAGAGAGAGAGAGAGAGAGAGAGATTCCCAAAATCATTTAAGAACGAAAATAACCTTACAGTATGTGATGATGGAAGAAGGATATCCACCGTCGCAAGAGAGATAATAAGCTTTGAATGATTGATAGTGCTTGTTGTAGTCGAAGAAGTTAAGGTGGTTGTTAATGTCGAATTCAATGGAATCTCGTAACGTTTCAGAGGAAGGATTCTTCACTTCGACTTCAGCATCTGGATCCTTCAATGACGGGAACAAAGAAAGGGATTGATAGGCTTAGGGTTTCTTGATATCGAGTCCATTAAAGAGACATAAAGCCCAAACTCATTATCAGCCCGCTTCTTGACGATTCGTGAAAACGCACCGTTTAACTAAAACGGACAGGTGTCACATTCTGGTAAAATGAATTAGTGACGTGGAACACCTTAGAAAGAGGGAACATTTCTTTATATATATAGATGATAACGATGCCACGTCCTTTTGACGTTGCCATCTTCCTCCTCCTCCTCCTCGAACCAATCAAAATCAAATCATCCCTCTCATCGCCGCTGAGAAGAAAATGACCCCGGCGATTAAAGCGCCTCTCTTACCTAACCAAGACCCTTCATCATCATCACCCGAAGAGAAGCATGGCTCCTTCTCCGGGGCCATCTTCAACGTCTCAACGAGCATAGTCGGAGCAGGAATCATGGCGATTCCAGCTGCGTTCAAAGTTCTCGGCGTTATCCCTTCCCTCTCGATAATCGTGATCATTGCGTGGCTTTCTAACGTGTCGGCTGGGTTTCTGATGAAATCCACGGTGGCCGGAGATGCGACGACTTACGCCGGCGTTATGAAGGAGTCGTTTGGGAGACCTGGAGCTGTAGCTGTTCAGGTTATTACGATGGTTGTGACGTTTGGGTCAATGATCATTTTCTCGATTATCATAGGTGAAAAATTTTAACTCTTGAACTGGTTTTACACGACTTGTTAGATGTCTTGAATTGGGTAGGATTGTTCGAGTTTGGATTGTTTAGGACTTAACAACTCTCGGATGAGTTTGGTCGGGTTTCTATTTTTTTTTAATTAGAATTAGTTTGGATTTTGGAAATCCGAAAAAACGACAAACCCGAAAAACGTATTTAAATCCGAAAAAAATATCCAAATAATTGGTGGTTTTAATATATATAATTGATATTTTTAATAAATAAATTATATTTGAGATATTTTGTTAACCGTTTGATTTTTGGTTCGGTTTCGTTTTGAATTTAGAGAAATAGTAACCGTTAGTGTTTTTAAAGTTCTGGTCAGGTTTTGGATTTAGAGAAACAAATAACATTGTTTTACTTCTCTCTTAGGTGGATTGTTCGGATTAGGATTGTTTAGGACCTAAGTTTCTTAGATTTCCCTAAAAATTCCACTCTAAAAAATCGTGGATAATGATGCTCTAACAACTTTGATGACTTTGGTAGGGTTTCTATTTTTATAATTAGAATTGGTTTGGATTTTGGAAATTCGAAAAAAAATGACAAAAACCGGAGAAACTTAATTAAATCCGAAAAAATTATCTTAATAGTTTAACTTATTATTTTAAAAGTAAAATAATTGATATTTTTATAAATAATTTTTATTTGAGATAATTTGTTAACCGTTAGTGTTTCTTTAATGTTCTGGTTTGGTTTTGGAAGTAACATTGTTTTACTTCTCTGTTAGGTGATGTTCTCTCGGGTAATGAAAAAGGTGGAGTTATACATTTGGGTCTTCTTCAAGGATGGTTTGGTTCACATTGGTGGAACACGAGATTCTTTAGTTTGTTATTCATCTTCGTCTTCCTCTTCCTTCCCTTAGTCTTATGTAGACGCGTTGGTACGTTTCTTAAAACCAAAATCTTTAAAAATACTTTGCTCTTGTTGTTCTGATTGTTTTTGTATGTTTCTGTAGATAGATTGGCTTTAAGTTCGGCAATCTCGTTCCTGCTTGCATTACTCTTTGTTGTCATAAGCTCGGTGTTAGCGATTGTAGCACTCGTGCAAGGGAAAACAAAGAGTCCAAGACTCTTCCCTGATCTCAACAATGGAGGACAATCATTCTTCAATCTCTTCACTGCTTCCCCTGTGATTGTAACAGCCTTCACGTTTCATTTCAATCGTAAGAACTGAATGATTATTTCCTTAACTCGGTTTTCTGTTCTTGATTCTGAAGTTATGGTCATGTTTCTGCAGTCCATCCCGTTGGATTCGAGCTCAAAGATCCGTTACAAGTGCTTTCAGCAACTAGAGTCTCTGTGATTCTATGCGCTACAATCTACTCAGCGACTGGTCTCTTCTGTTACCTTCTCTTTGGGGACTCCACAATGACAGATGTTCTTATGAACTTTGATGAAAGCTCAGGTTCTTCAATAGGTTCATTACTAAACGATGTTGTTAGAGCCAGCTACGCGATTCACCTCATGCTTGTGTTTCCTCTGCTCAACTTCTCTTTGAGAGCCAACCTTGATGAACTCTTGTTCCCTTTGAAGATTGCTTTAGTGAATGACAATAAAAGATTCTTTGGACTGACTTTTCCGTTGCTCATATCTTGTTTCTTGGCTGCTATCGCTATACCGGACATTTGGTACTTCTTTCAGTTCTTGGGATCTACTTCTACTGTCTCTATTGCATTCATCTTCCCAGCTGCCATTGTCTTAAGGTACACAAAGTTCCTCTTCTGTACTTTCTAGTTGATTCAAGTTCAAATCTGATTACTTGTTCTGGTGTTTCTCGAATATTGGTAGGAATGTGAATGGTATCTCAACGTTAAGAGAGAAGGTTGTTGCTTCAGTAATGCTTGCTCTTGCGGTTGCCACAAGTCTCATTGCCATTTCGACAAACATATACACCTTCACTGAAACAGAAGAAGCATGAAAAATTTAAGCACATTCTTTTCAAGAATCTGTAAGATGGTAGGAGCTTCAAGCTTGCATTGTATTCTTTTTTTATATCAATGTAAAATAGGTTGTGAAATGAGTGGTGTAATAGCAACTTTAAGGAATTGGAATGTGTATACTGGGGGAAAAGATTGAATCAAATAAACAAGAAGATAAAATATCATTTTTTGCTTATTTGCCAGCTATATGGAAATGACAGAAGATAATGTTGCAACATTATCCAATGATTGAAGCAAAGACTAAAAACCAAACTCAATGTTAGAAGTTAAAACACAACATATATTAGCTCCTTTTTTTTCAGACAAGCCATAGACAACGTGATAATAGTTCCTTGATATGATCAATTGATCATAGCAAGAACTCAACATAATCTGCTTTGTTCACAGTAAGCAAATAAGTTTTTTAACAAACCAAATCGAATACTAACATGCTTTGTTCACAGTATGCATTTTATTATAATTATTCAGTAGAGTATTATTGTTTAGGCAGGGCCTAAGTGATCTAGAAATATAATATAAATCTTTTTTTTTATAATATAATATAAATCTTTCATATGAGATAATCTAATTTTTTTAATAAAAATCCAAAGATCTATGTGATATTGTAATTGAACTAGCATTTTCCAGTTTTAAACAAATAGCTAGATCTAGACTCGCACAACCGTGCGGGTATTTTAATACAAAAATATTTGAAATTATATAATAAAATTTATCAATAAATAAATATAATTGGATTTTGTTTACTATCCACTTTTATATTAATGGTTATGTGGCTTATAATATTATTAATATAGAGTTTATAAATTTGTATTTTTATAACAATTTTTTAAAACATTATTATGTAAGATTATTAATTTATATATTTTGTTTATTTTTAAATTTGAAATATACGTAAAAAGTAAATTAAGTTTTTTTCGACAAAAGGACTAAAAAGTAAATTTAGTTGGACTTACATAATACATAAACAAAATTTTGGGATACTGTTAAAATTATTTTACAGAATTTAATTTTTTGTTTATAAATAAAAAGTGAAATAAAACTTTAATAATCTTTTATGATAATTAAAATTTTAATCAAATAATTTTTTGAAACTATATCTTGAAAAGATTCTAAAATATTTTTAAAAGATTTTGTTAGAATTTTTTTTAACCTATTTCTTTGTATTTCAAATAAATATTAAAGATATGAAATTTAATATAATGACGTTGTGTAAAATTTTATAAATTTTCTAAGGATGATCCAAATTAAAAAATCATACATAAAGTGAGTCATAACTTCTCATTTAATATAACAGATTAAAATTTTATAAGAGTATTAATATTAAATATGGTGAAATGTTCTTCAGAGTACCTAACTTAACTACTAATGATACTCAAACGAATCCTACAAAGAAAAGTTTGTTTATTACATATCTTAGTTAAAAAAGATCCAAGACTAATCCCTCGGTTTCGACGCGGATGAGTTGAGTACTATGGTGACATTATTTTTTTCAGAGAGCACTGGAACCATCTCAAACAACTCTGCAGAAATTCGACCGTGATCATAACTTTCCAACCAAACGACCATCTTCTCTAATGTCTTTGTGTTTTTAAACATAAGTTCCATGAACGAAGCCACGTGCTTCGACTCTATATCCCAATCTCTAATGTTCTCAAAGACCCTCGCTTCCTCACTCAAGCACTGATCCAAGTAGGTGTCAATATGCTTCTCCTGTACATCAGAAAAGGTTTTCGATAAACCGGTTGCATGTCAAGATCTCAAATTCTAACAAACCAAAATTTAAAGGATATGGTTCAAACTCGCCAGTAATTAGAATGGTCAAAGATGATAAGAAAATAAAAGAGGGTTATAGAAAAATACCGATAAAGGGAAGTCAAGGCTGTCAAATTCACTTTTGTGTATTATTGTTAGCTTCTTCAGTTCAGGTGAATTTTGTAGCACCCTGACTATACCAGGGATTACATATTGAGAGATCATTGTCACAAGTGTCAAATTTTTGACTTTGAAGCTTGGAAACGGAACACAACGTAGTTCGGCAAGAGATAAAATCTAACAAGAAGCATAGATAGATATAGTAAATACCGAAACACAAATCTATACAATAAATTTAAAAATAAAGCTTACGAAAATATTGAAAGACAAGAATCATCATTAATCAATGATGAGCATTGCTCTTTACAAACACCTATAGTCTATAGCTGACTTCTTAGATTATCTTTAACCCTACTTTGTTTCTACTATAAAACTTTCACTATAAAATGCAATTTAGCTTAAAATTATCTAGCCTCACTCTATTTTCTAATTTATAATAGAGTAATCTATATCTTTTTCATCTTTTAATTTTTTATTCTTAAAATAGTTACAATTGGAGTAAAACGCACTCTATTGTAGAATCACTTTAACTTGAAAAAAAGGTGGAGTGAACCATTAGACATGGTTTAACACAAATTTATTGATATTCAAAGTCTAATGAAAAGTAATTTGTGGGCTAACATAGACTAACATGCCTAGTAAAAAGTAAGTGATTATGCTACAATTGAAGGATCTAAGATTTTGGGGATCATACACTTATACTTAAAATTTTTAACAAAAAAAATAAAAATAAAATCATAGTTTCAATTTCAAGAAAATTAGAGGAATGCAATAATGTACATATTTCTTCTTTGGAATCACATACCTTAAGAAAGTTTTCCCCGAAAGTAAGCTTTTCAACATTCTGCAACTTCTCTAGCCCCATAACTTGAAGAAAATCATCTTTCGGATTTTCAGGTCCATAAAAGCAAATGTCTAGTCTAGCTTCATTTAAAGACGAGACATCAACTAAAGTACATGGTAGCACATGGTTTCTCAATCTGAGACGACGAATATGCGGTGCAACAATCTGCTTCGGACCCGGATACCAAATGTTGCTGTCGATTTCTAATGTTCTCAGACTTAACGATTTGCTGAGATCAAGAACCATTATCTCATGGCAAAAAGACAGGGATAAGCTTTCGAGAACGGGACAGCCAGATAGAATCTTATCAACGTATTCGTCATAGAGCTTGAAAGAACTCAAGGACAGCATCTTCAGAGATGTCCAAGACACGTAACTGGGGATTGTCAAACCACTATACAAACCGTTAACACTGATTTTCCTGATAGAATTATTGATATAGAAGAAATCAGGAATGTGATACTTCTGGTCACCATTATCATAAACATTCAAAGACATATTCTCCACGTTTCGGGACATAGCGAACTCGATCCATTTTTCTACGTAATGCCTCTTGTCTCTCACTTGGGCACACAGCTCGAAACTCATCATCTTGCGAACCGTGTAGCTTTCTATGAAATTGTTTATTGAATCACCTTCCAGGCCATGCGTATACAAATTTAAGTAGAGGCTAGGTGTACCAGACCATACATGCCTCCATCTTTTGGACAAGATAGAAGTTCTGACGGCTATAAAGGTCTCAAGAGAGGAGAGAATAGTTTGAAGGATCTCATCAGGTAGTAAACTGATTAAGTCTACACCGTCGCTTTTGCGGTGGCTATCGTCTGTTGCACCGTCTCCATTTCTGCCTTCCTCCGCCATCGCGTAAGTTATGATTTGCAATAGTTTGTGGCCACCAATGTTTATATCTAGTTTTATAGAAAACACTTTGGGGAATATGATTTTAAAAAATCTACAAAATTAACTAATATATTCTCAATCTAAAGATTCCTATATTTTTTTCAACTTTAATCTAAACTATTCTTAATTAAATGTAATTAATAAAATAAATATTTGAAACTCTTACAAATTAGAAACTATATAAAAACAAACAATGGTCAGTGTGAATAATAGCTATTTACGGATTATCCTAAAGTTTTCAGCATTACTTACTTTATAATATAAATCATATTTGGAAGAAAATATTAAAATTGTTGAATGGACTTTGTATTCTTAAATTTCTAGTAACTATAATTAAATAAAATTTTCCCAACAATTCAATCATGTACTTTAGTAAAGATTAAGATCTAAATAAAATTCACCTTTATTCAAGTGATGGTTCTAAATTATATTCTAAAATCTGGTGTTATTCGATGAATGATTTAAAACAAAACTTTATAATCTAGTGTTATTTAACTTTCAACTTTCAAGGATCTTTCTTTTTTGGTATTTATATTGATTTCAGATCATCTGTTATGGTGTCACATGAAAAAAGGAAGGAAAAAAAAATCTAAGGCTTATTATAATGATTTAAAATTTACCCTTAAACTATCTTAAATTTTTAAAATTTGATAGATTACAAAACATTGATTATTGATTTTTAAATTATTGATTGATTAACATCTCCTAATTAGCTTACTATTTGGAAATAAATTTAGTCAAGATAATATTATTTTCAATCATGTACTTTAGTAAAGATTAAGATCTAAATAAAATTCACCTTTATTCAAGTGATGGTTCTAAATTATATTCTAAAATATGGTGTTATTCAATGAATGATTTAAAACAAAACTTTATAATCTAGTGTTATTTAACTTTCAACTTTCAAGGATCTTTCTTTTTTGGTATTTATATTGATTTTAGATCATCTGTTATGATGTCACATGAAAAAAGGAAAGAAAAAAAAATCTAAGGCTTATTATAATGATTTAAAATTTACCCTTAAACTATCTTAAATTTTTAAAATTTGATAGATTACAAAACATTGATTATTGATTTTTAAATTATTGATTGATTAACATCTCCTAATTAGCTTACTATTTGGAAATAAATTTAGTCAAGATAATATTATTTTTAATATTATATTTAATAATATTTTTGATATTATATTTAATAATCTTTTAATATTATACTTAATAATATTTTTAGTACTGTAGCACATTATTAAGTTTTATTTGTAACAAGAATTCTGCTTTTAAAGTATATATTGTTCTTTAAAGTATTTTTATAATTTGACGTTCTTTAAACTATATATAATAATTTAATAAATAAATATATAGTTAAACAAATAATAATATTATGCTGACCAATAATATAACTAGTTGCAGAAATCATATAATCTACTGATTGGTCAACCGTTTAATGTATACCATAATTAGAATACCAACACAGCTAAAATGATAATTAACCGAGCGGATTGATAAAAAGTCGTTTCAAATTGTCAAGAATCAAAATGGTTAGGTGGTGCACTTTTCAATATAAGCTATGCCTTTCCACTTTATATAGGGAACATATGGCAAGCTAAGAGTACCATTAACCCAAAAACCCAAAAGGGTTGCTTAAATTTTTTTTTTCTGAGTACAAAAGAAAAAAAAAATAAAAAAAATTGATCAATTGCGGGCCGCCACATGTCAGTGGGGCCCGCGATTTTCTAAGCAACAGACCAAATCCGTGGCTTATTCAAGAACTATTGGCAGCGCTGTTTGTTTTTCTGCTAGACCCCACTAATTATTATATAATTTTTTCTTAAGCCACCTCCCCTTAAGCCACTGGGTTAAAGGTGCTCTAAGACACTTGGATCCTGATATCCCAAAGATAATAATATTGATTAATGTTGGAACTTATATTTACATATAAATACCGAGCATAATGTTCTCACTCAATAGCTTCCTATATTTTTTTTCTACTTTAATCAAAATTATTCTTAATTAAATGTAATTAATAAAATAAATATATGAAAATGCTAAAAACTAGAAAATATATTAAAAAAATGGACGGTGAGAATAATATCTATTTACGGATTATCCTAAAGTTTTCAGCATTTGTTACTTTATTATATAAATTACATTTGGAAAAAAAAATATAAAAATTAATAAGAAATGGACCGTGTGTTTTTAAATTGTTAGTAACCATAACTAATTAGCTTACTATTTCAAAATAAATTTAGTCAATATAATATTAACAATTTATATTTTAATATATTTTAGTAATGTAGTATGAAAGGAATTCTAATTGTTAAGAGATGATGATCATCCATCAGTCAACACGTGGAGAACACTTGTCTTAACCTTGGACTGCATTGTCATCTCTTTTAAATACGTGTGTCTTGACCTTTGTCCAGTATAAATACCCCATCTGCTCTTTGTATTTGACGACATAAATAAGAAGAATCAGACTTTCATTTTCTCTGCTCTCTCGTTCAATTACACACACTAAACAATGAATATTTTCTTACCTAATAATAAATATATAATACATTATCAGTACGAAACTCTGATCCTATATCAAACAAGATTATACCAGTGAGTTATCATGTCAAATCTAAAAAGCTCGAAATAAATACCTTGAACATATACACCTTCACTGAAACAGAAGAAGCATGAAAAATTTAAGCACGTTCTTTTCAAGAATCTGTAAGATGGTAGGAGCTTCAAGCTTGCTTTGTATTTTTTTCATATCAATGTAAAATAGGTTGTGAAATGAGTGGTATAATAGCAACTTTAAGGAATTGAAATATGTATACTGGAGGAAAAGATTGAATCAAACAAACAAGAAGATAAAATATAATTTTTTGCTTATTTGCCAGCTATATGGAAATGACAGAAGATAATGTTTACAAAACTATCCAATGATTGAAGCAAAGACTAAAACCAAACTCAATGTTAAAAGTTAAAAACACAACATATATTAGCTCCTTTTTTAATTCAGACAAGCCATAGACAACGTGATAATAGTTCCTTGATATGATCATAGCAAGAACTCAACATAATCTCCTTTGTTCACAGTAAGCAAATAAGTTTTCTAACAAACCAAATCGAATACTAACATGCTTTGTTCACAGTATGCATTTTATTATAATTGTTCAGTAGAGTATTATTGTTTAGGCAGGCAGGGCCTACGTGATCTAGAAATATTATATTAATCTTTTTTTTAATATAATATAAATCTTTCATATGAGATAATCTAATTTTTTTTTAATAATTATGTTTATAGTTTGGACTCACTTTTCATATGAGATAAACTTTTTTTTTTTTAATAAAAATCCAAAGACCTATGTGATATTGTAATTGAAGTAGCATTTTCCAGTTTTAAACAAATAATTAAAATTTTATAAGAGTATTAATGTTAAATATGGTGAAATATTCTTCAGAGTACCTAACTTAACTACTAATGATGCTCAAACGAATCCTACAAAGAAAAGTTTGTTTATTACATATCTTAGTTAAAAAAGATCCAAGACTAATCCCTCGGTTTCGACGCGGATGAGTTGAGAACTATGGTGACATTATTTTTTTCAGAGAGCACTGGAATCATCTCAAACAACTCTGCAGAAATTCGACCGTGATCATAACTTTTCAACCAAACGACCATCTTCTCTAATGTCTTTGTGTTTTTAAACATAAGTTCCATGAATGAAGCCACGTGCTTCGACTCTATATCCCAATCTCTAATGTTCTCAAAGACCCTCGCTTCCACACTCAAGCTTTGCAAATCCAAGTAGGTGTCAATATGCTTCTCCTGTACATCAAAAAAGGTTTTCGATAAACCGGTTGCATGTCAATATTTCAAATTCTAACAAACCAAAATTGAAAGGATATGGTTCAAACTCGCCAGTAGTTAGAATGGTCAAGGATGATAAGAAAATAAAAGAGGGTTATGGAAAAATACCGATAAAGGGCTGTAAGGGATGTATAATTCACTTGTGTGTATTATTGTTAGCTTCTTCAGTTCAGGTGAGTTTTGTAGCACCCTGACTATACCAGGGATTACATATTGAGAGATCATTGTCACAAGTGTCAAATTTTTGACCTTGAAGCTTGGAAACGGAACACAACGGAGTTCGGCAAGAGATAAAATCTAACAAGAAGCATAGATAGATATAGTAAATACCGAAACACAAATCTATACAATAAATTTAAAAATAAAGCTTACGAAAATATTGAAAGACAAGAATCATTATTGCTCAATGATGAGCATTGCTCTTTACAAACACCTATAGTCTATAGCTGACTTCTGAGATCATGTTTAACCCTACTTTGTTTCTTTTTGTAAACTATCCCTCCTTTGTTTCTACTATAAAACTTTCACTATAAAATGGAGTTTAGCTTAAAATTATCTAGCCTCACTCTATTTTCTAATTTATAATAGAGTAATCTATTTTTTTTTCATCATTTAATTTTTTATTCTTAAAATGGTTACAATTGGAGTGAACCATTAGACATGGTTTAATACAAATTTATTGATATTCAAAGTCTAATGATAAGTAATTTGTCGGCTAACATAGACTAACATGCCTAGTAAAAAGTAAGTGATTCTGCTACAATTGAGGGATTTAAGATTTTGGGGATCTTACACTTATTCTAAAATTTTAACAAAAAAAAAAAAAATCATAGTTTTAATTTCGAGAAAATGAGAGGAATGCAATAATGTACATTTCTTCTTTGGAATCACATACCTTAAGAAAGTTTTCCCGGAAAGTAAGCTTTTCAACATTCTGCAACTTCTCTAGCCCCATAACTTGAAGAAAATCATCTTTCGGATTTTCAGGTCCATAAAAGCAAATGTCTAGTCTAGCTTCATTTAAAGACGAGACATCAACTAAAGTACATGGTAGCTGAGAGTCTTTCAATCTGAGACAACGAATATGCGGTGCAACAATCTGCTTCGGACCCTGAAACCAAGTCTGGCGGTAGATTTCTAATGTTCGCAGACTCAACGATTTGCTGAGATCAAGAACCATCAGTTCAAGGCAAAAAGACAGGGATAAGCTTTCGAGAACCGGACATCCAGATATAATCTTATCAATGCATTCGTCATAGAGACTGAAATTACGTAGGGCTAGCATCTTTAGAGATGTCCAAGACACGTAACTGGGGATTGTCAAACCACTATACAAACCGTTAACACTGATTTTCCTTATAGAGTTATTGATGTAGAAGAAATCAGGAATCTGATACTTCTGGTCACCATCATTAAAAACAAACAGAGTCATATTCTCCACGTTTCGGGACATAGCGAACTCGATCCATCTGTCTACGTAGGGCCTCTTGTCTCTCAGGTGGGCCCACAGCTCGAAACTCATCATCTTGCGAACCGTGTAGCGTTCTATGAAATTGTTTATTGAATCACCTTCCGGCCCATGCGTATACAAGTTTAAGTAGAGGCTAGGTGTACCGGACCATACATGCCTCCATCTTTTGGACAAGATAGAAGTTCTGACGGCTATAAAGGTCTCAAGAGAGGAGAGAATAGTTTGGAGGATCTCATCAGGTAGTAAACTGATTAAGTCTACACCGTCCCTTTTGCGGTGGCTATCGTCTGTTGCTCCGTCTCCGCTTCTGCCTTCCTCCGCCATCGCGTAAGTTATGATTTGCAATAGTTTGTGGCCACCAATATTTATATCTAGTTTTATAGAAAACACTATATATGGGGAATATGATAAAAATTCTACAATTAACTAATATTTTCTCAATCTAAAGATTCCTATATATTTTTGTACTTTAATCTAAACTATTCTTAATTAAATGTAATTAATAAATAAATATTTAAAATCTTACAAATAAGAAAAAAATATAAAAACAAACAATGGTTCCAGATTATCCTAAAGTTTTCAGATTTGTTACATTATAATATAAATTATATTTCAAAGAAAATATAAAAAATGTTAAGAAATGGACTTTGTATTTTTGAATTTCTAGTAGCCATAATTAATAAACCTTTTCCCAACAATTCAATCATGTACTTAAGTAAAAATTAAGATCTTAATAAAATTCACCTTTATTCAAGTGATGGTTCTAAATTATATTATAAAATCTGGTGTTATTCAAATAATGATTTAAACCAAAACTTTAAAATCTAGTGTTATTTAATTTTTAATTTTCTAGGATCTTTTTTGTGTATTTATATTGATTTCAAATCATCTGTTATGGTGTCTTATGCAAAAAAGAAGGGAATCAAAAATCTAAGGCCTATTATAATGATTTAAAATTTACCCTTAAACTATATTAAATTTTTAAAATTTGATAGATTACAAAACATTGATTATTGATTGATTAACACCTCCTAATTAGCTTACTATTTGGAAATAAATTTAGTCAAGATAATATTATTTTAATATTATATTTGATAATATTTTTAATATTATATTTACCATATTTTTAATTTTATATTTGATAATATTCTTAGTATCATATTTAATAATACTTTAAATATTATACTTAATAATACTTTTAGTAATGTAGCACATTATTAAATTTTATTTGTAATAAGAATTCTGCTTTTAAAGTATAGATTGTTCTTTAAAGTCCATTTTTATAATTTGATGTTTTTTAAACTATATATAATAATTTAATAAATAAATATATAGTTAAACAAATACTATTATGCTGACCAATAATACCGCTAGTTGCAGAAATCATATAATTCTGCTTTTAAAGTATAGATTGTTCTTTAATTTATATTTAATTAATGTGCACCATAATTAGAATACCAACACAGCTACAATAATAATTAACCGAGCGGATTGATAAAAAGTCAGTTTCAAATGGTCAAGAATCAAAATGGTTAAGTGGTGCACTTTTTTCTGTAAAATAGGTCGTGCACTTTTCACTATAAGCTATGTCCTTTCCACTTTAAGGGACAAGACCGGCGCTTGGGCCAAGCCCTTGGCCCTTGGTCCAAGCTGTAGAATCAGCTGTTTCTAGACATTTTTATTTAAAAATTCGGTCACAATTTAATAAAATAGTTATTTAGTCTAGTGATTTGATTTAGAGATAGTATATTTAATGTGCTTAACCCAGTTTAAGACTTCCTCTAGTCAAGTTTTTCTTTTTTAAATGATTATTTTTTATTTTTTATTTCTCTTGTATAACCTAAGACCGATTTTAAACATATCACAATCTAAGATACTTGGATCCTGATATCCCAAAATAATAATATTGATTAATGTTAGAATTTATATTTAAATATAAATACCGAACATAATGTTCTCACTCAACAGCTTCTTATATTTTTTCCTACTTTAATCAAAATTGTTCTTAGGTAAATGTAATTAATAAAATAAATATGGTAAAACCTTAGAAAATATATTAAAAATATTCGGTGTGAATAATATCTATTTACGGATTATCCTAAAGTTTTCAGCATTTGTTACTTTATTATATAAATTACATTTGGCAAAAAAATATAAAAATTGTTAAGAAATGGACCGTGTGTTTTTAAATTGCTAGTAACCATAACTAATTAGCTTACTATTTGAAAAAAAATAGTCAATATAATACACTTAATAATTTACATTGTAATAATATTTTTAGTAATGTAGTATTTGAAAATAATTCTACTTTAATAATGTAGGTTATTTTTTACGATCTATTTTATAGTTTGATGTTCTTTAAACTATAAGCTAAGTACAGTAAAATACCCACCCTTTAATGTGATAGCAACTTTGGGAATTGGAATATTATATGGGAGTCGGGGAGAGATTAAATCAAACAAACAAACGCGAAAATTATTTCATTACTGATTTGTTATACTGAAACCACCAAAGAACATGTTTATAAATCATCCAAAGATAGATAACAAAGATTAAAACCAAACTTAATGTTAAGAAAAAAAACACAACATATATGAGTCGTCGGATAAGACAGTATCAGCTGTTGTTTCCCAAAAAAACTTTTTTAGCCGTAGACAGTGAGAAGAGTTACTAGTTCCTGCACAAATCATGATCAGAGTAAAGAACTCACATTAACTAACATACTTTGTTTTACTGTATGTGTATGATCCCATTTGTTTTCAGAACTTACCTTCTAATGTTCTTTGATGGAACAAGTATCCCTCTCTTCTCCAAGCTCTTGAATCTATCTCTTGCAAGTGTGCAACATGCCTTCCAAAATAAAGAGGATCTCATCAGAATTATTGTCTACCAACAAAATCCACAAAGAACATAAAAATTTGTTTTCATGGGATATACCTTCAGCTTACGAAGTGAACCGGTCATCTCTTCTGTTAAGAGGACTTGAACAGGAGGAGCCTCATACTTGTGCTTTCCCAAACGAGGAGGACGTATCTTCAACACTTCCTCCTTGGCAATGGTTTGTCTTATCTTTTTATTCAGTTTTTCTTTATCTTCTTCAGCTATTTCTTTTATGATTTTGGGCAAGCTACCATAAATAATACACAAAAGAAAGAATATTAAGTACGAGATTTTGTGAATGATAAGTCGAGCATTTTTCAATATACCTGTCAATCTCTTTTGATAACTTCTCTTTATGCTTTTCCTTTGTCTCCTCCTTTCGTAGTGCCTTTTGTCTAGCTCGCTTGTTCAACACCACACGGGTTACTCTCTTTGTCGTTCTTGCGGTTCTGCAGTAGAAAGATTTCAAAATCATGAAACATGTAAAACAAAACAAAAACAAAGATAGGGAGCTTACTTATTCCCAGCCTCAGACACTTCATTTTCTGTTTCATCTTCAGCTTCGCTACCATTGTCCACACCAAGAAAATAGGCACTCTTCCCATTAATTATTCTATTACATACACTCAAAAGACCCGCCTCGTCTTCAATGTTTGCGTCTCCATCAATTGTCAAAGGCACAGGCTCAGGTCCTAACTCATTTTTGTAAACTTTCTGCATTTCTTGCGCAACTGCTTCAGCCAACATATCCTGTAACATAGTATGCGAGAAGTCAATGCAAAAATATTCAACTAGCTTAGGAGGCGTGTGAGAGTTTAATCTAATAGTAAAAGAGTTTGTACCTCGTGACTTTCAGCTGTAGGGTTGTATGAACATCCTGCAGGATCAACTTCAACTGCTGGAATAGTAGATGTCATTTTCCAAATCTGTACAAACAAGAAAAAAAAGAGTTCAGTCTCAAAAACCAAATCAACAAATTTTAGTTACAGTGAGACAGACATTACCTTCCTAGGGTTGCTCTCATCTTCTCCTGCAAGTTTTTTTTTACCAAAGAAACCGTTGTCTGTTAACATCTCTATCCAAACGAATCAAAAGGATTCAGACCAAACTAAAAGTAGAATAAACAAACCTTTATTATCATCACCCCACAAGTCCATCATTACAGAATCATCATCAACACTCTGGCAAACAAGATTGAGAAAAAAAAAAACATATGAAATCAACATCATGTCCAGACAATTAACCGGTGAGCTTTTGGTACTGTGCTAACTCATTATCACTTACCTTTTGGGATTTTTTAAATGTTTTACTTTCTACAACGTTTGCCTTCTTCTTCTTACTAATCTTTGACTTGGGCTTGGAAGAAGACACAACCTCGACAAATGGGTTCTTCTTTAAAACACTGTCACACCTAAGCACTTTCTCTCTGTTCTTCTCTATCTTACGTCTCACCGGAATATCTGATTTTTAAAAAAACATAATAAAGTTTAAAACTTTTGCTCTCTATAACATATAAAGTTCACTCTTTTAAATAAAAACGACGACTAATAACACACTTTGTTACTGTGCTCATTCTAATGTATCGTAAAGGTGAATACTTTGCAGCTAATAAAACCTCAAGGGAGCTACAAAACAAAACCCAAAAACATGAGGGAGGTAAGAGTGAGAACCGTGAGACTTCTCGACGCGGAAGAGATCTTCGCTTGGAGCGGTGGAGAGATTGCCACCGGAGAGAGCGTCTTTGGTTGTTTTCTCAAAGAAGTCTTCTATGTCCTCGGTGCTTATGTTAGCTCTCCATGCTTTTTTACCTTTCCTTGAACTCTTAGAACCCTTCCCCATCTCGCTTCTCTATCTCTGTTGGTTTCTCTCGGCGGCGTGAAGGTTGGTTTGGGGTTAGAAAGAGGAGGAAGGAGATGGTTGAAGAAGAGGAGGATACTTAGGGGTAGGGCTTAGATAGAATATAATGGGCCTTAAGATGATCTAATTGTTATAATGGGCCTTAAGTAGTTAAAACTAGATGGGCCTTCTAAGTAGCTCTAATTCAAGACAAATTTATACTAGATAATATAGAGAGACCTAATATATATCTGAAAAATGAAAATATATAAATATTTATATATCTAACACATGTTTCTTTAGAATTACACAGACTAGAACTTTTTTTTTTTCTTAATTTTCTAAAGTAACTGATTACTATTTAATCATATACTATACAAAAAATCGAAATTTAAAAGATCTTACAAAAAAGAGAGTGATGCTTGATATAGCACAAAGCCGCCCCCGTGACTTAATTCTCATTTGATTCCTTTGTCACATTTAAAGGGAGAGTGGGGTAGGTCATACTGATAAACCCTGACTACAACATACTGTTGTAAATTCTTCTTGAAATATGTTCAATATTACTTTTGTCTTTTTGGTCTCATCTCATGACTACTTCCATCTAAATCCCACGTATGGTTCCCATCCATATCTTAGAGTTTAATTAATGAGTCGTTCGTAACATTGATGTGCTGACATGGGAATAAATAACTAGAGATGAATATTTGTATTGTTATATCATTACTAGTTCATCAAATAATAGAATTTTATAGGTTAGTTATCAATTCTTTACTGAGAATGGTATGTCAAACTATATTCATCAAAATATTGAAGGTAATAGTGGCATAATATGGCAACGGCACTTGTGTGTAGAGTGTTGTTTTGTTGTGATGATTAATTGGCACACATGTGAATTGGTGGTTACGTTTCTTTGTCCGTCTCCTACATAGACAATCTTCTGTATGATATCAATACTAATCACTTATATAGTTACATGTATCTACAAACTCTTACATGTACAACTTTGTATATATATCTACTTTAGTGGGTGGAGCATATTGATCTAACATACATAGATGAATTTTTAATTTGAAGCTGATCTATCAAATCATTCTATACTTAATTTTTAGTCATCAAACTGTTATATGATAAGTGTTTTGAGAGACGTGACTCTTACATTGGTGTTTGTTCAAATATACATATATAGTTCTAGAGAGAGAAAGAAAGAGAGCGATAGAGAGGACAAGGAGAGATGATGAATAGGGGAAGAGAGGTGAGAGTATATCTGTGGGTTTGTGTTGATAAAAGATCCCCGTGAGGAGTGTTTGGAGGCATACCACACGTTTGCTTTTATTCTCTCCATCACTTCTTTCGATGCTCCCACACGTTAATTATTCTTTAAAAATTATTTCACAATATTAGTTCATCCCCCATATATCACGAGCTCATAAATATATATAACGGAAATCTAGTCATCAATCCAAGTTCAAATGGTTTTCTTCTTGTTGTTATAATTCGCGACTGACTAGAAATTGCATCCAAAAGAGAGATGGTGATGTCTTTTTGCCACGTATGAAATTTATTCTAGCTAGATAGATCAGTATATGATGTTCGAAAAGAAAGGAGTGACCGTAATTACTTTGATTTATAATTTGTAGCTGAATGACCAGCAATAATATACCTGATAAAGTCCATCTTATATATTAAAACAGAAGTCACAACCTAGATTTATGTGTGATTTTTTTAAAAATA